>CAXCFB010000002.1:0-407588 GCA_963981305.1 Rupicapra rupicapra | reverse complement strand
GCAGAGTACAACATGAGAAATGCTGGGCTGGAAGAAGTACAAGCTGGAATCAAGATTGCTTGGAGAAATACCATTAACCTCAGATATGCACATGATACCACCCTTATGGCAAAAAGTAAAGAAGAACAAAAGAGCCTCTTGATGAAAGTGAATGAGGAGAGTGAAAAAGTTGGCTTCAAGCTTAACATTCAGAAAACGAAGATCATGGCATCCGGTCCCATCACTTCATGGGAAATAGATGGGGCAACAGTGGAAACAGTGGCTGATTTTAATTTTCTTGGCTCCAAAATCACTGCAGATGGTGATTGCAGCCATGAAATTAAAAGATGCTTGCTCCTTGGAAGGAAAGTTACAACCAACCTAGACAGCATATTAAAAAGCAGAGGCAATACTTTGTCAACAAAGGTCCATCTAGTCAAGGCTATAGTTTTTCTAGTGGTCATGTGTCAATGTGAGAGTTGGACTATAAGGAAAGCTGAGCACTGAAGAATTGATGCTTTTGAACTGTGATGTTGGAGAAGACTCTTGAGAGTCCCTTGGCCTGCGAGGAGATCCAACCAGTCCATCCTAAAGGAGATCAGTCCTGGGTGTTCATTTGAAGGACTGATGTTGAAACTGAAACTCCAATACTTTGACCACTTGATACGAAGACCTGACTCATTGGAAATGGCCCTGATGCTCAAAAAGATTGAGGCCAGGAGGAGAAGGGGATGACAGAAGATGAGATGGCTGGATGGCATCACTGACTCAGTGGACATGGGCTTGGATGGACTCCAGGAGTTGGTGATGGACAAGGAGGCCTGGCGTGCTGCAGTTCATGGGGTTGCAAAGAGTCAGACACGACTGAGTGACTGAACTGAACTGAAATTGATGGCACTTGTTTTCAGTGACCCTCACATCGGGGTCACTGTATCACTAAAATGTTCATGGGTCATCTAATCCTGCTGCCTATGTTTGCAGGCCAATGACTCTTGAGCCCATTTCTTAATTCTAGTTTCAAAGGGCTCTTGTAAAGCCTATTCTTTACTTCAGTAAGGCTCAAATGATTCCAGATAGGCGAACTTTTTTCAGTATCTATTCAGACCCTGCAGATGATTCAAAAATCACTGCAGATGGTGACTGCAGCCATGAAATTAAAAGAAATTTGCTCCTTGGAAGAAAAGTTATGACTAACCTAGACAGCATATTAAAAAGCAGAGACATTACTTTTCCAGCAAAAGTCTGTCAGTCAATGCTGTGTTTTTTCTAGTGGTCGTGTATGGGTGTGAGAGTTGGACCTTGAAGAAAGCTGAGTGCCAAAGAATTGATGCTTTTTATTGTAGTGTTGTAGAAGACTTTGGAGAGTCCCTTAGACTTCAAGGAAATCCAACCAGTCCATCCTAAAGGAAATCAGTCCTGAATATTCATTGGAAGGACTGATGCTGAAGTTGAAACTCCAATGCTTTGGCCACCTGATGCTTGGAAAGACTGAAGGCAGGAGGAGAATGGATGACCAAGGATGAGATGGTTGGATGGCATCACCAACTCAATGGACATGAATTTGAATAGGCTCTGTGAGTTGGTGAAGGACAGGGAAGCTTGCTTTGCTGCAGTCCATGGGGTCACAAAGAGTCGGACATGACTGAGCAACTGAACTGATTCAGACCGTATACAATGCCAGAAAGGAAGATGAAAGTTATTTGGATTTTATAAGATTCTGTCACTGAGGAAAAGGGCAGGATTGGAATGAATAAATACTTAATTGTATAGAGAAAGTCACTCTAGCTGTGCTTCACAGTATTTTATTTGCCATTTGTGAGTCCCAGTGCTGATTTTACTCCTAGAAAACAAGGGAGTAAAAGACATAAACTGTGAAGTAGGACACAGGAGACAAGGTCAGATCCAAAGTTATAGCAGAGTCTGGGTGTAGCCCCCAGTGAGGCATCTCTTCTTCCTCCCTACTTGAAGCCTGTTGGCTTCATCCAGCCAGTGGTTCTTCTGCCCTGGAGCTCCAGAGTTCTGAAGAATAAAGATGCACTTCTCAAACAGACATTCTCTAGGATGCAAGGAGCAGCCTTTTTTTTTTTTTTTCTCTTAGGACTCTCCTTCTATAAAGTCATATACTTTTCCTTGGTCCTAGTCATCCTATGTCCTAAATTAGAGAAAGGAAGTAACGTGTGACTGAGGTGATATTTTGACAGTCCACCTCCAGTGGTTCTCACACTTTGATGCCTAAGTTGATCTTATGGAGAGCATATAAAATCCCAATAGTCACGCCCCAAACCAGACACCAGAAACATGCACTCCTTTGAAACAATTTAGCACAGAGTATTTTTTTTTTATTTCAGTAGTTGTGCTGTTCATCACTGATGTTTATTATTTATTTCTTCCAGGTCCTTATTAAATGTGTTAAATTATTCTTACATTTTCTCCATTCTATTTTAGAGATTTGGGGTCATCTTCACTATCATTATTCAGAATTCATTTTCAGGGAGTTTACCTATTTCTTCTTTATTTATTTGGTTTTGTGGGTTTTTACCTTGTTCTTTCATTTGCACAATTTTCTCTGCCTTCCATTTTATCTTACTTACGGTTTGAGGACTCTTTTCCTCAGGCTATAGGATCATATTTCCTGTTGCTTTTGGCCTCTGCCTTTAGTGGGTGTGATTGGTCCAGTGGTTTGTGTAGGCTTTGGATTGGGAAGAATTTGTGTCTACATTCTGGTGGGAGAAGGTGAATTTTTTTTTGTCTGATGGGCAGGGGTATGCAAGTTGATGTGCTTTGGGGTATCTGTCGGAAATCTCTCCGATGATTATTGGATTTGTGTTCTTGTCGTTTGTTGTTTGGGTGAGGTGCCCTGCACTGGGTACTGCTGACAGCTGGGTGGTGCCAGGTCTTGGACACACGTGGAGGCCTTAGTGGGAGTTCTCAATTAATTAATACTCCCTAGGATCAGGAGTTTTCTGGCAATCTAGTGTGCTGGGTTCAGCACTCCCACCCCAGGGGCTCAAGCCCAATCTCTGATTGAGAAACTTAGATCCTGCAAGCTCTTTGTATGGCAATAAAAGGATTTTTAAAAAATTAAGCAAACAGAAAGAAATGAAAACGAACCACAAACAAGTGGTAAACGCAAAATCAGACAAGTAAAAAGACAAAGAAGCATACACACACACTGAGATATCTACACACACACACAAACAAAACCAACAGAGTTCAAAGGAAAGAAAGTACAAGAGTGACCCAGTGAGTAAAGGAAGCAAAAAATGACATTAACCAATTAAAAACAAAGCTAATTAGATGTGCACTCATCTCCTCCTGCAAGAGCACCAAAGTGGCAACTAGCTGTTGAACAACCTTTGACAGGAGGGCACTGGAGCTCACCAAAAAATGATACTCCACATCAAAAGACAAAGGAGAAGCCAAAACAAGATGGTAGGAAAGGCACAGTCACAATAAAATCAAATCCCATACCCCCTGGGTGAGCGGCCCACAAACTGGAGAACAATAATACCCAAGAAGTTCTTTCATTCTTGTGAAGTTTCAGAGCCCTAAATCAGGCTTTCTAGTCTGGAGATCCAGCAATGGAACTAGAAATTTCCAGGGAATCTGACTTTGAAGTCCAGGAGGATTTGATTAAAGGACTTTCAGAAGATTAGGAGAAACAGAGACTACACTTTTGGAGGGTGCAAATAAAGCTAGGATGCACCAAGACCCAGGAGAAAAGAGCAGTGACCCTATAGAAGAATGAACCACACCTACTTGTTAGTGTTGGAGGGTTTCCTGTGGAGGCATGGGACAGCATTGGCTCATCACAGGGATCGGGGCACTGGCAGCATCAGTCCTGGGAGATGCCCCTTGGCCCTCTTGGAAGTCACCATTAACTCTATCATACAGCCTGTAGAAGGCAGGGTTGGGTCACCTCCAGTCAAAAAACTAACAGGGAGGGAGAGCAGCCCCACCTTTAATTATCAGCATATAATTAGATTAAAGTTTTACTGAGCATGACCCTGCCGACCAGAACAAGAATCAGTTTTTCCCATTGCCAGTTCCTCCCATAAGCATCATGCACCATAGGGCAGACAAAAAGCAAGAACTACAGTCCTGCAGCCTACAGAACAACAACAACAACAACAACAAAAACAGCCACAGAAAGTTAATTGAAACAAACAAACAGGATTATCTCCCAGATGAAAGAACAAGGTAAACCCCCAGAAAAACAACTAAATGAAGTGAAGATTGGCAGCCTTCCAGAAAAAGAATTCAAAATAATGATAGTACAGATGATCTTGGATCTTAAAAAGAACAGGGAAGATTCAAGAAATGTTTACCAAAGACCTAGAATAACAAAGGAACAAACAGATGAACAATACATTCAGTTCAGTCACTCAGTCATTTCCGACTCTGCACGCCAGGCCTCCCTGTCCATCACCAACTCCCGGAGTATACTCAGACTCATGTCCCTCAAGTCGGTGATGCCATCCAGCCATCTCAATCTCTGTCGCCCCCTTCTCCTCCTGCCTCCAATCCCTACCAGCATCAGGGTCTTCTCCAATGAGTCAACTTCACATGAGGTGGGCAAAGTATTGGAGTTTCAGCTTCAGTATCAGTCTTTCCAATGAACACCCAGGACTGATCTTTAGGATGGTGTGGTTGGATCTCCTTGTAGTCGATGGACTCCCAAGAGTCTTCTCCAACAATACATTAGAAAGAATCAATAGCAAAATAATGGGCAGAAGAATGGAAGACAGAATGATGGAAATCACTGGCACAGAACCTAATATAGACAAAAGAATAAAAAAGAAAAAATGAAGACAGTGTAAGAGTCCTCTGTGACAATATTAAACATATCAACGTTTGCATTATAGAGAAGAGAGAAAGGACCCGATAAAATATTTGAAGAGATAATAACTTAAAACTTCCCCAACATGGGAAAAGAAATAATCAACCATGCCATGTAACTGCAGAGAGTCCTAGGCAGGATAAATCCAAGGAGGAACACACCAAGGCACATAGTAATCAAACTGACAAAAATTAAAAACAAAGATATAGTATTGAAAGCAACAAGGAAAAAATGACAAATAACATAAAAGGGAACTCCCATAAGTTTACCAGTTGATTTCTAAATAAAAATTCTGCAAGCCAGAAGAGAAACTGTGTGATATATTTAAACTGATGGAGAGGAATATCTTACAACCAAGAGTACTCTAACCATCAGGATTCTTTTTCAAGTATGACAGAGAAATCAAAAGCCTTACAGACAAGCAAAAATTAAGAGAATTCAGCATCATCAAACCAGCTTTACAACAAACACTAAAGAAACTTCTTCAGGCAGGAAACACAGAGAAGAAAGATACCTACAAAGAATAAACCCAAAACAATTAAGAAAGGGGTAATATGATCACACATATCAATAATTACCTTAAATATGAGGTAATTACATCCGCTGTCTGGTAATTACATTCCATCCACTGGCTGAGTGGATGAAACATATACATGTATGCATTACACTTACCACATCACTCTATTTAACTCCCCAAATTTGTATGTAATTGTTTTATACTGTTAGTATAATCATGTTTACATCATGCCTTGCAATTGTAGTTATCTTTTATTTTTTGTCTGGATATTAATTGTGTAAACTGATAAAAAATCTTTTATTGTTGTGGTTATGTAACTAGTATTTGTTTTAATAAAACCGTATCATGACTGGCCTACAGAAAACAATAGAATTCTATATCACTAAAACCACCATTTAAAGAAAAGCTTGTGATCGCTTTTTAAAATACAGATGCATATTAGGAATTTTCTTGAAAAAAAAAAATTGTTAATACAAATGCCCAAGTATTTTTTCTTCTTCAGTGCTCCAGAAGTGATTCTAATGAGTAGCTCTATTTAAAAACAACTGGACTAAATGATGACCTTTTATCTTTATTTATCTTCTTTCACCTTTTCTACTTCATATTCAGTAGTCTCATTTCATTTAGTGTATGTTTTCCAGTTTCTCTGACTCTCTTTTTGTTGTTCTTTCTCAAGCCTTTATCAAGTGTAGTAGAAAAGTTTTGTATATATATCTATTATATGTGCATGTTATATATATATATATATATATATATATATATAACTTTTTTGCTCTTGATAAATGTTATTTGCACTTGAAACCATGTGAGTTATTTTCAATTATTTTTGATATTGATTTCTAACATAATTTCACACTGGTAAGAGAACAGGCTCTGCATAATTTCAATAGTTTAAGGCTGTGAAATATTTTTACCTTGTTTTATGTCCTGGATATGTTCCAGTGTCTTCTAGTTTATAGTCTATGGGAACTTGAATAGAATCTGTGTGCCTATACTGTGTGAAAATTGTATAAACCTTAATTATGTTGAATTGGTTCATAGTGGTTGTCAGGTATACTTTATACTTATACTTTTATGTCTAATAATTTTTGAGAGTTTGATATTGAAACTCCAACTAAAAATCTTAATTTATCTACTTAAAAAAAAAATACTCATGGGGCTTCCCTGGTGGCTTAGATGGAAAAGAATCTGCAATGCAGGAGACCCATGTTCTATCCCTGGGTTGGGAAGATCCCCAGGAGAAGGGAATGGCTACCCACTCCAGTATTCTTGCCTGGAGAATTCCATGGGCAGAGTAGCCTGGTGGCCTACAGTCCATGAGGTTGCAAAGAGTCAGACATGACTGACCAACTAACACTTCGCTTTTTTTTTAATAGTAGAACTATATGTAATTTTATTCTGTATTTCCCAAGTCTCTTGTAAATGTTATCATATTTTCATAATTTCAAAATAAACAAAGCTAACTAAAACACAAAATAGAAGACAAGACCAAAGCAGAATGGCAAATAATTACATAATAAAACAAAGAAAGCAAAGAAAACAAAACAGATTAACACACTTGGAGAAAAAGAAAAAGAAAAAATAGGCAAAATGTATATTAAAGAAAAATTAGAAGAGAAAAATAAAGGGGAAAATAAGGGGGGAAATCCACAGAATTGTAAAAAGCCAACATAGAGGTGAAAGTATATAAAGGGAAAAAGGTGATTAAAAAAAGTTACCTTTAAAAAAGTTCTTAAAAGCTTAAACACAGATAATAATAATAATAATAATAAAAGCAACAAAAACAGGAACAGAGGGGGGAAAAGAAGTTTAAAAAATCCAGAAGCAACTATAGAATGAATCAAAATAAAAGAATAATAATAAATGTTTTTCCGTGGGTCTCAGGTGTCAGTGTTCTTTCTCCTGCTGTGAGCCACCCACCTCTGCCTTCTTAAGAAGGCTGAGCACTGAAGAACTGATGTTTTCAAACTGTGATGCTGGAGAAGAGCCCTTTGGACTGCAAGGAGAGAGAGATCTCACCTTGTATAGTTCCAGTATGCACAAATTTCAATGACTATGGCTTAGTTAAATAACATCAATACCCTAACAATGTGATTCAAATTTCAGTTTCCACAAATTGTCAACTGTAACTGTATGAAGTACAAAGTTTGTTGCTGCCTCTTAAGTCTACAGTCAATATATAAATAACACCAGTGTATCATGATCTGCAACCAGCTTTCCTTCAGAGCCTGTTGGTGATTGCTAGATGTGCATCTGTTTTCCAGGGATAATTATGTTGCCACCTTGTCCCCCATAAGTGGAAAATAAGAAGAATCATCCAAGAAAGATGAAAGCACAACAAAGAAAAAAACAAACAAAATTGTGACACTGGATGTGTTTAGGAGACAGCTGAACATGCATATGACAACAGTGCCATTATATGTGAGGCTGTGGATGTGCCAGCAAAAGAACTGAATGCAAGAGAGTTCCACACTGTAAAGAAGGACAAGATGAAGATGTTTCAGGGAAGTGATGTTGGTGAGAACTTTTCCATTCAAGGAATTCTGAGACATATTGCAGGTTATTTGAAGCACTAAGGGTAAAATGTTGGAAGCTGATCTTAACTTAGAAAGCAATATGACTTCATCAGGTTATAGAAAAGATAACATGCAAAGGAAGCAAAACCATTCAAATGACTATTAATATAATAATAATTTTAATGTTTTCAATTATAGAATAATAAATAAATAATAGTTCTGGTGTTTTATGTTATATATATATATTATTTTTAAATATAATTTATTTACTTTAATTGGAGGCTAATTAATTTACAATATTATATTGGTTTTGCTATACATTGACATGAATCCACCATGGGTGTATTCCCCATCCTGAACCGCCCTCCCACCTCCCTCCCCATACCATCCCTCTGGGTCATCCCAGCGCACCATCCCCGAGCATCCTGTATCATACATTGAACCTGGACTAGTGATTCGTTTCACATATGATAATACACATGTTTCAATGCCATTCTCACTAATCATCCCACCCTCGCCCTCTCCCACAGAGTTCAAAAGACTGAAAGGGTTTGCTGAATCACACAAAGAAGCTGGGATTCTTGGCCCCCGGAGGAGAAGAATTTTATCCAAGGCCAGAGATGAGGCTTGATTGCTCAGAGCTTTCCTGTAATAAAGTTTTATTAAAGTATAAAGGAGATAGGGAAAGCTTCTGACATACGCATCAGAAGAGGCAGGAAGAGTACCCCCCTGCTAGTCTTCAGCTGGATGTTATATAGTCACGGAGAAGGCAATGGAACCCCACTCCAGTACTCTTGCCTGGAAAATCCCATGGATGGAGGAGCCTGGTAGGCTGCAGTCCATGGGGTCACTAAGAGTCGGACACGACTGAGTGACTTCACTTTCACTTTTCACTTTCATGCATTGGAGAGGGAAATGGCAACCCACTCCAGTATTCTTGCCTGGAGAATTCCAGGGATGGGGGAGCCTGGTGGGCTTCCGTCTATGGGGTCTCACAGAGTTGGACATGACTGAAGCGACTTAGCAGCAGCAGCAGCAGTCTGTTAATAAAAGAAAGCAATGTCATAAAACTCAGAATGGCACCAGGCCCCTCACCCATAAGATGCATTTTGGGATAATCTTGGCACCAAATGGTTCATCCTGGGCCATAAGATGATTAACTTGAAGCTTGCAGGACAGATTACCATACAAATGGTTTCATTTACATAGACTAAGGCAACAATGTCTGAGTATAATATACTGGTTTGTCAAGTAGGTTCTGAGCCATTAGGCAGGACCGACTTGAAGACAAAGTTTGGGGTAAATGCATAGAACATTAGCATAGCTTAAGACAAACATTTCCATGAAAAAATGCATTGGTTATCTCAAGGTTTGAGAATAGTTAACTTCAGATGAAACCGGGTGTCATTATGGCAACACAGTATTTTAAGAGAAACCTCCTTTTAAATTTGTAGAGAAGGAAAAAAAAAAAAAAATCGCTAGTTTGTTTTCTCCTGCCGCTTAAGAGAGATAAAAATGTCTGACACTTGCAGGCTGCTGCTGCTGCTATTTCCTCCTTTTGCAGACCCCTGGCCTTCCTGCCTGTTACCCTCTCAAGATTGTTCTATACATCTCTGTCTCTTTTGCTGTCTAGCATACAGGGTTATCATTACCCATCTTTCTAAATTCCATACATATGCATTAGTATACTGTATTGGTGTTTTTCTTTCTGGATTACTTCACTCTGTATAATAGGCTCCAGTTTCATCCACCTCATTAGAACTGATTCAAATGTATTCTTTTTAATGGCTGAGTAATATCCATTGTGTATATGTACCACAGCTTTCTTGTCCATTAGTCTCCTGATGTACATCTAGGTTGCTTCCATGTCCTGGCTGTTATAGACAGTGCTGTGATGAACATTGGGGTGCACATGTCTCTTTCAGTTATGGTTTCCTCAGTGTGTATGCCCAGAAGTGGGATTGCTCGGCTGTATGGCAGTTCTATTTCCAGTTTTTTAGGGAATCTCCACACAGTTCTCCATAGTGGCTGTACTAGTTTGCATTCCCATAAACAGTGTAAGATGGTTCCCTTTTCTCCACACCCTCTCCTGCATTTATTGCTTATAGACTTTGGATAGCAGCCATTCTGACTGGCGTGAAATGGTACCTCATTATGGTTTTGATTTGTGTTTCTCTGATAATGCATGATGTTGAGCATCTTTTCATATGTTTGTTAGACATCTATATGTCTTCTTTGGAGAAATGTCTGTTTAGTTCTTTGGCCCATTTTTTTGATCGGGTAGTTTAATTTTCTGGAATTGAGCTGCAGGATTTGCTTGTATATTTTTGAGATTCTTTGTCAGTTGCTTCACTTGCTATTATATTCTCCCATTCTGAAGGCTGTCTTTTCATCTTGCTTAGAGTTTCCTTCATTGTGCAGAAGCTTTTAATTTTAATTAGGTCCCATTTGTTTATTTTTGCTTTTATTTCCAATATTCTGGGAGGTGGGCCATAGAGGATCCTGCTGTGATTTATGTTGGAGAGTGTTTTGCCTACATTCTACTTTAGGAGTTTTATAGTTTCTGGCCTTACATTTAGATCTTTAATCCATTTTGAGTTTATTTTTGTGTATGGTGTTAGAAAGTGTTCTGGTTTCATTCTTTTACAAGTGGTCGACCAGCTTTCCCAGCACCACTTGTTAAAGAGATTGTCTTTTCTCCATTGTATATTCTTGCCTCTTTTGTTAAAGATAAGGTGTCCATAGGTGCACGAATTTATCTCTGGGTTTTCTATTTTGTTCTATTGATCTATATTTCTGTCTTTGTGCCAGTACCATATTGTCTTGATGACTGTGGCTTTGTAGCAGAGCCTGAAGTCAGGAAGGTTGATTACTCCAGTTCCATTCTCCTTTCTCAAGATTGTTTTGGCTGTTTGAGTTTTTTTGTATTTCCATACAAATTGTGAAATTATTTGTTCTAGCTCTGTGAAAAATACCGTTGGTAGTTTGATAGGGATTGCATTGAATCTATAGATTGCTTTGGGTAGCATACTCACTTTCAGTATATTGATTCTTCTGATCCATGAGCATGGTATATTTCTCCATCTGTTAGTGTCCTCTCTGATTTCTTTTACCAGTGTTTTATAGTTTTCTACATATAGGCCTTTTGTTTCTTTAGGTAAATATATCCCTAAGCATTTTATTCTTTTCATTGCAATGGTGAACGGGATTGTTTCCTTAATTTCTCTTTCTATTTTCTCGTTATTAGTGTATAGGGATGTAAAGGATTTCTGTGTGTTGATTTTATATCCTGCAACTTTACCATATGCATTAATTGGCTCTAGTAATTTTCTGGTGTAGTCTTCAGGGTTTTCTACATAGATAGCATATTGAAAAGCAGAGACATTACTTTGCCAACAAAGGTCCATCTAGTCAAGGCTATGGTTTTTCCAGTGGTCATGTATGGATGTGTGAGTTGGACTGTGAAGAAAGCTGAGCACTGAAGAATTGATGCTTTTGAAATGTGGTGTTGGAGAAGACTCTTGAGAGTCCCTTGGACTGCAAGGGGATCCAACAAGTCCATTCTAAAGAAGATCAGCCCTGGGTGTTCTTTGGAAGGGATGATGCTAAAGCTGAAACTCTAGTAGTTTGGCCACCTTATGCAAAGAGTTGACTCATTGGACAAGACTGATGCTGGGAGGGATTGGGGGAAGGAAGAAAAGGGGATGACAGAGGATGAGATGTCTGGATGGCATCACCGACTTGATGAACGTGAGTTTGAGTGAACTCCGGGAATTGGTGATGGACAAGGAGGCCTGGTGTGCTGTGATTCATGGGGTCGCAAAGAGTCGGACAAAACTGAGCAACTGAACTGAACTGAACTGATGTAGAGAATCATGTCATCTGCAAACACTGAGTGTTTTACTTCTTTTGCAATTTGGATTCCTTTTATTTCTTTTTCTGCTCTGATTGCTGTGGTCAAAACTTCCAAGACTATCTTGAATAGTAGTGATGAGAGTGGGCACCCTTGTCTTATTCCTGACTTTAGGGGAAATGCTTTCAGTTTTCACCATTGAAGATAATATTTGCTGTGTTTCATATATAGCTTCTATTATGTTGAGGTATGTTCCTTCTATTTCTGCTTTCTGGAGGTTTTTTATCATAAGTGGATGTTGAATTTTGTCAAAGGCTTTCTCTGCATCTATTGAGATAATCATATCACTTTTATTTTTCAATTTGTTAATGTGGTGTACTGCATTGATTGATTTGTGGATATTGAAGAATCCTGGCATCCCTGGGATAATGCCAACTTGGTCATGACATATAATTTTTTAATGTGTTGTTGGATTCTGTTTGCTAGAATTTTGTTATGGATTTTTGCATCTATGTTCATCAGTGATATTGGCCTATAGTTTTCTTTTTTGTGGCATCATTTTCAGGTTTTGGTATTAAGGTGATGGTGGACTCATAGAATGAGTTTGGAAGTTTACCTTCCTCTGCAATTTTCTGGAAGAGTTTGAGTAAGATAGGTGTTAGCTCTTCTCTAAATTTTTGGTAGAATTCAGCTGTGAAGCTGGCTGGACCTGGGCTTTTGTTTGCTGGAAAATTTCTGATTACAGTTTCAATTTCTGTGCTTGTGATGAGTCTGTTAAGATTTTCTATTTCTTCCTGGTTCAGTTTGGGAAAGTTGTACTTTTCTAAGAATTTGTCCATTTCTTCCAAGTTGTCCATTTTATTGGCATATAATTGCTGATAGTAGTCTCTTATCATCCTTTGTATTTCTGTGTTGTCTGTTGTGATTTTTCCAATTTCATTTCTAATTTTATTGATTTGATTTTTCTCCCTTTTGTTTTTTGATGAATCTGGCTAGTGGTTTGTCTATTTTATTTGTCATCTCAGTAAACCAGCTTTTAGCTTTGTTGATTTTTCCCATGGTCTCTTATGTTTCTTTTGCATCTATTTCTGCCCTAATTTTAAAGATGTATTTCATTCTACTGAGCTTGGGGTTCTTAATTTCTTCCTTTTCTAGGTACTTTAGGTGTAGAGTTAGGTTATGTATTTAACTTTTTCCTTGTTTCTTGAGGTATGCCTGTATTGCTATGAACCTTCCTCTTAGCACTGCTTTTACAGTGTCCCACAGGTTTTCGGTTGTTGTGTTTTCATTTTCATTAGTTTCTATGCATGTTTTTATTTCTTTTTTTTTTTTTTCCTGTGACCTGTTAGTTAATCAGCAAGGTGTTGTTCAGCCTCCATATGTTGGAATTTTTAAGTTTTGCTCCTGTAACTGAGATCTAATCTTACTGTATTATGGTCAGAAAAGATGGTTGGAATGATTTCAGTTTTATTGAATTTGCCAAGGCTAGATTATGACCCAGGATGTGATCTATCCTGGAGAAGGTTCCATGTGCGTTTGAGAAAAAGGTGAAATTTCATTGTTTTGGGGTGAAATGTCCTATAGATATCAATTAGATCTAACTGGTCTATTGTATCATTTAAAGTTTGTGTTTCCTTGTTAATTTTCTGTTTATTTGGTCTATCCATAGGTGTGAGTGGGGTATTAAAGTCTCCCACTATTATTGTCTTATTGTTAATTTCCCCTTTCATACTTGTTAGCATTTGTCTTACATATTGCAGTGCTCCTATGTTGGCTGCATATATATTTATAATTGTTATATCTTCTTCTTGGATTGATCCTTTGATCATTATGTAGTGTCCTTCTTTGTCTCTTTTCACAGCCTTTGTTTTAAAGTCTATTTTATCTGATATGAGTATTGCTCCTCCTGCTTTCCTTTGGTCTCTTTGTGTGGAATACCTTTTTCCAGCCCTTCACTTTCAGTCTGTATCTGTCCCTTGTTTCAAGGTGGGTCTCCTGTAGACAACATATACAGGTTTGTTTTTTTTTTAATCATTTCAGCCAATCTTTGTCTTTTGGTTGGTGCATTCCACCCATTTACACGTAAGGTAATTATTGATATGTATGATCCCATTGCCATTTACTTTATTATTTTGGGTTCGAGTTTAGTCTGTGTTTCCTGTCTAGAGAAGATCCTTTCACATTTGTTGGAGAGTTGGCTTGGTGGTGCTGAATTCTCTCAGCTTTTTCTTGTCTGTACAGCTTTTGATTTCTCCTTCATATTTGAATGAGACCCTTGCTGGGTACAGTAATCTGGGCTGTAGGTTATTTTCTTGCATCACTTTAAGTATGTCCTGCCATTCCCTCCTGGCTTGAAGAGTTTCTATGGAAAGATCAGCTGTTATCCTTATGGGAATCCCCTTGTGTGTTATTTGTTGTTTTTCCCTTGCTGCTTTTGATATTTGATCTTTGTGCTTGATCTTTGTTAATTTGATTAATATGTGTCTTGGGGGTGTTTTGCCTTGGGTTTATCCTGTTTTGGACTCTCTGGGTTTCTTGGACTTAGGTGATTATTTCCTTCTCCATTTTAGGGAGTATTATCTCCTCAAGTGTTTTCTCATGGTCTTCCTTTTTGTCTTCTTCTTCTGGGACTCCTATGATTCGAATATTGGGGTGTTTAACATTTTCCCAGAGGTCTCTGAGATTGTCATTTCTTTCAATTCGTTTTTCTTTTTTTCCTCTCTATTTCATTTATTTATATTATTCTATCTTCTACTTCATTTATCCTATCTTCTGCCTCCATTATTCTACTGTTGGTTCCCTCCAGAGTGTTTTTGATCTCATTTATTGCATTATTCATTATATATTGTCTCTTTTTATTTTTTCTAGGTCCTTGTTAAACCTTTCTTGCATCTTCTCAATCCTTGTCTCCAGGCTATTTATCTATTTTGTTTTCAAGATTTTGGATCATTTTCACTATCATTATTTGGAATTCTTTATTAGGTAGATTCCCTATCTCTTCCTCTTTTGTTTGGCTTGGGGTTCTTTTATCCTGTTCATTTACCTGCTGGGTATTTCTCTGCCTCTTCATCTTTTTTATATTGCTGTGTTTGGAGTGGCCTTTCCATATTCTGGCAGTTTGTGGAGTTTTCTCACTGTGGGTGGGGTTGGATGGGTGCCTTGTCAAGGTTTCCTGGTTAGGGAACCTTGGGTCATTGATCTGGTGGGTGGAGCAGATTTTTTCTGTTGCGAGTGCAGTAAAGTGTCCAGTAATGAGTTATGAGATGTCAGTGGGTTTGGAGTCACTTTGGGCAGCCTGTATATTGAAGCTCAGGGCTATGTTCCTGTGTTGCTAGAGAATTTGTGTTATGTCTTCCTCTGGCCCTTGTTCTCCTATGGGTGGTGCTTGGTTTCAGTGTAGGTATGGAGGTGTTTGATGAGCTCCTATTGATTAATGTTCCATGGAGTCAGGAGTTCTCTGTTGTTCTCAGGATTTGGATTTAAGCCTCCTGCCTCTGGTTTTCAGCCTTATTCTTACAGTAGGCTCAAGACTTCCCCATTTACACAGCACCAATGATAAAACCTTTAGGTTAAAGATGAAAAGTTTCTCCACAGTGAGGGAAACCCAGAGAGGTTCACAGAGTTATATAGAGAAGAGAAGAGGGAGGAGGGAGATAGAGGTGACCAGGAGGAGAAGAGGGGGGATCAAAAGAGGAGAGAGAAACCTAGCCAGTAATCACTTCCCTATGTGCTCTCCATAGTCTGGATCCCTCAAAGATGTTCATGGAGTTACACAGAGAAGAGAAGAGAAGAGAAGAGAAGAGAAGAGAAGAGAAGAGAAGAGGGAGGAAGGAGACAGAGGTGGCCAGGAGGATAAAGGGGGGAATCAAAAGGAGCGAGACAGATCTAGCCAGTACTCAGTTCCCTAAGTGCTCTCCACATCCCAGAATACACAAAGAGATTCACAGAGTTGGGTAGAGAAGAGAAGGGGGAGGGAGGAAAGAGAAGCGACCCGGTGGAGGAAAAGGAAAGTCCAAAGGTGGAGAGAGCAGTCAAGCCAGTAATCTCTCTCCCATGTCAAAATGGGTACTGAAGATTCAGTTCTTAATGGTACATAATTGATAACAAATACCAAAAAGCAAAGCTGGAAAATCTAGAGTAGACGTTGGATTCTCAAAAATACAATATTAAAGGGAAAAAAAGTCACAAAAGTTATAAAATATGTATATATGAAGTTTGCTTTTAAAAAATAGGGTCTTTTTTTGCAAAGTAATAGTAGGTTATAAAAATGAAAATTAAAGGAGTAATAAAGGACTTAAAATTTAAAAAAAATTAAAGAATGACAATAGTAAAAATATATCTAGGACTTTCTCTGGTGTTGTTGTGGACAGTGTAGGATCAGTTCATTTTCAGATAGTTCCTTTATCCAGCTTATACTTCTCAAGATTTAAAGGCCCCATCCTATGTTCAATTCAGTTCAGTTCAGTTCAGTCATTCAGTCATGTCCGACTCTTTGTGACCCCATGAATCGCAGCATGCCAGGCCTCCCTGTCCATCATCAACTCCCGGAGTTCACTCAGACTCACATCCATCGAGTCAGTGATGCCATCCAGCCATCTCACCCTCTGTCGTCCCATTCTCCTCCTGTCCCCAATCCCTTCTAGCATCAGAGTCTTTTCCAATGAGTCAACTCTTCTCATGAGGTGGCCAAAGTACTGGAGTTTCAGCTTTAGTATCATTCCTTCCAAAGAAATCCCAGGGCTGATCTCCTTCAGAATGGACTGGTTGGATCTCCTTGCAGTCCAAGGGACTCTCAAGAGTCTTCTCCAACACCACACTTCAAAAGCATCAATTCTTTGGCGCTCAGCTTTCTTCACAGTCCAACTCTCACATCCATACATGACCACTAGAAAAACCATAGCCTTGACTAGATGGACCTTTGTTTGCAAATTAATGTCTATGCTCTTCAATATGCTCTTTAGGTTGGTCATTACTTTTCTTCCAAGGAGTAAGTGTCTTTTAATTTCATGGCTACAGTCACCATCTGCAGTGATTTTGGAGCTCCCTCCGCCCCAAAATAAAGTCTGACACTGTTTCCACTGTTTCCCTATGTAGTCGGTGCTAACTACAGGGTTTTAATCTATTGCACCTGTCACTTCCAAGGTGGTTCCCTATGTTTTAGCTTCTTCTGTTTACTGGTCTCTTCAGTGTCTAATTTCCTCCCTGACATAAGGGGGCTGTTGTGGATGCTTTTTTAGGTTCACTTGTTTAGTTGTGCAGTGGGGAGGGAGGAACACTGTAAACAAATAATTCTGGCGTGTGTGGGGAGTGCTCACAGTGATTCGCCCACACTGGGGTTGCCCCCACTCAGGGCGAATGTGCCCTCCCTGCCCACACTGCTCAGGCTCTAGGTTGCTCTGCCAGGAACTGTCTGAGGCCAGCCCTGGGTTGTATGCACTTCCCAAGTCTAAGCTGCTCAGGTTCAGGTACTTGGGTATTCCTCAATGGTGCAGACTCGGTTGGGCCTGCATTTTGTGCCCTTCCCAGGTTCGAGCAGCTCAGGTGACCAGGTGTTTGGTGAATGCAGTCACTGTGACTTATCGCTTCTTCCATCCCTGCCACTTGGTTTTCTGGGTGTACAACCGGTGTACCTTCTCAGGCAAATGTTCACCGCCCAGAATCCCAAGAAGTCTTGATTAGCAACAAAGCCTGCTTGCAGTTAGGTAGATGATGCTGCTTTGGGGCCACGATTACCTCCTTCTGGCTCTGGCTGCCCTAGCCTGCCTGTCTCCAGCAGGGGATGGGCTGGTCTGCAGCTGTCTAGCTCTAGTCAGTCCTTTGTTCTGTGAGTGGACCTGGCATTGTCTTAGGTTAGGGCTTTTCGCAGGGTAGCTACCCCATAGTCTGGTTTGCTATCTCAAGTTAGTTCCCTCAGATTGGCCTCGGGGCATTCAGGCCCCATTTATACTCTAAGCAATGCAGTCCACATCTCCCTGCCTAGCCCCTTCTTGCTAGTGGTGGGTGCAGGTGTCTGCACTGCTTCTCCGCTGGGAATTACCATTGGGCACGTAATCTTTGGGGTTTAAATATTTATTTTTCCTCCTGGTTATGTTGACCTCTGAGGTTCCAAGACTCATCACAGACTCAAAAGTGAAAGTGTTTCCTGGTGTTTGGAAACTTCTCTCTTTTAAGACTCCCTTCCTAGGATGGCTCTCCATCCCTACATCTTTTGTCTCTCTTTTTATCTTTTGTATTTTTTCCTACCTCCTTTTGAAGACAGTGGGATGCTTTTCTGGGTGTCTGATGTCCTCTCCTGGCATTCAGAAGTTGTTTTGTAGAATTTACTCAGCGTTCAAATGTTCTTTTGATGAATTTGTGGAGGAGAAAGTTGTCTCCCTATTCTATTCCTTTGCCATCTTAGGGCAGCCTTCTTATGTTATATATTTTTTAAATTGTTAATAAGAGAGTTTTGAATGCTTTGACAAAAATTTTTAATGTCCTTGAACAATTGTATTTTCCCCATTGATTAGCAAGATGGCAATTATTGTTTTACTTTTTATTTTCAGTTAGAGTATAATTGATTCACAATGTTGTGTTAGTTTCAGTTGTAGAACAAAGTGACTCAGTTGTACAAAGACATGTATCTATTCTTTATTCAGGTTCAGCTTTCATGATCATTTTATGATCCTTGAACTACCCTGCAAGGTGAGGACTGTGTGAAATTAGGTCAAAGTAAAATTGTGCTGACTTAGAAAGTTGGTGCTTGATTATATGATAATATTCACAACTTTATTATTTACATACTACACTGTCATGACATTGGAAGACTTTAGCATATAGATCATTGTGTCAAATACATTTTCAAAGAAAAAATTCTACATTTTGTGAAATAAAAATATTAATTTATATTCTGGCTGTGATGGGTCTTCGTTGCTGTACTTGCACTTTTCTAGTTCTGACGAGTGAGGTCTATTCTTTGTTGCAGTGCTTGGGCTTCTCTTGTTGCAGAACGTGGCTTCAGTAGTTGCAGCTCATAGGCTCAGTAGTTGTGGCACACAGGCTTATTTGTTTCAAGGCAGGTGGGAACTTCCTGAAACAGGGATTGAACCTATGATCCTTGCTTAGCAAGGCAGATTCTTAACCACTGGACAACCATGGCAGCCCCTCCACATTCATAGCTTCTGTCTGGTCATCATGCAGTCATCCTCTCATCACATAGTCAGCTTCTTCTGCCTGGTGAGGGGACTTCAGTATCTGAAAATCAGCTCACAGGATATGGCTCAGAATATTATCTATGATTCCTGAGGAGTAACTAAAGGTCTTGGCTCTGTTTAGTGACTAAACTAGTGTGTTTTGTCTTGTGTAAAGGCTTAGAGTGTGAGGCATAACTGGGTTTTAGGGTGAAGGTTCTGCTTACAGGCAGAGCCTCTATAAAGATTAGCTTTTCTTTCTTTCTAATCCATTCATCTATTCATGGGCATTTAGGTGGTCTCTGTATCTTTGCTCTTGTCAATAAGAGTAACATGAACACAGGGGTGCATATATCTTTTTCATGTTTTTGTTTTCCTTGGAAAAATATTCAGCAGTGGATCATAAGATAGTATTTTGTTTTGTAGTATTTTTTTTCTTTTGAGGTATAGATAGTATTTTGTTTGAGGACCTCTGTATCATTTTCCATAGCAGTTGTACCAATGGACGTTCCTTTTTCTCCACATCTTCACCTGCTGTCTATAGTACTTTGTACGATAGTCATTCTGTCAGATGTGAGGTGATATCTCAGTGTGGTTTTGATGTGCATCTCCCCAGTAAGGAGTGATGTTGAACATCTTTCCATGTGCCTGTTGGCCATCTGTATATTTTTTTGTGTAAAAAAAAAAAAATCCATTTGGATCTCCTGTCCATTTTTTCCAGGTTGTTCCTTTTTTTAATTTTTTTGAAGATCCAAAGAAAATCTTGCCAAGATTGATGTCAAAGAGTGCACATACTGCTTGTGTTTTCTCCCAAGAGATTTACAGTTGCAGTATCAGGTTGAAGTCTTTGATCCCTGTTGAGTTTACTTTTATGGATGGCGTGATGAATGAGGAATCATCATGAAGTGGAATGTGTGATTCATCTGGGGTTCCTGTTTGTCTGAACTGTGAGGTGTATGTCTGTTCAAGTCTTAAGCCCAGTGTTTTCAATAGGCTGCTTGTTTTTCAGAGGTTGAGTTCAGTATATTCTTGGTTTTCTTGGATAGAATCCCTTATCAGACGAGTGTTTTGTTCTCTGTTCTTATTTACTTTTTAAAAAATCAGAAGGAGGAAGTTCTACAAACTGAGTTTTGGTGGTGTTTTTGTTTTTCTATTTTAAATGGACTACAATGGATCAACATTCAACATATTTCAAAAGCACATTTATAGTGTACCATTACATAGATTGCCTCAGAACTTGATTTATTTAATGGCTAGCTATTGACTTTCACAGAAAACTTTTTTCCTGTTATTGTCAGAAGTCATGCTGAAATCCATTTTCTCTTGACCACAAACACATTTTCTCCAGTGTCCCGCACACACTCACTTGTTGTCTTTAGATTTTGTCGTGATTTATGAGGAGATAGATTCTTATTTCCACTTGTATAGGTTCAAGTGTATCATCTTTTCTAACTTATGGACTTTTCCAGTCTGCTTTCAAAAGACCTCCATTCAATAACAGCAGTCCCTGCGTTGTTCTCTGAGCACTTGCCTGATTTTCATTTGTCAGACCTCATCTTCCTTCCTGGGTTGCCAGGTGGTGCCAGTAATAATGGAGAAGGAAATGGCAACCTACTCCAGTGTTCTTGCCTGGAGAATCCCAGGGACGAGGGAGCCTGGTGGGTAGCAGCAGCAGCAGCCAGTAGTAGAGAATTTGCCTGCAAATCCAAAAGACACAGGTTTGATCCCTGGATCGGGAATATCTCCTGGCAGAGGAAATTTGACCCTACTCCAGTATTCTTGCTAGAAGAATTCCATGGACAGAGGAGCCTGGTGGGTTACAGCCCAAGGGACAGCAAAGAGTGGGACACTACTGAGTGTCTGAGCAGCAGCAGATCTTCCCTGTCTCCTTCCCTCACTGCCTTCCGGCCTCCCATCTTCCATCACTCCCTCTCTGCCTACCCCCCTCACTCCCCACTTCCCTGCCTCACTCCCTTGCTACCTCCCTCTCAAGACCCCGAGAGAAGCCCAGGGTCTTGCTCATGCAGCCCTGGGGAGCCGGTGCCTGTTGTCCCATTCCCCGGAGTCTCCCCGGACTTTTCTCCATCCAGTGATCGCTTGGGGATTGTTTCTTCTTTAGGAATCCTCCTGCCAGTGTTTTCCTAGTCCTCCCCACACCCCCAATCTGGGGAATGAAATGGATTCATCCAGAGTCAAGTGGTGCCTAGCCGGGAGCTAGCTCCAAGGCCATGCCTCTAGTCTGAAACTGAAGCCTTCAGCCGTCCAGGAAGAGTTCCTGCCTCTGTGCAGCAAGTACACACCCTCAGGCTGCACGCATGCATGTTCTGTTGGGTCCCACTCTGTGGGGCCCTAAATGGGAAACCTTAAAAAGAAGGGCTAGCTTTGCGGTTTAGAGCCAAGATGGCTCCTGGTGGACGAGATGAGGCCTAGGCTTAAGCTGTTTGTCAAAATTTTTGACTGGCTCTCTTGATTTCCATGCACGTGGACAACGCATGATCACTATAGACCCCTGTCATGATGTAAGCACATGGTAATCTGACCTTTAACTTGATTGGTAGAACTATGGAAAGTCCCTCGCAAAACCCCCCTGCTTGCCTATATAAACCAGGAGCTTACGACAATAAAGCTTAACTGCTTAGACAGAACCCCTGTCGCGTGTGATTGTCTCTTGCTCACCGAGGGGCTGGGTTGGCGGACAGCAGGCTCACTTTTCCTTGGGACCCCTCAGCTCTGCTGAGGGAAGTTTCACTGCCTCTCTCTTTCTGCGGAGTGGCCCCCGCACCACTCTGTGATCCAATGTACTGTAGCCCGCCAGGCTCCTCTGTCCTCGGACAAGAATAAGCAATCTGTAGAAAACCCGCGGATGTTGGCGCCTGTTGTCTGGCGCCATCTGGCGGTCGCTTTTATGCTATCTCTTCCTCTGGCGACTGGCAACTTTCTCAAGGGATGGGACTTCATCTCTGGGCCTGAGGCAGTTTTGAGAGACCAGCGGCTCCACTGGTGACTATTGTGGTTGCATGGGGAGCATGGGCACCTCATGCTCTCACTGAAGATGGGGGATGTAGGTTTTTTTTTTTTTTTTTTCTGGGGGGAAGCATTGGGAGGGTGATCAGCACTGTGCTTTAGAGCCCAGGGTTGAGGTTGCCTGGCCTGGTCTAACCAGAATTCACAGTACTCCTCCAGCTGTGACCTGACCTGACTCTGGTCAGGCTGCTGAAGGGGAAAGGGAAAGAATGTCCCCGCTTCCATGCACATGACTTGATCATTTTGTACCTTAATTTCCCCATTTCCTCTCTGCTTCCCATTCCAGAGATAAGGACAGGTGTGAGGTCAGGCCTGTGGAGGGCATGAGTGGCATGTGGGCTTGAGTCCTGGTCATTGACTTTGATTTTTCAAACTTCCACTCTGGAGGTGCGGACCAGCATGGGCTGTGAAAAGTGAAATGGATAGCATGGCAGGGGCCCAGTCTCTTGTGAGGCCCAGCCTCAGAGCTCCCTGTGTTTTTCACCTAGTCCCCATTCAGAGACTTGGATAGAACAGTTCTTTGGGTGAATTGGGAGGGGATTTGCCTGGTACACTCACCCTATGTTCTTAGTGCTTAGCCACTGATAGCTTATGGTGAACAATGTCAGATCTGTGATCTCTGAAGAAGATTTAACTTTAGGACTGGGGACCATGCTTGATAACTCAAGAGCTTTTGTATAGCAGAGTTTTATTAAAGTGAAAAGGGACAGACAAAACTTCTGACATAGACATCAGAAGGGGACAGAAAGTACCCCCCTTGCTAGTGTTAGCGAGCTGTTTTATGTCTGTTAGAAAGCTATTAATCAGATAAGAGAAACATCTCAAGGCTGATGGAGTTTCACCAGGCCCTTCTCCCACAATACGCATTTTTGACATAGGTTGGCACGAGGTGTGTCATCCCTCAGCCATGAAACAATTGATATGAATTCTGGTTTGTTGAGGTATTATCAGCCCAGGGTTTGCGAAAAGAAAAAACGTTAGTCTTAGGTGGAACCATTTTGAAGAAAGGAAATTCCAAAGGAAATACATAAGTTTTATTAACATAGCTTAAGAAAAACATTTCCATAGAGCATTTGTTTCCTCCTGCCGCTTAAGGGAGAGATTAAAAAATGTCTGACACTTGCAGCCTATTTCCTCCCTTTGGAGATCCCTGGCCTTCCTGCTTGTTACCCTCTCACCACCACAATACCTGGGTCTACCATATGGCCCTGAGAGCTCTGGGGCTGGTGGTAAGGGGGTAGTACTGGGAACCTGTTGCCAGAGTGAGGTCTGAGAGGCCCATTGCAATTTGTGGATAGACTGGATTGCTGGGCACAGTAATTTTTTCACCCAAAGTGAGCATTTTTTCTGCCAGGCAAGTGTTGGCTTGGTGTTTTTTGGTGTCTGTTGGCAAGCAACTTTGATTTCTGGGCATGTGTTGGGCTCTAGACTTAACTATCAGTTTATACCAACTCTATTTTCACTTTCTTGACTCCCCCTGAGCCTGAGTGCTGGTTCTTGAGGGTGTATCTGACAACTTGCCATGAAGTTGATGGCGATGCAAGGGAAGTAAAGCCATGCATGGTGGGTTTTCTATCCTTTGTGCTCCCTACCAGAGGCACCTGGTAGTGACTGAGACAGCTCTATCACAGAGATTCCATGCCATGCATTAGATGTAATCTTCCTGGGGTTGTTGGGCATGCTCACATGAGAAAAGGTGGCTGGTAAGGCTGAAACAGACTCTGTCATTGATTGTTCTCATTAGACCTCCTTCTGGGAGGTTTTATATACCAAGATTATGTGCTATACTGATGATGGGCTCTCTGAGGATGTGTCTAAACCATTCTAGATGATGGATGAACTCATGTTAGCAAGGTGTTTTTTTTTCTTCTTCTTATCCATGGTTTCTCACCTTGTCTTTCTACCTCCTGGTGTGTAGAAAGCAGGAGTGTGGAATCTGGTGTGATTTCAGCCTTCCAATATCTGTCTAATGGCATTACAAGGCTGAGGTCCTCTGATGCCTCATCCTTCACTTTCTTGGTTTGTGTTTCTTGAGTGGTTCTTCCTACCATGAAGAGGGCTGGGCCCCACTGTTGTGTTCCCCATCAGTCCACAAGTGTGTTTTATTGACTTGCTTGTGATTTTCCTGAAGGGTTCCAGGTTTTCCCTCAGATGCTTTAGACTGGATGGTGATATAATTTTCTCTTCTCATTGAACCTCTCTTGTTTGCACTATAGTGGGGCATTCTTTGAGTTTCTTTCTTAAAGACCAAGATAATGGGGACACACCTTCCCCACTTGTGGGACAGGTGCTTCATTATGGTCATCCTTACTGTGTGGCAAGGCCAATGGACTTGGCTGAATGGGTGCTGTGAGTCCCCCTTTGCCAGGGTTATATATGGACACATGAACAATGGTGCAGGGAAGGAAATGCAAAGAGGGCTAAGACTTCAAGTGAGACCCAGATGAGTCAGAGGCAGTGCTTCCTAGCCTTCACTATGAGGTCTCAGGTTGGTCCATTGATTACTTCTGCTACGAATTACTCCAGACCCAACTAAGCCCTTGCACTTGTTGAAGTGCCTCTGCAGGTCTCACTGGGAAATAGTAATAATTGGAGAGTGTGTGCTTTGGTGGAAAAAGCCCTCTCTAGTGATCTGAGAGCTAGTTGGGGGAGTACTGAACCCTTAAGGTGCTGCACTTTCAAAATGTGTAGTACCCATTGGTGAGGTGCCACTGCCAGTGAGCAAAGCTTGCTAACTTCCCCTGTGGTGACACCATGGTGCAGCTGACCACCACTTCCCTTTGATTACTACAGTCTGTGCTTTCCTACTCTGAGTCAATGTGGGTCCCCCCCAGCCTGATATCTGGCATGGGTATGGATATATGTGTGGTTCCCAGGTTGTGTGCTAAGGGGGAATGCTCATTTTCAACTTATCTGTTGCCTCACTATGAGGAGCTGCCTTGCTTGCTCCCATCCTGTGTTAAAGCCTGTGGTAGTACACAGGCATGGATGTGGTTGCTCTCTGAAAACATTTCCTTTGGATGTGGGACCCATGGTGAAGAAGATTAGGGTAGATACAGATGGGATGATGAGCATGTGGGCAGCTTTCCCATGGCAATGGATCCTTCTCAAGTGGGCTTAGTGGTGGGATTGAGTCATAGAAAATGTAGATATGGCTAAGGCTGCCTGACCTCCAAGGTATAGGGCCACCCTTGGGTCTGTGGAGGTGCTGCCCTGGTTGATTTCCTAGGGGCCCAATCTTATCTGAGCTCTTCCTTACCTGGACAATTCCTGTGCCCCTGCCCCGTGGCTTTCAACTTGCATGTATGCTGCCTATCACTATTGCTGTCAGTCTTCTTGCTCAGATGGCTGCTTGTGAGTGTCATCCCTGGCTGACTTGGCTGGAAGTCTTCTCAGATGAAGTGCACCTGGACCCCATGGGGGCTGGTATATAGTGATGGGGGAAAAGAGTTTGTTGGGTGTGTGTTGGAGGAAGTTTCGTAGACTATTTGTTATTCCCTGCTGTTGATGATGATCTCAACAGCTATGAGACAAGCAAAGGTGCCACTCAAAGTCCCTTGAGGGAAAAGGCACAATTTTTCTGCCGGGGTATTGGGCAGTAAGACCAGGTGTCTTTCTTTGGCAGCTGATTAGCATTGGGATTATTTCTGATATCTTCAGGCCCCGATGTGACAGAGTAGATGCCCCCACACTGACTGCTTTTCCAGTGCCTAGTCTATATACTAGACTTAGTCATGTTTATGCCTGTCCATTCTGGTTGCTGATCACAGTGCTATGCCCTGATACATCTCACTCCCCAAAATCATCTTGGCTTCAGTGTCCTTTTGCTATTTATAGAGGGTTGGCAACACATGAGGGTCAATTTCCTACTCTGCCTTGCCCCATTCTTGTAAGGCAAACTTGAGTGTCAGTGTGAGTTTGGCTGTAGTTACTGGTTTTGAACAGCCACAGTGGCCATACTAATCTATAACACTAACTAGGTGAGGATGAGAGGAAGCTGGTATTGGTATAATAATCTGGTGCTTTAGTCCTCTTTTCATGCCACCTAGGGGGCTGTACCTGGGTTGCACTAAGGCACAATCTAACCTTGTATAATTGAGAATGGTCTATTATCCTTATTTTCGGTCCTGTAGTCAAGAAGCCAAGTAAACCCTTGCTTCCTTCCTTGGCTTAGAGGAACCTCCTTCATAACAGTAGGGGGTACACTGTCCCCTTTCTCAGGTCTCTCCATGATACTTGGTGAGGGTGTTTGTTACAACTTTCAACCTGCAGCTGAAAAAGACCAGAATAGCATGAGCTGCCATGTGAGACATTGGCCCATCACGACTCTGGCAGTAGACTTGAGTTCCCAACAAATCAAAGCTTCAGGAGTGGGAGTGGGGGTTGTGCTGGGGGAGGGCAGGGCAGTGGACAGGGACTGCTTCCTTCTTTGTCTTAGGCCTTCTTCCTTCTTTGTCTCCTCCTGCCTCCTGATTGCCTCCTCCTGCTCCTCTGTGCCCTCCGTTTCTTTAAGAAAGCACACAGCTTTTCCATGTCCCATCGTTGGCACAGGTCAGGGCTTCTTTCTGTCCAGAACCTCAATGCTTCCTTCCTTGGCTTAGTGGAGCCTCCTTCCTAAGAGCAGGGCATACACTGTCCCCTTACACGGGTCTCTCCAGGGCACTTGGACTGGCAGGTGGGCTGGGGATGGGCAGACATCAGTCTCCACCTGAAACAGCCCCAAATGGTGTGAGCTGCCATTTGAGATGTTGGCCCATCACGTCTCTGGCAGTAGACTTGAGTTTCTGGCCACCCAAAGACATGAGAGTGTAGGTGGGTGTGGGGAGGGTGCTGGACTGGGACTGCTGTAGGGAAAGGACTCCAGGGGGCACGGAGGAGTTGGGGAGGGATGTGGGAAACGGAGGCAAGGAAAGCGAGGGATCTAGTTGGAGGCACAGGAGAAAGCGTTCAGTGTCCGGGAATGCCTCAGAGGAGCCAGTGGAGGCAATTGAGGCCAACAAATGTGTGGAATGTGAAAAGACAGGAAGACCCAGAGCATATTGGAAGGCAGGGCAGGCTGGGAAAGGGGCCATGGGGGGCAACTTGAAAGGGACCTAGGGAAATTCCTGGGAAGTTAGGACTCTGTGCACTGCTGATGGCCCCCGAGCCTGGGATTGATCACACCTGCTGCGTGGCAGGGCCAAAAGCCAAAGTCCTGAATGCCCTGCCCAGCCCAACATGGACATTGAGGGTCTGTGGCATGGGCCATGCCTATGAAGCCCACTCGCTCCTCAGGATTATGTCCAGGTTCTCTGCTTGGAAAGAGGCCAGGGGTGTCCCCTCCATCTAAGTACCCACCACTACTTACATAAATAGGGGTGGAGCTGCCTCATCCTATCCAAAGTCCTGAGCTTCTGGGTACGGGGCCACTAGGCCACCAATCTGCAGCATCAGTGTGGCTCTCCCACCATTGCTTGGTCCAGCTCCTCCAGTACCTCAAGCGGTATGTTTGACCTCACTCCCTGGAGTTGGATCACATCTCAGGGGGTTTGTGGATCACAAGGCCAAGGGCTCAAGGCAAACGTGTCAACTGCCCACCAAGAATGGCAGGGACCGATAGGCTGGGCCCATGATTCCCAGGCATCAGGTGTGCCCAAAGAGGCACTGCTTGGTAGTTTTGCTGCCTTGGCACACACATGGCTTCTACTTTCTCTTTCCAGGGATGATGTTGTTGGTTGAGGGGGCGGGGGGAGGGGGAACTGTGATGGGGCCCCTTTTCTGCATCTTCCTGTGGAAATGGAAGTCAGGGACCTCTGTGGCTTTGCCTCCTTCAGTGACTTTCTCTTCACAATGGCCTAATGCCTTCTATCTTCCATCAGGTGTTGCATGTTGAGCTTTGTTTCAGCTTCCTTCCCTTTTCCACTAGTGACTGCTAATATGGCCTGTGCTGTTGTTAGCCCCAAGAAGCAGGTTCCTTCCTGTTGGCATTGTGATGGAGAGAAATCTGGGAGAAATTCCATCAAGACATTACCCAGGCACCTCCTGAGATGGGTGGGAAAATGTGGTGGGATAGAGTTGTGGTCTTTGGTGGGTGGGATTTCTTACTGCCTTTGTTTAGGGGCTGGGTTTGGTTTCCTTTATGCTTGCTCTGTTTCTTGGATTCTGGCGTGGGTGGGGGTGGGAGTAGGGGATTTCCCCACCGCCCTTATCTCTCAGCCTGGCTGTCAGGGTGTAGCCAAGTGACTTCCAAATGCACACCTGTCCCCAGGCTCCCGACTTTGCTCAGGCACAGGGGCAATTCCGCTGGGCGGGAAGCATGCTTGGGCTCCTCCGTCCAGTCCTCCCCCATGTGCTCTGAGACTTTTCCCTTCCTGCTCTTCTTCCACAGGCCCTGTGGCCACAGGATCTCAAAGGAGGAGGCTCGTTCTGAAGCTGAGCCAGAAGAGTGCCCTGCAAGCACTCTTTCAACAGAACCCCTACCCTGGGATAGCGACCAGAGAACGGCTGGCCCAGGAGCTTGGCATTGCCGAAAGCAGAGTTCAGGTAGGCCCCCGTCTCTCCATCCATTCTCTCTTTCAGGCTCTCCATGCTGATTCAAGTCAGCTGAAAGCACCTGGCGGCCTTTCTCCTGAGAAGGAATTCTCTCTGTTTGCCCCTAGGTCTGGTTTCAAAAGCAACGAAGAAGATGGTTAAAGCAGAGACAATCGCCATCTTAATATGTGCACCAAGACGGGGAAGGGGGGCCAAGGTCCACACCCATGCCACTGTCGCCACCTCCTTGACCTCAGTCTTCCTCTCAAGGTTATTTATCCAGCCTTCTCCAAAAGCAAGTCCTGCAGAGGTGGTTCCGTACCCTCCCCTTCTTTCCAGAGAATTCTTTCTGCTGACAGATGATCACAGGAGGCCCAGAAACACCAAGGGTAGAGGAAACAGAGCCTTCAGGTTGCTCTCCCCATCAGTGTCCCAGATCGTGGCAACACGCCCCCAGTAGGCATGGGTGGGCAGCACTGTTCCCCCTTTGCACTCCCTCCCCAGCCCCCGTCGAGAACTTTAGCCTCCGGCTGCCCAGACAACCTTGGCTGAGGAGCATGCTTCAGGGCACTCCATGGCAAGACTGGAGGAGGAAAGAGATATACATGGACATGCACGTGTGTGGAGTGTGTGTGTGTTCCTGTGTGCATGCATACATCCACAATGGATCCAGGCACAGGATCTATCTGTGTGTGGATTCCTTAGAGCTCTGCCCCAGCTGCAGAGCCACCTGAAGTGATTCAAGTGTGTGGGACTCTCTATCCTCTCCACACCGTCTAGGTTATCTGTGCTGTGAACATTCTATGGGCCTTAACGTTCTCTCCTCTCGGTGTGTTCTTTCTTTGGTAGAAGACTCGGCCAGAGGGGCCTGGAGAAAGACAGTCATGTCTAATTCTCAAACAAGGATCTTTGTGCAACTCTTCACGAGGGATAGCGTGCTGGGGAAGAACTGGCTCATCAGACAGGAATCCCAGATCTTTGAATGCAGGTAAGTTCTCCACCCAGTGCATGGGCCCAGGACATGACCCAGGAGAAAGGAGCATTCAGCCTTCGAAGCATTGGAGCTGGATACACATAGGCTTCGTCTGGGGCTTTGGCTTTGGCTTGGGCTTGGGCTTGGGAGGAGGGGGCCAAAAATTAGTGGGCTGAGTGGCGGGTTTTGGGCTGCTTGTGGCCATGCAGGCACCCCGCATTTCCCAGGGCCAAGGGATTCATTTGCAGAAAATGGCCCCACAGAAGTTGCCCTGGGCCTGACAGACCAGAGGACAGGGAGGAAGGCGGGCTGTCGAATTTGCACTGCGGAGCCGCCAGCACAGTGATCTGGATGGTCACAACTTCTGATGTGCCTGTCTGCATTCTGCTCTCCTAGATATGGTTTCAAAATCAAAGAGCTTAGCACCCCCAGTAGAGCTCAAGAAGGCCCAGCAATGGCCGAGCCCATGGGGCAGGAGGTGCATAGGTCATGACTACTCCTGTTCCAGAGGACTGAAGGGCCCCAGCTACTGTCCAGAGAACCACTCCTCCCCTTCCCCCACAGGAGAGCATATCATCCTTGGAGCAGCTGCTCCATTTTGGGCCTCCACTTTCTGGGTGCCTGGGACTGCCTCTGGATTCTGTGAGGGCCAGCTGTTGATGATCTTCATTGTCCAGCCCAGCCCAGTGGCTCTCCAGCCAAGTGGGAAGCCACCATCTCCTCCCCAGGTGGCAGTCCCCTCTGCTGCATGCTCCCCTGTGGTCTTTGCCCCTTGGCAGCCTGGGCAAGGGGCAATCCTGCCACCTGTACAGCCTGAGACACACACACCACGGTGGCCAGAGTCACTCAATGGTGAACGCATGGCCACTCTGCTAGAGCCACAGCCACAGCCCCCCAGCCTTCCAAGCTTGAAAAGCCTCTTAGATGAGCTCTTGGCGGCCACGGGAGTCCTGGACTGGCAGGTGCCTTCCTTGGGGGCTGCTGCCAATGCAGGAGTGCACCCTGCACTCCCAGGCACACGCAACCTCCAAGATGAGCTCCTGGCAGCCACGTGCATCCCGGGCTCACTGGATCCTTCCCCGGGATCCTCTACTGTTCTCGCAGGGGACCACCCAGTCCTCCCCGGGTCACCTAGCCTCCTAGAGGAAATTTTGGCCTCCACGGCCATCCAGGACATGCCTTGGTCTTCCCCGGGGGCTGTGGTGGAGGAAGTAGTTGAGGCAATCCTGGAACACCCCTCAGTGAGGACAATTATGAGGCCCTCCTCGACATGCTGCCAGGTTTCCCAGGCACTCAGGTTTAGAGGGAGAGGAAAGAAAGGGCACCTTCTCCCCCGAGCCTCTTTCAGGTCTCCTTGCCTGGGATGTGGGGCTATGGAGCTCAGGGAGTGGTGTGGTTTCAGGTGGGGGGAGGAGAGAATACAGACGGGATGTCTACCAACAACATTAGGGACAAACCTGAGAGCTGGACCTTTGGGAAGCAAGCCCCTCCCCCCAAGAGGGACACACCAACTGAAGCATCAAGGAATTCCAGTATCACAGTGACTAAGAGGGTGCCTAAAAGGGGACATGCCATGAAACCAATAAAGAAAACCCGTGCCCCACACAGGTTCTTTTGATCTGGCTCTTCTGTGTTCTGGTCCCGTTTTTTCCACCATTCCACACAGGAGAACTCCTTCCCTATTCCAGGGGCAGCAGAGGAAGGAGCAGTGGGAAAGAGGGGAGTGGGAAGGTGGACGGTTGGGAGATGCAAGGTGGGAGGGGTGAGTGGGTGGAGGGAGAGGGTGGGGGCAAAGGGAGAGAGTGGGTGTGAAGGAAGAGAGCTGGCTAAGGCTGAGTTTGAGAGGGAAGGAGGGAGAGAGGGAAGGGAGACAGGGAGATCTGGGGACAAAGGGAGGAGAGGGGTGTTGCAGGAGGTGGGTGGAGCCCACCTCTGGGACTTGGCTTCAAGCTCCCGGCAAACCTTGCAGGTATTCCCTAAAATATAGCATCCGGGACACGCTTCCCTCAGTATGGAGATGCCTTCTCTGGGCGGTTTTCCCGAGATCAGATCCTTTGAGCAAGCAGTAGGGACCTACCCACACAACCGCTTTCATGACCAGATTCCATGTGAACACACATACCTGGTATGTCTGCAAAGGCCAATCATCTCCGTGTCTCTTTCAACCCTCAAAATGTAGTGACTGAGCTCGCCCTGCCACCAGCATCTTCCTGTCACCCGCAGACACACAGACATTATTTACTTGCAAACCCGCTCCTTAATTCATAGACCCAATGGTTTCGAAGTACATATGAACCCCTGACTGTTTTCATGTGAAGCTCCATGGTTGGGTTTAGAAACGTGGGTGGCCAAATAATAAATTGTTAAAGACAGTTGTAGTGTGGTATTGTGGTTCATTGATTTCTTTTCAATTCACTGGGACATGTTCACAGTAAAAATAGAAGTGCCTCTCATCATGCATTCCACACGTGGCTTCATGCAGCCTACTTCCTTCTTTGCTCTTGCCTCCTTATTTCTTCCTCCTTCTCCTCTCCACCTTCCATCTCTTTAAGAAAGCACACACGCTTTCCATGTCCCATTTGTAGGCACAGGTCAGGGCTTCATTCTGTCCAGAAGGTCCATACTTCCTTCCTTGGCTTAGTGGAACCTCCTTCCTAAAAGTAGGGGGTATACTGTACCCTTTCACAGGTATCTCTAGGTCATTTGGGCTGGGGGATGGGCTGGGGACGTGCAGACATCAGGCTCTACCTGAAAAAGCCCCAAATGGCGTGAACTGTCATTCAAGTCACTGGCCCATCAGGGCTCTGGCAGTATACTTGAGCTCCAGGCAACTCAAAGGCTTGGGGGCAATGGTCTGGGATCACGATAGGGAAAGTGTGTCAGGAGGGCATGGAAGAGTTGGGGAGGAACATGGGAAACGGAGGCAAGGAAAGCGAGGGAACTAGGTAGAGGCACTGAAGAGAGCCTCTGGTGTTCAGGAATGCCTAGGAGGGGCTGGAGGAGGCAATTGAGGCCAACAGACGTGTGGAATATGAAAAGACAGGAAAACCCAGACCTTTTCAGAAGGCAAGGCAGGCTGGGAAAGGTGGCCTGGGTGGCCATTTCAAAGGGACCTAGGGGACTTCCTGGGCAGTTAGGCCTCTGTGCACTGCTGACAGCCCCGAACCTGGGGTTGATCCTTTCTGCTGTGTGGCAGGGCCTCAAAACAAAGCCCTGAACGGCCCACCCAGACCAATGTGGAACTTGGGGTTCAGTGGCTCAGGCTGTGCCCAAGAAAGCCCACTCACTCCACAGGATTCTTTTCCACCCCCTGCCCCTCTGGTGGGCTGGTAACTGATTCAAGGGGAGTAAATACAGAATTTGAGCCACCTGCCCTAGTGAGACTGCATCCCACCCTATGAGTGTGCCAGGGCAAAAGGTCTATTCCCCTCTCCGCTTTGTGAATGCCTGCTCACTGACGAAAGCATGAAAGCACACACAGTCCTCTCTAACGCTTTGCAACCCCATGGACAAGTTCTGAGGACAGATGGTAGCTTTCTCCCTTCTGCAGTAGATCTCCAGAACGTAGGCATTGAATGGATGTCTCTTGAATTGCAGGCAGATCCTTTACCAACTGAACCATCAGGGAAGCCCCGAGCACCGCCAAGCCAAATTCAAGGCCATGCCCCCAGGAGATGCCAGGCTAACTGATCTGGTGTCATCCAACCGCCACACCCAGCCCCCTCACATCCCAGCAAAGGGCTCATCCCAGCCTGAATGAGAAGGCATACATCAGAGGAATGAGCCCCAGTGGAGGCACAGTCCTCCGAGGACTGGCTTCTTTCCCCTGGCCTTGGTGTCCTCCAGGTTCAGTCGTGTGGCTCGCGCCACGCAGAAGAGCATAGTCTATTCAAGAGATGGGATGGGAGGAGAAAACGCCTTTGGGCGGACAGAGCAGCACTACTGCGTCCACGCACCTTTCCTTTTTCTTGGATAGTTTGGGTGCTTGAAAACAGTGTTCATGCTTGGGATGCCTGGTGCTGATGACCAGGGCACAGTCCACATCTCTGACAGGGGCCTTATACTATTTCAATTCTTCTTGGTTAGGGTGTGAGGGGCAGTGCATTGAGCCTGGCTTGAGCTGCTTGATATACCCTGGCAGGGCCTTCCACTCCACTGCTGCAGCTGCAGGTCCAGGGCAGCATCGGCAACTGCACCTGGCAGGACCACCACTCACAGCCAGGCTCCTCTTGGCTCCAGGCGCCCTCCACAACCCAGCACCCCTGACCCAAGGAAGCTCCATCTCCTGGGTGCACTGTGGGGTGGGGTGGGGAGGGTTGGGAAAGGGAGACAAGTTTTTCTTTTTTGAAAACAATGCTGTTGGCCATAGGGCACTTTTACCAAGCTCAGTTCAGCTGGATCGGGAGTGGGGGAGAGGGGGAATAGTGCAGTTGAAGTTTGAAGGAAGTACTTGCTATATATCCCCAGGCAAACAAGAGCAGACTTTCTCTAGGAGGACTGCTCCAGTCCACACCCTCTGGGGGAAAAAGTTACTGCATGCATCCTAGGCTATTAACCATCCTGGTTTTCAGGAATTCCCCTGCATCAGGTGGTGGACAATTTCTGCCTTCTCTGCTAGTCTGTGGTTAGAAGAGTGCATTCCTTCAGGCATGGGCAGAGGCATGGGCCAAGGCTCCACTGCCTTTGCCTCTCAATCCCTGACCACCGCCTCTACCCCCAGACCAAGGTTACTTAAGGCCTCACCCTGAAGTCCCTGGGTCTCTCTTTGGCCAAGGACTACTCAGAGAGAGACACTTCTCCCTGACCTTCTCCCTGTGCCTGGTTCTCACAGCGCCCTGTGACTTGGAAGCCCATTGCCAAAACAAAAGGAGGGAAAGCCTGAGTATATGTCTCTCTTTTTGTTTTTATATCTGAGCTGCTGGGTAATGTGGGGAGTGTTGCTATTGCTTTTGTTATTGGTGGTGGTGGGGGGGGGCAGGGAGGGCTGGTGGTCAGTGGGGTGGTGGTGAGGAGTGGGGACATGTTCCATCCTTGACCCTGCAGTCACTACCTTATGCATTCATGGAAGCGCTACCCAAGCACATGCTACATGCAAACATGTGCACACACACGCACACCTGCACATACCTCATCCCTCATTTTTGTTGAGGGTGGTGGAGGAGGAGAAGAAGGCAGAAAGGGTGTGTGGGGTCAGGATGTTCTAAAAGCCAAAGGTTTTCTCCAGTTGGCGCTTGAGGGGACAAACAAAATGGATGTCTTTCCCTCCCAAGGGTCCCCTGGCCTCCACTGCCCACATGGTGGACCAGACTCCCCTGGCCTCTCAGGCTGCACAGGCAACGCCTCAGCAGGAGTACCTCTGGGGCAGTTTTCCTCCACCCCCAGGCCGAGCACCTTGGCAGTTCCAGCCCCAGTGCCCTACTTGGATTTCCTGCTTCCCTGGAGAGAGATCACGTGGAAAACCCCACCAGATTCAGGGGGCTCAACATCAGCTTCTACTGACGTGGTGTCCTCGCTGTTCCCTGACTTTACCACGAAGTAACATTTGTTCTTCTTATCTTAGCCTATTCCTTTAAATCCTCCCCTCATTGGGTCATCCTTGAGCCCCATCTTCTCGTCGCCAAGCACAACTCCCAGAACCCAGTGGGAATTAGAACCCAGTCCTTGGGACACCAGCAGTCCCTGGCAGAGTTCACGCATGTCTTGCACAGGGTTGTCCCTGGCATCAGCGGTAGCCCCCTCAGACTTTCCCAAGGACCCCTGCTATTCTCCCAATGTTCCCAGACTTGTGGGTCCCTCGGTGCTCGCCCAAGAACCAAGCCTGCCATAGCGCTGGTCCAGGGTCTTCCCTGGGTTCACTTGTGGCCCTCGAATCCTGGCCACCCTGCACCGCACCGAGAAGCCAGTGGGAGGCAGAGGCCAGCCCCTTCGACATTGAGGGGTTCTGGCAGACCTCCCCCGTGTCCTTGGCAGAGTCCCCCCTGAGCGGGGGGGCAGAGCCCTGGGAGCCTCTTGGGGAACCCCAAAGCCACCAGAAGTGCCGGGCGGAGGCAGGGTCCAGCCTGTCAGGTCCCTGGCAGATGTCCCTGGACTCTTCAGTGGAGTTTTCCATGGGCTGGGACACAGATCCTGGAGAGCCCTCCAATGCCTCTATGTCCTGCCAGCCAGCAGCCCATCAAGCCGCTGACAGTTTTCAGACAGCAGCTCTGCGGGTCACTAGCAGACCACACTGGTCTCTTTGATGGGGGTCTCCCTTGAGATGGGGCCCCAAACCAGGTGGGCCCTGGTAGGCCGCCAGCTCCCGGCAGCCCTGCATGATTTAGACAGGCAGGACCAATGCAGAGGGAAGACGACCAGGCCCAGTGGGGACCAGGGAGACATCTCCCATGTCTTCCTTGGGTCTCCCCTGAGCTGGGGAGCAGAGGGCAGCCAACTGGGTGAGCAAGACCTCAGAAACATCCTCGGTTTCTTCAGCACAATATTTCCTGGACTGGGGCCCTGAACCTAGTGAGCCCACCAAGTGCCCCAGCTTCTGGCTGCCGTGCATCCAGCCAAGACCCTGGCGGGTCACAGATGGCAGCTCCCAGATCCCTGGCAGACCACCCTCATCTCGTCAGCGGAATCTCTTTTGAGCTGGGGCCCTGACCTTGCGGAGCCCCCCGAGGCTGCCAACTCCTGGCTGCCACCCAGCCCTACGAAGGGGGGGCAGGACGCAGAGGGCAGCCGGCCTGGTGCCCTGTGGCCCAGGGAGACGTACTCCGTCTATTTGTCAGAATGTTCCCTGGACTGGGGCCCTGAACCTCACAAGCCACCCGAAGCCCCCAGCTCCTGGCCTAACTGCCCCCCTCTGACAGGCGGGCGGGAGGAGGGGTCAAGCCGCCACCTCCGCAACCTCCATCGATTTTGCTGGGGCTCTGGCAGACCTTCTCCATCTCTTTGACAGGGTCTCCCCAGAGCTGGGGCACAGGCACCTGGGAGACCCATGGGGCCCCCTGCACTCCTCCGTGGCACCAGTTGGAGGCAGAGCCCGGCCTGCCGCCCGGGCCCTGGCAGACCTCCCACGCCTCTTGCGGGGAGTCTCCTCTGGGCTCTCCTGCAGCAGTGGGCTGGGGCTCTCCCCTGGAAACCTGCCCGTCTCCCAACATCCCCACATGTCCGCTGCAGTTGCCCAGGTCCAGGCTGGAAAGGCCCGTTCTGGCACAGACCTCGTGGCTTCACACCCTCCCCTTTGCTCTTTCCCCAGCAAGGTCTCTGGCCCCTTGTCCTGTGCTCCCATGCTAACCTGACTTCACAGAGGGATGTAGCCAGGGTGTGCCCGCCCCTCCCGCTGAAGGTTTCTTCCCGCCACGCTCTGGCCAAGGGTCCAGCCCACCGGAGCCTGGGTCTTGCTGGTCTTGCCAGGGTGCCGCTCAGTGTGGAACACCTTCCCTCCATAGCGGCCCTCCCGTGACGTGGCCTGGCCGCTCACACCCTTGCCCTTCCGCTTGCTACTGTAGCGCCCTGGCGCGCAGGAGGGGAACCCTGTCTCACCGGGTCTCAGCAGCCCTGTGCCACTCTGCCAGACCAAGGGGTCCTCGTGTGCCCGGGCCCCAGGAAGAAGGAGCCCCGGGCCGGCTCGCCGGCACTGCTGCAAAGGACGCCGACCTCCCCGGCCCCCTCCCGCCACCTGCTGCCTCCCAGCTCCAGGCGCTGCTGGCCTCGCGTCAGCCCCCTAGCTTCTCCCGCACCTCCGGCGGGGGCAGGGAGAGGACGGCTCTTTGTTGCCAGCACCCCCTCCCCGCTGAAGCCCTCAGCCAGCAGTCCGGCCCTTCCTCCCTCAGCATCTCAAGCGGCCTGGTCGAGCTCAAAGGAACCATGTGTCTTAACAGAAAGAGAAGGAGGGCACATGGGTGCAGCCTAGCGGGGGCACCCACTCACTCACCGACCCTTGGGTGGCCGCAGAATGACCACGGTGCTCCTGGTGGGTGGCGCTGGGACACTGGGGCCCTCAACCAACTGGGAGACATCTAGGCGTCCACCAAGAGCTAAGAATACAGACATTATCGACTTGCAAACCCGATCCGGAATTTGTCGACCAGGCCGTTTTGAAGTACATACAGACCCCTGACTGTTCTCCTGTGAAACCCCGTGGTTGGGGTTAGAAACCTGGCTGGCCAAAGAATCCATTGCTACCAATGGCTGTGCCGGTGGCGCTGTGGTTCCTTGGTTTCTTTGCGATTCCCTGGGACCTGTTCAGAGTGAAAGGACAAGTGCCTCTCATCGTCCATCCCCCACGTTGCTTCACACAGCCTCTTCCTTCTTTGTCTGCTCCTGCCTCCTGTTTTCCTCCACCTTCTCCTTTCTGCCCTCCGTCTCTTTGGGAAAGCACACACTCTTTCCATGTCCCGTTGCTGGCACAGGTCAGGGCTTCGTTCTGTCCAGAACGTGCTTGCTGCCTTCCTTGGTTTAGTGGACCCTCCTTCCTGAGAGAAGGGCACTTGGGGTGCGGGCTGGGCTGGGGCCGTGTGGGCATCTGGCTCCACCTGGAAAAGCCCTAAATGGTGTGAGCTTCTATTGGAGACGCTGGCCCATCAGGTCTCTGGCAGTAGACTTGAGCTCCCGGCAACTCAAAGGCCTGGGGGTGGTGGACTTGGACTGCTCTAGGGAAATGATGCCACGAGGGCCCGGAGGAGTTGAGGAGGGACGTGAGAAACGCAGGCAAGGGAAGCCAGGGATCCAGCCGGAGGCACTAGAGAAAGCCTCCAGTGCCTGGGAATGCCTGGGAGGAGGCGGCAGAGGCAATTGAGGCCAAGGTACATGTGGAATGTGGAAAGGAGGGAAAGCCCAGAGAGTTTCCGGAGGCAAGGCAGGCTGGGAAAGGGGGTGTGGGCGGCTACTTCAAAGGGGCCTAGGGGAATTCCTGGGCAGTGAGGCCTCTGTGCACTGCTGACTGCCCGGAGCCCGGGGCTGATCCTCTCTGCTGCGTGGCAGGGCCTCAAACCAAAGCTGCAAGCGGCCCACACAGCCCAACGTGGACCTTGGGGTTCTGTGGCACATGCTGTGCCCATGAAAGCCCCCTTGCTCCACGGGGATTCTTTTCTGCCCCCTCCCTGCCTGCCGCCCCTGCCCCTCTGGTGGGCTGGTAACTGATCCCAAGAGGAGGAAAGACAGCATTAGAGCCACCCACCCTCGTGACACTGCATCCCGCCCCACTGATCCTGCCAGGGCAAAAAAGTTCTATTCCCCGCTCCCCTTCGCACATGCCTGGCCAGGCACGCACGCATGCACACATGCATGCACACACAGTCCTGTCCGACGCTTTGCGACCCCGTGGACGAGTTCTGCAGGCCAGATCATAGCTTACTCCCTTGGGCAGCCGACCTTCCCAACGCAGGCATCGAACCGTGGTCTCCTACATTGCAGGCGGATCCTTTACCAACTGAGCTATCAGGGAAGCCCCGAGCACCGCCAGGCCAAGTTCAAGGCCATGCCCCCAGGAGAGGCCAGGCTGGCTGGACTCGGCCTCATCCTTCTGCCACCCGCCGGCCGCCCCCCCCCCCCCATCCCACGTCCCAGCAAAGGGCCTGTCCCAGCCTGAATGAGGAGGCATACATCAGAGGAACGAGCCCCAGTGGAGGCACAGTCCTCTGGGGACTGGCTTCTTTCCCCTGGCCTCGCTGTCCTCCAGGATCAGCTGACTGGTTTGCCCTGTGCAGGAAAGCGTCTTCTTCTCAAAAGGGGGGATGTGAGGAGAAAATGCCTTGGGGCGGACACAGCAGCTCGTCAGCCGTCCACACACCTTTCCTTGTCCCAGGACAGTTTGGGTGCTTGATAAAAGTCTTCATGCTGAGGAAGCCTGGTGCCAATGACCAGGGCACAGCTCCCATCTCTGCCAGGGGCCTTACCCCATTTCACTTCTTCTCACTTAGGGTGGGAGGGGAAGTGCAGTGAGCCTGACCCGAGCTGCTTGATCCCCCGGCAGGGCCTTCCACTCCACTGCTGCAGCTGCAGGTCCAGGGCGGCATCGCCAACTGCGCCTGGCAGGACCACCACTCACAGCCAGGTTCTCCTTGGCTCCAGCCGCCCTCCTCAACCCAGCCCTCCTGACCCAAGAACGCTGCACCTCCTGGGTGCATGGTGGGGTGGGGTGTGGTGGGGAGGGGTGAGAAGGGGAGATGAGGTTTTCCTTTTCAAAAACCATGCCCGTGGCCATAGGGCGCTTTTACCCAGCTTAGTAAGTGGGACGAGGAGGGGGGTTTGGTGGGGCATGGTGCAGTTGAAGTTTGAAGGAAGTGCTTGCTATATATCCCCAGGCAAACTGGAGCAGCCTTTCTCTGGGAGGACTGCTCCCGCCCACACACGCTGGGCAAAAAGGTCATTGCAGGCATCCTAGGCTATTAACCATCCTGGTTTTCCAGAATTCCCCTGCTTCCAGTGGCAGACAATTTGTGCCTCCTCCGCTGGTCAGTGGCCTGAAGAGTGCATTGGTTCAGGCATGGGCGGAGGCGTGGGCCTAGGCGCCACCTCTTTTGCCTCTCAATCCCCGCCCACCACGCACTGCATCTGCCCCACTTCCTGACCCAGTTACTTAATACCTCACCCCTGGGTCCCTGGGTCTCAATTTGGCCTTGTCCAATTGTGGAATGCTCTCCTGTGGCAGGGAGGGTTAATAGCGGGGAGAGGAGCACTGAACAGTGGCTGGGGCCCTTAGGTCCTCTGGAGCAGGAGTAGTCGTGGCTGCTGTGCTGCCAGGCCCTTGGGCCCAGCCATTGCCAGGCCCACTTTGTCTCTGCTGTGGGTTCCGAGCTCTTCAGTTTTGAAACCATATCTAGGGGAGCAAAAGGCAGACAGGCACATTAGAAGTTGTGATTGTCCAGTTCAGCGTGCTGGCGCCTCCATGGTGCCCATTCGAAAACCCACCTGGCCACCTGGCCTCTGGTCTGTCAGGCCCACTGTGGCTCCTGCAGGGCTGTTTTCTGCAAATGAATGCCTTGACCCTGGGAAAAGAGGGGTGCCCGCATGGCCACAAGTGGCCTCAAACCCTCCACTCAGCCCAGTGACTTTCTGCCCCTCACCCCAAGCCCCAGCTCCAGCCTGAGCCCAAGCCTACATGTATCCAGCTCCAAACACTCGGCTGGGCTGAACCCTCCTGACTCCTGGGCCACATCCTGTGCCCATGGGCTGACTGGAGAACTTACCTGTATTCGAGTTTCTGGCATTCCCATTTGACGAGCCAGTTCTTTCCTGGTGGTAATCCCCTGGAAGAGATCCCTTGTGAAGGTTTGCACAAGGTACCTTGTTTGAGAAGGAGAGTATGTATGACTGTCCTCTTTCTCTGGACCTCTCTGGCCGAGTTTCCTAGGAGAGGACGTTATGGCCCGTGGAATGGTCACAACACAGATACCCCAGACAGTGTGGAGGGAAGGGAGAGTCCCACACAACTGAAACACCACAGGTGGCTCTGCAGCCAGGGCAGGGCTCTAAGGAATATAGCCACAGAGGGATTGGGCCCCTGGATCCATCATGAATGCTTGCATGTGCAAGCAAACGCACACACTCTGCACACATGCATGTCCCTGTGTGTCTCTTTCCTCCTCCAGTCTTGCCCCCAAGTGCCCTGAAGCATGCCCCTCGGCCAAGGTTGCCTGGGCAGCCAGAGCCTAAAGTTCCTGATGGGGGCTGGGGAGGGTCTGCAAAGGGGGACCCAGTGCTGCCCGCCTATGCCGACTGGGGTCGTCATGCCCCGACTGGGACACTGATGGGGGAGGCAGCACCAGTTAGCCCTGTTTCCTCCTCTTCCCCACACCGACCACCCACAAACCCCCCTAACCCTTGGTTTTTCTGGGCTTCCTGTGGCCATCCACCAGCAGAGATAATTCTCTGGTAAGAGGGGAAGGGTTTGGCACCCCCTCTGGCGGACTTTCTTTCGAGAACGCTGGCTAAGTTACCTGGAGAGGAAGACTGAGGTCGAGAAGGGGCCGTGGGTGGCGTGGTTGTGGACATTGGCCCCCCTTCCCCTTCTTGGTTCACATATTCAAACGGCGATCGGCTCTGCTTTAACTGTCTTCTACGTTGGTTTTGAAACCAGACCTAGGGACAAACAGAGAGAATTCCTTCTCAGGAGAAAGGCCACCAGGTGCTTTCAGCTTACTTGGATCGGCATGGAGAGACTGAAAGAGAGAACGGAGGTAGAGATGTGGGCCTACCTGAACTCTGCTTTTGGCAATGCCAAGGTCTCAGGCCAGCCGTTCTCTGGTCGCTATCCCAGAGTAGGGGTTCTGTTGAAAGATCTCTTGCAGGGTGTCCTTCTGGCTCAGCTTCAGAATGAGCCTCCTCCTTGGAGATCCTGTGGTGACAAGGCCTGTGGAAGAAGAACAGGAAGGGAAAATTCTCAGAGCATATCGTGGAGGACTGGATGGAGGAGCCCAAGCTTGCTCCCCGCCCAGGGGACTTGCCCCTGTGCCTGAGCAAAGCTGGGAGCCTGGGGACGGGTGTGCATTTGGAAGTCACTTGGCTACACCCATACAGCCAGGCTGAGAGGCAAGGGCGGTGGGGACATCCCCCACCCCCACCCCATGCCGGAATGCAAGAAACACCAGCAGGCAGAAAGGAAACCAAACCCAGCCCCAAAACAAAGGCAGCAAGAAATCCCCCCACCGAAGACCACCACACTATCCCGCCACATGTTTCCACCCGTCTGGGGGAGATGCCGGGGAGACGTCTCGATGGGGCTGTTCCCAGATTTCCCTCCATGATGATTCCAGTGGGAGGGAGCCTGGCTTCCCGGGGCTGAAATGAGCAAGGGCCATGTTTGCCGTCACTAGTGGAAAAGGAAAGGAAAGGGAAGGAAGCCACTGGGGGGAGAGGAAGCCACTGAAGGCGGCAAAGCCACAGCGCTCCCCGACTCCCATTCCCAATGGAAGATGTGAGGATAAAGGGCCTCATCCCAGCACACACCCCCTCCAGACCCCCTACCCCAGCCCCCCGCACCCCGCACCCCGCCCACTGACACAACACCATCTTCCCAGAAAAGAGAACGGAGAAGCCATGTGTGTGCCAAAGGAGCAAGACGAACGAACGATGCCTCTTTTGGGCACACCTGACGCCTGGGAAACATGGGCCCGGCCAATTGGTCCCTGCCATTCTTGATGGTGGGTGGACACGTTTTCCAAGCACTCTTGGCCGTGTCATCTGCAAATCCCCAGAGATGTGATCTGATCCCAGGGACCGAGCTCAAACGTACCAATTGAGGTGCTGTGGAGGACCTGCAGGAAGCCATGGTGGGAGAGCTACATGGACGCTACAGACTGCTGGCCTAGTGGACCGAGACCCAGCAGCTCAGGACTTTGGAGAGCGGGAGGCGGCTCCGCCCCTATTTAAGTAAATAGGGTTTGAGTGCACAGAAGGAGGGGATGCCCCTGGCCTCTTTGCAAGCAGACACCCTGGACAGAGTCCTGTGGAGCGAGTGGGCTTCTGTGCCCCAGACCGCCAAGGTCCCCATCAGGGTGGACTGGCAGTTAGGGGGCTTTGGTTTGTGGCCCTCCTACGCAGTGGGGGGTGGGATCAACCCCGGGTGGATCAGTCAGGGGCCCTCAGCAGTGCCAAGAGAGCTAACTGCCCTGGAACGCCCCTAGGTCCCTTTGAAGTGGCCGCCCACGCCCCCTTTCCCAGCCTGCCTTGCCTTCCAAACCGCTCTGGGGTTTCCTGCCTTTTCACATTCCACAGGTCCCTGGGCCTCAATTGCCCCCCGCCCCCCGCTGGCTCCTCTGAGGCATTCTCGGACACTGGAAGCTCTCTCCAGTGCCTCCACCTAGATCCCTCCCTGTCCTCACCTCCGTTTCCCACCGCCCCTCCCCAACTCCTCTATGCCCTCTTGGTGTCCTTTCCCTACATCAATCCCAGAGCACCACCCCCGAGGGCCTTGAGTTACCTGGAGCCCAAGGCTCCAACCAGAGACCTGAAGGGCCAATGTCTGGACCAGCAGTTCACGACATTTGGGTCTTTTCTCATGTGGAGCCTGAGGCCCGCACCTCCCCAGGCAACCCCCAGCCCAAGTGTCCTGGAGATACCTGCCAAAGGGGACAGTGTACCCCCTACTGTTGGGAAGGAGGTTCCTCTAATCCAAGGAAGCAACACGGGGGATGAACCATGAGAGACACTTCTCTTTTCACTGTGAACAGGGCGAGAAGTGAGTTGAAGAGAAACAGATGAGCCACAGCAGCACACCCCTAAGCGTCTTGGGCAGTGTATTCTTTGGACACCCAGGTTTCTAAACCCACCACGGGGGTTCACATGGGAACAGGCAGGGGTTCATATGGACTTCAAAACCATTGGGTCGATGAATTCAGGAATGGGTTTGCAGGTAAACAACATCTGTATGTCTGCGGGTGACGGGAGGATGCTGGTGGCAGGGCGAGCTCAGTCACCCCATACTGGGAGGAGGGGTCAGAGAGAGACACGGAGGGGACTGGCCTTTGCTGGTATGCCGGGCATGTGTGTACACGTGGACATGGTTGAGTCTGGTCGGGAAAGCGGTTGTGTGGCTAGGTCCCTCTTGCTGGCTCAGAGGCTCTGACCTCCGGACCCCCGCCCAGAGCAGGCACGTTGAAACCGAGGGCAACGTGTCCATGACGCAGCATTTTAGGGATACCTGCAGGGTTTCCCGGGGGCTTGACGCTGAGTCCCAGGCACGGGCTCCGTCCCCTCCCCTCCACCGACCCCTCTCCCTCCCACTGTACCCAACTCTCCCTGCCTCCTACCCTCCCTCTCTCTCCCTCTCTCCCTTCACCCCCACTCTCTCCCTTCACCCCCACCCACTGCCGCCACCCACTCGCCCCCTCCCACCTTGCATCTCCCAACCTTTCCACCTTTTCACTCCCCTGTCTCCCGCTCCCCCTCCCTCTGCTGCCCCTGGCATAGGGAAGGAGTTCTCCTGGGTGGACTCCTGGAAGGATGGGACCAGAAGACAGAAGAGCCAGACCCAAAGCACCTGTGCAGGGCACGGGGTTTCTCTCTTGTGTCCATGGAATGTTCCCTCTGAGGCAGCCTCTCCAGTCACTGCCATGCAGGGATTACTTGAGGCTTCAAGTAGGGTGTTCCTGTTTGGGGGTGGGGCCCAGCTTCCCAAAGATCCAGCTCTTGGGTTTGTCCTCAGAGTTGTTGGTAGACATCCTGTCGGTATTCTCTCCTCTTCCCACACACAAAACCACCCCCCTCCCCTTCCCTGAGCATCCCAGGCAAGGAGACCTGAACGTGGATAGGGGGAGAAGGTGTCCCTCCCTTCCTCTCCCTCTAAGCCTGAGGACCTGGGGAGCCTGGCAGCATGTCGAGGAGGGCCTGGTAATCCTCGTGACTAAGGCATGCTTCTAGGATGGCCTCAACTCCCTCGTCCCCCGCAGGGGCGCCCGGAGGAGACCAGGGTGTGTCCCGCGTGGCTGTGGCAGCCAAGATTTCCTCTAGGAAGCTGGGTGATCTGGGGAAGGCTGGGTGGGCCCCTGCGATGACAGAAGAGGACCCCAGAAAAGCACCCAGCGAGCCCGGGATGCCCGGGGAAGCCAGGAACTCATCTTGGAGTCTCGGTGAGCCTGGGAGGGCGAGGTGTGCCCGTTTATCAGCACAGGCCCAAGGGAAGGCCCCGGGGTGGCGCGGATACTGGTGGCAGCCAAGATTTCCTCTAAGAGGCTGGGTGTGTCAGCGAGAGCTGGTTGTTGCCCTGCGACTGCAGAAGCCCCGGGGAAGGCCCCAGCGATGTGGGGATGCTCGTTGCTGCCAAGAGCTTGTCTAGGAGGCTGGGTGCACCTGGGAGGGCAGGGTCCACCCCTTGGTTGGCAGCGGCCCTCGGGAAAGGTCCTGGCAGAGATGGAGCGCCCGTGTCAGCCATGAGCTCATCTAGGAGGCTTGTCGGGCTTGGAAGGCTGCGGGGCTGGGTCTGTGGCTCTAGCGGAGGGGCCGTGCCTTTACCATAGGATGACTCTGGCCAGCGCAGGATGTGTGCCTCTGGCTGTCCAGGTGGCAGGATGGCCCCTTGCCCAGGCTGCCGGGAGGCCAAAACGGCAGGGAAGCACGCAGCCCAGGAAACTGCTACCTGGGGAACAGGTGGTGGCTTCCCGCATGGCGGGAGAGCCACCGGGCTGGGCTGGACCATGAAGATCATCAACGGATGGCCCACACAGACCCCAGAGGCAGTCCCGGGCACCCAGAAGGCGGGGGCCCCAAAAGGAGCAGATGCGGCCGCCAAGGGTGGCATGCTCTCCTGTGGCGGGTAGGGGTGAAGGTGGGGAGAGGTGCTCTGGACAGCGGGTGGGGCCCTTCGGTCCTCTGGAGCAGGAGTAGTCATGGCTGCTGCGCTGCCTGGCCCCTGGGCCCGGCCATTGCTGGGCCTGCTCGGGCCCTCCTGGTGGTGCTGAGCTCGGTTTTGAAACCATATCTAGGGGAGCAAAAGGCAGACAGGCACATCAGAAGTCGTGACTGGCCAAATCACTGTGCTGGCGCCTCTGCGGCACCCATTCGAAAGCCCGCCTGGCCACCCGGTCTCTTGTCTGTCGGGCCCAGGGCAGCTCCTGCAGGGCCGTTTTCTGCAAACGAATCCCTTGGCCCTTGGAAATGAGGGGGTGCCCGCACGGCCACAAGTGGCCCCAAACCCTTCACTCAGCCCACCGACTTTTGGCCCCCTCCCCTCAAACCCCAGACCCATCCCCAGCCCAAGCCTACTTGTATCCAGCTCCAAACGCTCGGCAGGGCTGAACACTCCTGACTCCTGGGCCCATGCGCTGGCTGGAGAACTTACCTGGATTCGAGGTTCTGGGATTCCCATCTGACGAGCCAGTTCTTCCCTGGCGGCAATCCCCGGGAAGAGATATCTTGTGAAGGCTTGCACATGGATCCTTGTTTGAGAAAGAGAGATTACTGCCCTCTTTCTCCGGGCCTCTCGGGCCGAGTCTCGTACCAAAGAAAGAACACACCGAGAGGAGAGGACGTTACGGCCTGTGGAATGGTCACAGCACAGACACCCTAGACAGTGTGCAGGGGAGGGAGAGTCCCACACACCTGAATCACCACAGGTGGCTCTGCAGCCAGGGCAGGGCTCTAAGGAATACAGCCACAGATGGATCGGTGCCTGCATCCATCGTGGATGCGTGTGCTGCACACACACTCCGCACAAGTGCGTGTCCCTGTGTGTCTCTTTCCTCCTCCGCCCTTGCCGCTGAGTGCCCTGAAGCATGCCCCTCGGCCAAGGTTGCTTGGGCAGTGGGAGCCTAAAGTTCCCGACAGGGGCTGGGGAGGGTGTGCAAAGGGGGACCCAGTGCTGCCTGCCGTCGCCAACTGGAGGCATCATGCCCCCTATCTGGGACACTGATAGGGGCGGCAGCAACCAGATAGCCCTGTTTCCTCCTCTTTCCCATGACACCCCCCCGCCACCCCCCACCCCCTTGGTTTTCCTGGGCCTCCCGTGGCCATCCACCAGCAGAGAGAACTCTCTGGCAAGATGGGGAGGGTTCGGGACCCCCTCTAGGGGACTTGCTTTTGGAGAACTCTAGCTAAGTTACCTGGAGAGGAAGACTGAGGTCGAGGAGAGGGTGTCAGTGGTGTGGGTGTGGACATTGGCCCCGCTTCCCCTTCTTGGTGCACATATTCAGACGGCGATCGGCTCTGCTTTAACTGTCTTCTACGTTGGTTTTGAAACCAGACCTAGGGGCAAACAGAGAGAATTCCTTCTCAGGAGAAAGGCTGCCAGGTGCTTTCAGCTGACTCGGATCGTCATGGAGAGCCTGAAAGGGAGAACTGGGGAAGTGACGGGGGCCTACCTGAACTCTGCTTTCGGCAATGCCAAGCTCCCCGGCCAGCCATTCTCTGGTCGCAATCCCAGGGTAGGGTTTCTCTTGAAAGAGCACTTGCACGGTGTTCTTCTGGCTCAGCTTCAGAATGAGCCTCCTCCTTGGAGATCCTGTGGTGACAAGGCCTGTGGAAGAAGAGCAGGAAGGGCAAAGTCTCAGAGCACATGGGGAAGGACTGGACGGAGGAGCCCAAGCGTGCTCCCCGCCCAGGGGACTTGCCCCTGTGCCTGAGCAAAGCTGGGAGCCTGGGGACAGGTGTGCATTTGGAAGTCACTTGGCTACACCCATACAGCCAGGCTGAGAGGCAAGGGCGGTGGGGACATTCCCCACCCCCACCCCATGCCGGAATGCAAGAAACACCAGCAGGCAGGAAGGAAACCAAACCCAGCCCCAAAACAAAGGCAGCAAGAAATCCCCCCCACCGAAGACCACCACACTATCCCACCACATGTTTCCACCTGACTGGGTGAGATGCCGGGGAGACGTCTCATGGGGCTGCTCCCAGATTTCCCTCCATCACGTTGCTAGTGGGAGGGAACCTGGCCTTCCGGGGCTGACATGAGCAAGGGCCATGTTTGCCGTCACTAGTGGAAAAGGAAAGGGAAGGAAGCTGAAGCGAAGCCCAAACCCACAATGCCTGAGGGAAGGCAGAAGGCACTAGGCCACTGGGGAAAGGAAGCCACTGAAGGCGACACAGTCACAGAGCTCCCAGAAACCCATTCCCACAGGAAGATGTGAGGATAAAGGGCCTCATCCCAGCACAGCACCCCCTCCCGAACCCTTCCAGGCCCCACATCCCGCACCCCGCACCCCGCCCACTGACACAGCACCATCTTCCCAGAAAAGAATGGAAAAGCCATATGTGTGCCAAAGCAGTAAGATGAATGAACAATGCCCCATTTGGGTACACCTGACGCCTGGGAAACATGGGCCCGGCCGATTGGTCCCCGCCATTCTTGGTGGTGGGTAGACAAGGTTGCCGAGAACCCTTGGCCGGGCGATCCGCAAGTCCCCTGAGATGTGATCCGACCCCAGGGACCGAGGGCAAACGTACCGCTTGAGGTGCTGGAGGACCTGCAGGAAGCCATGGTGGGAGAGCCACACAGACGCTGAAGACTGCTGGCCTAGTGGGCCGGGACCCAGCAGCTCAGGACTTTGGAGAGCAGGAGGAGGCTCCGCCCCCATTTAGTAAATAGGGTTTAGGTGCGTAGATGAAGGGGACACCCCTGGCCTCTTTCCAAGCAGAGACGCTGGACGGAGTCTGGTGGAGAGAGTGGGCTTTCCTGGGCGGGCACGGCCCGTGCCCCAGACCGCCAAGGTCCCCGTCGGGGTGGGCAGGCAGTTCGGGGGTTTTGGTTTGTGGCCCTCCCGCGCAGCAGGGAGTGGGATCAACCCCGGGCTCACGGACCCTCAGCAGCGCCAAGAGAGCTAACTGCCCGGGAACGCCCCTAGGTCCCTGTGAAGTGGCCGCCCACGCCCCCTTTCCCAGTCTGCCTTGCCTTCCAAACTGCTCTGGGGTTTCCCACCTTTTCACATTCCACAAGTCCCTTGGCCTCAATTGCCCTCTGCCAGCTCCTAGGAGGCATTCCGGGACACTGGACACTCTCTCCAGTGCCTCCACCTAGATCCCTCGCTGTCCTTGCCTCCATTTCCCATGCCCCTCCCAAACTCCTCCTTGCCCTCTTGGCATCCTTTCCCTACAGCAGTCCCAGAGCGCTTTGAGTTGCCTGGAGCTCAAGGCTTTGGCCAGAGACCTGAAGGGCCAGCGTCTGGAACGGCAGCTCTCTCCATTTTGGTCTTTTCTCATGTGGAGCCTGAGGCCCGTGCCTCCCCAGGCAACCCCCCAGCATAAGTGCCTGGAGATCCCTGCCAAAGGGGACAGTGTACCCCCTACTGTTGCGAAGGAGGTTCCCCTAAGCCAAGGAAGGAAGCATGGACGTTCTGGACAGAGCAAAGCCCTGACCTGTGCCAGCAATGGGACGTGAAAGAGTGTGTGCTTTCTCAGAGAGACAGAGCAGGAGGAGGAGGACGAGGAAGGAATCAGGAGGCCAGAGCAGACAAAGAAGGAAGAAGGCTGCGTGACACTACATGGGGGATGGACGATGAGAGGCACTTCTCTTTTCGCTGTGAACAAGGTGAAAAGAGTGAGTTGAAGAGAAATGGACAAACCACAACAGCACACATCCCAACCGTCTTGGGCAGTGTATTCTTTGGACACCCAGGTTTCTAAACCCACCACGGGGGTTCACATCGGAACAGGCAGGGGTTCGTATGGACTTTGAAACGATTGGGTCCATGAATTCAGGAACTGGTTTGCAAGTAAAGACCGTCTGTATGTCTGCGGGTGATGGGAGGATGCTGGTGGCAGGGCGAGCTCAGTCACCCCATAGTGGGAGGGTCAGAGAGAGACACGGAGTTGACTGGCCGTTCCTGATATACCGGGCATCGGTGTATACAGGGACATGGTTGAGTCTGGTCGAGACAGCGGTTGTGTGGGTAGTAGGTCCCTACTGCTGGCTCAGAGGCTCTGACTTCCGAACACCCGGCCAGAGCAGGCACCTTGAAACCGAGGGCAACGTGTCTCTGACGCAGCATTTTAGGGATACCTTCAGGGTTTGCCAGGTGCTTGACACTGAGTCCCAGGCGTGGGCTCCCCCCCTCCCCTCCACCGACCCCTCTCCCTCCCACTGTACCCAACTCTCCCTGCCTCCCGCCCTCTCTCTCCCTCTCTCCCTTCACCCCCACTCTCTCCCTTCACCCCCACCCACTCCCACCTTGCATCTCCCAACCTTTCCACCTTTTCACTCCCCTGTCTCCCGCTCCCCCTCCCTCTGCTGCCCCTGGCATAGGGAAGGAGTTCTCCTGGGTGGACTCCTGGAAGGATGGGACCAGAAGACAGAAGAGCCAGACCCAAAGCACCTGTGCAGGGCACGGGGTTTCTCTCTTGTGTCCATGGAATGTTCCCTCTGAGGCAGCCTCTTGGTCACTGCCATGCAGGGATTACTTGAGGCTTCAAGTAGGGTGTTCCTGTTTGGGGGTGGGGCCCAGCTTCCCAAAGGTCCAGCTCTTGGGTTTGTCCCCAGAATTGTTGGTAGACATCCCGTCGGTATTCTCTCCTCTTCCCACACACAAAACCACCCCCCTCCCCTTCCCTGAGCATCCCAGGCAAGGAGACCTGAACATGGATAGGGGGAGAAGATGCCCCTCCCTTCCTCTCCCTCTAAGCCCGAGGACCTGGGGAGCCTGGCAGCATGTCGAGGAGGGCCTAGTAGTCCTCCTCACTGAGGGGTGCTTCCAGGTTGGCCTCAACTCCCTCGTCCCCCGCAGGGGCCCCCAGAGAAGACCAGGGCGTGTCCCGGGTGGCCGTGGCAGCCAAGATTTCCTCTAGGAGGCTGGGTGGGTCCCTGCGATGACAGGAGAGGACCCTGGAAAAGGACCCGGCAAGCCCAGGATGCCCGGGGCAGCCAGGTGCTCGTCTTGGAGTCTCGGTGAGCCTGGGAGGGTGAGGTGTGCCCATTCATCGGCACAGGGCCCCAGGGAAGGCCCCGGGGTGGTGCGGATGCCAGTGGCAGCCAAGATTTCCTCTAAGGGCTGGGTGTGCCAGCGAGAGCTGGTTGTTGCACTGCAACTGCCGAGGCCCCCAGGGAAAGCTCTGGAGAGGCTGGCACGCCCGTGGCCGCCAAGAGCTCATGTAGGAGGCTGGATGTGCTTGGGAGGGCAGGGTCCACCCCTTGGTCAGCAGTGGCTCCCTGGGAAGGCACCTTCATGTGCATGATGCCTGTGTCGGCCATGAGCTGGTCTAGGAGGCTGGGTGCACTTGGGAGGGCAGGGTCCACCCCTTGGTTGGCAGCGGCTCCCGGGGAAGGCACCTTCGTGTCCAGGATGCCTGAAGCAGCCAAGAGCTCATCTAGGAGGCTGGGTGTGCCTGGGAGGGCAGGGTCCACCCCTTGGACGGTATTGGCCCCCGGGGAAGGGCCCGGCAAGGCCGGCATGCCCATGGCCACCAAGAGCTCATCTAGGAGGCTTGTCGAGCTTGGATGGCTGTGGGGCCAGAGCAGTGGCTTCTGCAGAGGGGCCGTGCCTTAACTGTACGTTGATTCTGGAGAGCTCAGTATGAGGACCCTCGCAGTTCACATGGAGACTGGACTTTCTGAGGCAACACGAGCGGGTCCCAGAATGTCCCCGTTGTAACTCGAGTGAGACCCCTATTTTCTTGCCCCAACTTGAGTAAAACCAGGAGATTCTCCCCTCAATGCGAGGTGAGGCCTCTTTCCCCTGCAGTGTCTTGAGAGAAATCCCACCTTCCCTCTTGAGCTTTGAAAGGGTTCTTGACACCCTTGAGGCAACACAAGAAGTTCCCCAACATACCTGTCTCCACTCGAGAGGAACATCGAAGGTCCCACCACAACTCAAGAAGAGCCCTGGTTTTCCCTCATCTTGAGATGCGGGTCCATTTCCCTACTTCATTGGGAAAGGAATCCCGGCGTTTCTTTTGCAACTCAAGAGGAGGCGGTCTCAACTTGAACCTTGAGAGGCATCCAGGGGTCGTGCCACAATTCCAAAAGACCCCGATGTCCCAATCCACTCCAGATACACCTGACTCCCCTGCACTGACTCGACGGTCATCCCGAGGATTGACTCAGAACACGATGGCAGGTGTGACAGCCCTGTGGCACCTTGAAAGAATGCCACAGATCCATATGTCAACTCGTCAAGAAGCCCGACACTACTATTACAACTCGAGAGAAAAGCGGACTTGTGTGTCTCCACACAAGACGAGGCCTGAGTCCCTTGTTGAAACTCCATAGGAACACCAAGATCCCTGTCAGCACAGGAGAGGAATCCTGAGGTTCTGGCCTCAACTCCAGGTGAGGACCTAGAACCCGTACTGACTGGAGAGGAATCCAGAGAGGCCCCTTGCAACTCACATGGAGACTGGACTTTCCTGAAGCAAGACGAGCGGGTCCCTGAAGTCCCTGTCGTAACTCGAGAAAAACCCTAAGTTTCCTGCCACAACTCGAGAAAAACTGGGCGATTTTCCCCTCAACGCAAGATGAGGCCCTTTTTGGCTGCAGCATCTCGAGAGAAATCCACCTTCTCTCTTAAGCCTTGAAAGGGTCCTTGAACGCCTTGATGTAAGTCAAGAAGTCCCCAACATAACTGTCTGCACTCGAGAGGAACACCGAGGGCCCCACCACAACTCAAGAAGAGCCCCAGTTTTCCCTCCTCATCTCGAGAGGAGGGTCCATTTCCCTGCTTCATCAGGAAAGGAATCCCGGCATTCCCGTCCCACCTCAAGATGAGGCGATCTCCAATAGAAAGTCGAGTGGAACACCAAGGGTCGTGCCACAATTCCAAAAGACCCCGATGTCCCAATCCACTCCAGATATACCTGATTTCCCTGCACAGACTCGACTTTCACCCCGAGATATGACTCAAAACACGATGGCACGTGTGACAGCCCTGTGGCCCCTCGAGAGACAGCCACAGATTCCTATGTCAACTTGACAGGAAGCCTGACACTACTGTTATAGCTCGAGAGGAAAGAGGACTTGCATGTCTCCACAGAAGACCAGGCCTGACTCCCCTGTGGAAACTCTCTAAGAACCGCGAAATCCATGTCAGCACTGGAGAGGAACACTTATGTTACGGCCTGAGATCCAGATGAGGACCTAGGACCCGGCACCGACAGGAGAGGTGCCTCGATAGGCCCTGAGGAATTGCCATGGAGAGTGGACTTTCCTTAGGCAACATGAGCGGGTCCCTGAGGTCCCTGTCTTAACTCACGTGTAACCCCGAGTTTCCTGCAGCAACTCGAGAAAAACCAGGAGATTCTCCCCTCAATGCAAGATGAGGCCCTTTTGTGCTGCAGCATCTCGAGAGAAATCCCACCTTCCCTCTTGCGGCTTGAAAGTGTCCTTGACATCCTTGATGCAACTCAAGAAGTTCCCCGACATTACCGTCTCTACTCGAGAGGAACATCGAGGGTCCTGCCACAACTCAAGAAGATTCCTGTTTTTGCCTTCTCATCTTGAGTTGAGGGTCCATTTCCCTGCTTCGTCGGGAAAGGAATGATGGCTTTCCCATCACATCTCAAGAGCAGATGGTCTCAACTTGAAAGTTGAGAGGAACTCCAGGGGTCCTGCCACCATTGCAAAAGACCCCGATGTCCCAGTCCACTGAGATACACCTGATACCTCTGCACTGACTCAATGGTCAGCCTGAGAATCGACTCACAACACGACTGCACGTGTGAAAGCCTGCCAGGAGCCAGTGTGAGGAATTCTGCCTGTGACAAAGGTCATGAGAAAGGAAGTCTGACATACCTATAGACGTGATCTGGCTTCAGGGGTTCCCCTTGGATTTTCCTGAGCATTTACCTCCAAAAACCATAGTATGCCTGCCTTATTGTACTCTGTTTTGCACTCTTTGGACATTAACAGGGGCTGTCCCCCCACCACCTTTCTCTGGAAAATGTTAACTTAGAGCTCCAACCGGTCTCCTGCATATGAAAGGAATGTTTCAGTTCAAATCCCTCTGATCATTCTCTAACTTGATTGAAAGGTTCCACCTGACTTTTACAACTTGTAATTGTCTATAGACGTTCAACCATGAGAGGCACGAACCTTAAGCATCTTAAAGATACAGAGCCTTTTCCAGAAAGCTAAAAATTATATTGGTGATGGGTTTCACTCTTGAGTCCATGACTGCTGCCAGGCATCCATATTTTTTATATTTTAGGCACCTGAAGTATATTAATCAATGTAATTGGGATATAGAAAAAGGAATATAGTAGTTTTGATGTTAGCAACACTAGAGTTTTGAGTTAATTAATTATCTCTTTGCTATAAATCACTGTACTCTTCTTTCTTTGTTATAAATTGTTGTGTCCTTTCTCTCTAAGAATGTAACTTTATTTAGTGCTTTCTGAGAGTGGCACCAGGCTGTGGGAAGAACAACACTTATAAGGTTTTCTTGTTGACAGACCCTTATCAGAAAATGGACATAAAATTTTAATTGACCCTCTGGCCAAAAGATGATGTAAGTCACCTAAGACTTGTGCATGCAGCTAAGTATGCAGAGAGAAAGCCTGGTCTCGATAAGAGTCAGGGCTGCTGATGTTGCATAATTTTGTATTATCCATTGATCTCTATGTACAACCAAAGGTTTAAAAAGATTTTCCAGAAAATAATGGATGGACCAGTTTCTCAGAACAGCTTCTCAAACTGGTTTCTTGGAAATCTGGCTCCCCCTGTATCGACTTCCTCTCTCTCTCTTTCTCCCTCTCCCTCACTCTCCTTCTCAGGCTGAATTCCCATCTGGAGCGTGGAGGCTCACCACGTCTACTTATTTGCAGTGTCTTCTAAGACCCACGTGAGAGGGAGCCCAAGGCAGGGAACCCTCTGCTATTCAAGTGGGTGCCGGTGGCCAAACGTAAATGGTGGAAACCTCTTGTCTCAAGGTTTTATTAGTTTTCTGCACAAACCAAGTTATTCAGCTTCATTTCTCCATTAAATTTTCCTACTACACTTTTTTTTCTAATCTCTCTTATATTTGTGATTAAATAGTCCTTTCCCAGACATCAACTCCATCCCCACTTCGAAGTCCCTGGATCCACTGGCACTGGACCCCAGCCACAAACCCTGTGGCACCTCGAGAGAAAGCCGCAGATCACTATGTCAACTCGACAGAAAGCCTGACACTACTATTACAGCTAAAGAGGAAAGCGGACTCTCATGTCTCCACACGAGATGAGGCCTGACTCTCCTGTGGAAACTCCATAGGAACCCCAAAAGCCATGTCAGCACTAGAGAGGAACCTTGAGGATCCAGACTCAGATCCAGATGAGGACCTAGGACCCGGCACCAAGTGGAAAGGAATCCTGAGAGGGCCCTTGCAACTCGCATGGAGACTGGACTTTTCTGAGGCCACACGAGTGTGTCACTTAGGCCCCCGTCGTAACTCGAGAGGAACCCCAAGTTCCCTGCCGCAACTCGAGAAAAACCATGAGATTCTCCACTCAACGCGAGATGAGGCCCTTTTCCGCTGTGGCATCTCGAGAGAAATCCCACCTTCCCTTTTGAGCCTCGATAGGTTCCTTGACAACCTTGATGCAACTCAAGAAGTTCCCCGACATCCCCGTCTGCACTCGAGAGGAACACCGAGGGTCCCACCACAACTCAAAAAGAGCCCCATTTTTGCCTCCTCATCTCGAGCTGGGGGTCCATTTCCCTGCACCCTCGGGAAAGGAATCCCTGCCTGGGTCCAGGTAATTCGAAGTGGGGACGGATTAGGCGATTTATTTAGACAGAGATAAGGAAAGAATGTTGTAGATAAGAAAATAGAGGAGCGAAAGAGGCTGATATTCCTTGATTTACATAGAGAACCAATAAAACCTTGAGACTAGAAATTGCCCCTGTCCACAGAAGCCACAGATGCCTTCCCAGTCTCCCCAGGTAGTGAAGACACAGAACGTCTTCCCGTTCAGTTCTTAGAAACCCGGGCAGGTAAGTGAACACAGGGAGCCCCTATGCTCCAAGGTATCAGCCTGAAAAAGAGAGTGGGAGAGAGAAAGAGAGAATGATTGACACTGGGAGACCAAGCTGCTTTGGTGAGCGAGGCCCAATAACTTTATTTTCAAAAGGACTTTTATACGTTTTCCACAAATGATGTTGTGTACATTATCTTCTGGCCTTGGGGGCCTGTGAACATTTTAAGACCCTCTTTTGATAAAGACTGCTCAATGAGAAAACATATTTTCCCTTGAAGTGTTTTTTCTTTATATTTCTAATCTATGTCAGCCTCAGGAAGTATCAAACAAAGTTCCATTTTCACGAAGCAATGATCCAGCGAGTTACAACAAAGAAAGAACCAGTTAGCTCAAAGGTCTGATGTGGTTAGTTTCAAGGCTACATTTGTTTTTTCTTACATTCTAACTATGATAGCAAATGTACTTCTAGGTGCACAGTGTCTAAAATACATGGGAACTTAGCAACAATCATTGGCCCAATAATGAAATCCTACACCTGCACTACTCTAATAACTTTTAACTCTTTGAAAGGCTCTATGTTTTAGGCTTCCTGTGCCTCTCATAGATGGGGCTGTAAACAATCACATGCATGGTTGTAAATGTCCGGGTAAGGCAAGTTAGAGAGCCATCAGAGAGTTTGAGCTGAAACACACCTTTTATATGCAGGAGACTGTTAACTGGAGCTCTAAGTTAACTTTTTCCAGGGAAAGGTGGTCAGGGATAGCCACCCTGTAATGTCAGAAGAATAGGTGGAAAACATAATGAAGTAAGGCAGGCAGACACTGGTTTGGGGGAATGTTCAAGGAAATTCAGTGAGGCTCCCTTAAGGCCCGACTCACCTTTGCCTGTAGGGCCCCATATCCTCAAGACCTTTGCCACGGGTGGTATTCCTATGCTGGCTCCCAGCAAATACCAGCGTTCCTGTTGCACCTCAAGAGGAGGCGGTCTCAACTGGAAAGTCGAGAGGAACACCAGGGGCCCTGCCACCATCCAAACTGGGACAAAATACACCCCAATGTCCAAATCCACTCCAGGTAAATCTGATTCCCCTGCACTGACTCGACTGTCAGCATATCAATACAAAACAAGATGGCACTTGGGACAGCCTTGTGGCACCTCGAGAGAAAACCACAGATCCCTATGTCAACTCGACAAGAAGCCTGACACTACTGTTAGAGCTCGAGAGGAAAGAGGATTTGCATGTCTCCACACGAGACAGAGCCTTACTCCCCTCCTGAAACTCCATAGGAACCCGAGATCCATGCTAGCATGGAGAGGAACCCTGAGGTTTGCTTCCTCAGCTGCAGGATGAGGACTTAGGACCTGGCACCAACTGGAGAGGAATCCCGAGAGGCCCCTCGAAACTCGAAAGGAGACCTGACTTTCCTGAGGCAAAATGAGTGGTTCCCTGAGTTCACTACCGTAACTTGAGAGGAACCTAACTTTCCTGATGCAACTTGAGAAAAACTAGGAGATTCTCCCCTCAATGCGAGATGAGGCTCTTTTCCGCTGTGGGGTCTCAGAAAAATCCCACCTTCCCTCTTGAGCCTCGAAAGGGTCCTTGACACCCTTGAAGCAACTCAAGAGATTCCCCGACATACTTGTCTACACTCGAGAGGAACACGGAGTGTCCCACAGCAACTCAAGAATAACTCGCTTTTTCCTCCTCATTTCGAAATTAGGGTCCTTTTCCCTGATTAGTCGGGAAAGGATTCTAGGCGTTCCCGTCGCACCTCAAGAGAAGGTGGTCTCAACTTCAATCTTGAGAGGAAATCCAGGGGTCGTGCCACCATTCCAAAAGACCCCGATGTCCCAATCCACTTCAGGTACACCTGATTCCCCTGCAATGACGGAACAGTCACCCAGCGTATCGACTCACAACACGATGGCACGTGTAATATCCCAGTGGCACCTCGAGAGAAAGCCACAGATGATGCCTGACACTAGTGTTACAGCTCGAGATGAAAGCGGCCTTGCATGTCTCCACATGAGATGAGGCCTGACTCCCCTGTTGAAATTCCATAGGAACCCTGAGATCCATGTTAGCACTGGATAGGAACCCTCAGGTTCTGACCTCAGCCCAGATGAGGACATAGGACCCAGCACCGACTGGAGAGGAATCCTGAGAGGCCCCTCACAAATATCATGAAGACTGGACTCTCCTGAGGCTACACGAGCAGGTCCCTTAGATCCCCAAAGTAACTCAATAGGAACCCCAAATTTCCTGCCACAACTCGTGAAAAACCAGGAGATTCTCCCCTCAACGCTAGATGAGTCCCTTTTCTGCTGCGGCATCTAGAAAGAAATCCCCCCTTACTCTTGAGCCTCGAAAGGGTCCTTGACACCCTTGAGGCAACTCAAGAAGTTCCCCGACATACCCGTCTCCACTCGAGGGGAACACCGAGTGTCTCGCCACAACTCAAAAAGAGCCCAATTTTACCCTCCTCATCTCACGATGAGGGTCCTATTCCCTGCTTCGTCGGGAAAAGAATCCTGACGTTTTCTTGGCAACTCAAGAGGAGGCGGTCTCCACCTGAAAGTCGAGAGGAACTCCAAGGGTCGTTTCACCATTCCAAAAGAACCCCATGTCCCAGTCCACCCCTGATAAAACTGATTCCACTGCACTGACTCAACTGTCACCCAGAGGATAGATTCAAAACACCATGGCCGGTGTGACAGCCCTGTGGCACCTCAAGAGAAAGACACAGATCCCTATGTCAACTCGACAGGAAGCCTGACACAACTGTTAAAGCTCGAGAGGAATGGGGACTTGCATATCTCCACACGAGACGAGGCCTGACTCCCCTGTGAAACTCCATAGGAACCCCGAGATCCATGTCAGCACTGGAGAGGAAAACTGAGGTTCTGGCTTCAGCTCCAGATGAGGACCTAGGACCCGGCACCGAATGGAGAGGAATCCCAAGAGGCCCCTTGCTACTCGCGTGGAGAATTCACTTTCCTGAGGCAACACAAGCGGGTCCCGGAGGTCCCTGTCGTACCTCGAGAGGAACCTCAAGTTTCCTGCCGCAACTCGATAAAAACCAGGAGATTCTCTCCTCAATGAGCGCTGGAGCCTTTTTCCACTGTGGCATCTCGAGAGGAATCCAACCTTCCCTCTTGAGCCTTGAAAGGGTCCTTGACACCCTTGATGGAACTTAAGAAGCTCCCCGACATACACGTCTCCACTCGAGAACACCAAGGGTCCTGCCACAACTCAAGTAGAACCCTGTTTTTCCCTCCTCATCTCAAGATTAAGGTCCATTTTCCTGCTTAGGGGGAAAGGAATCCCAGCATTCTCTTCGAAACTCAAGGGGAGGCGGTCTCAAAGTGTAAGTGGAGAGGAACTCCAGGGGTCGTGCCACCATTCCAAAACACCTCTAGGTTCCAATCCACTCCAGACCCTCCTGATTCCCGTGCACTGAGTCGACTGTCACCCTGAGTATCGACTCACAACGGGATGGCACTTGTGACAGCCCTCTGTCACCTCGAGAAAAAGCCACAGATCTCTATGCCAACTCGACAGGAAGCCTGACACTACTGTTACAGCTCGAGAGGAATGCGGACTTGCATGTCTCCACAGGAGACGAGGCCTGACTACCCTGTTGAAACTCCATAGGAACACTGAGATCCATGTCAGCACTGGAGTGGAAGCCTGAGGTTCTGTCCTCATCTCCAGATGAGGACCTAGGATCCGGCACCGACTGGAGAGAAATCCCGAGAGTCTCCTGGTAACACGCATGGAGACTGGACTGCCCTAAGGCAACACAAGCGGGTCCCTGAGGTCCCCATCGTAACTTGAGAGGAACCCCAAGTTTCCTGCCTTAACTCGAGAAAAACCAGGAGATTCTCCCCTTAACGCGAGATGAGGCCTATTCCACAGTGACATCTTGAGAGAAATCGCACCTTCCCTCTTGAGCCTCGAAAGGGTCCTTCACACCCTTGATGCAACCCAAGAAGTTCCCAACATACTTGTTTTCAGTCGAGAGGAACACCGAGGGTACCGCCGCAATTCAAGAAGAGTTCCGTTTTTCCCTCCTCATCTCGAGATGAGGGTCCCATTCCCTGCTTCATCGGGAAAGGAATCCCGGTGTTCCAGTCTCACCTCAAGAGGAGGCGGTCTCAAATTGAAAGACTTAAGGAACTCCAATGGTCGTTCCACCATTCCAACATACCCGGATGTCCCAATCCTCTGCAGGTACACAGGATTCCCCGCCCTGACTCGACTGTCACCACCAGTATTGACTCAAACACGATGGCACGTGTGACAGCCTTGTGGCATCTCGAGAGAAAGCCACAGATCCCTATGGCAACTCGACAACAATCCTGAAACTACTGTTACAGCTCGAGATGAAAGCGGACTTGCATGTCTCCACACGAGATGAGGCCTGACTCCACTGTGGAAACTCCATAGGAACCTCGAGATCCACATCAGCACTGGAGAGGAACCCTGAGGTTTCTGCTTCAGCTCCAGATGAGGACCTAGAACCCAGCACTGACTGGAGAGGAATATCGGGAGGCCCCTCGCAACTCGTATGAAGACTGGACTATCCTGAGGAAATAAGAGCGGGTCCCTGAGGTCGCCATCATAACTAGAGAAGAACCCCAAGTTTCCTGCCGCAACTCGAAAAAAAAACAGGAGATTCTCATCTCAGTGCGACATGAGGCCCTTTTCCACTGCAGCGTCTCGAAAGAAATCTCACCTTCCCTCTTGTGCCTCGAAACGGTCCATGGAACCCTTGATGCAACTCAAGAAGTTTCCCAACATACCCGTCTCCACTCAAGTGGAACACCGCAGGTCCTGCCACAACTCAAGAAGTGCCCCGTTTCCCCGCCCCCCCTCATCTTGAGATGAGGGTCCCTTTCCCTGCTTCTTTGGTAAAGGAATCCCGGCGTTCCCTTTGCACCTCAAGTGGAGGTGGTCTCAACTCGAAAGTCGAGAGGATTTCCAGGAGTTGTGCCACTATTCTGAAAGACCTCGATGTCCCAGTCCACTCCAGGGACACCTGATACCCCTGCACTGACTCGACTGTCACTCCGAGTATCGACTTACAACACGATGGCATGTGTGACAGCCTCCCGGGAGCCAGCGTGAGTAATCCTGCCCATTTCAAAGGTCATGAGGAAGGAAGCCTAACATACGCAAAGGCAGATATGGCTTCAGGGGTTTCTCCTGGAATTTCCTGAGCATCTACCCCCAAAAACTAGAGTCGGCCTGCCTTATTGTACTCTGCTTTCTACTCTTCTGACATTAACAGGGGCTGTCCTGTACCACCTTTTTCTGGAAAATGTTAACTTAGAGCTCCAACACATCTCTGTCATATGAAAGGAAGGTTTCAGCTCAAATTCCTCTGATGGCTCTCTAACTTGTCTGACAGGTTCCCCACACTTTTATAATTTGTGTTTGTTACAGCTCCCCAACTGTGAGAGGCACGAAGTTTAAAGCATTTAAAGATACAGAGCCTTTTCTAAAAAGCTAAAAATTATATTGGTGATGGGTTTCACTGTTGAGTCAATGACTGTTGCCAGGCCTCCATATTCTTTATCTTTTAGGCACCTGAAGGATATTAATCCATGTAATTGGCATATAGAAAAAGGAATATAGTAGTTTTGTTGTCAGCAACACTAGAATTTTGAGTTAATTTTCTCTTTGTTATAAATCACTGCACTCCTCTTTTTTGTTACAAATTGTTGTGTCCTTGCTATGTAAGAATGTTATTTTATTTAGTGCTTTCTGAGAGTGGCACCAGACTTTGGGAAGAACAACACTTTCAAGGTTTTCTAGTTGACAGACCCTTATCAGAAAAGGACCATAAAATGTTAATTGGCCCTCTGGCTAGAAGATGATGTAAATCACCCAAGACTTGTGTATACAGCTAGGTATGCAGAGAGAAAGCCTGATCACGATAAGAGTCAGGGCTGCTGACGCTGCATAATTTTGTATCATCCATTGAACTGTATGTACAACCAAAGGTTTAAAAAGATTTTTCGGACAGTAAAGGATGGACCAGTTTCTCAGACCAGCTTCTGGAACTGGTTTCTTGGAAATCTGGCTCCCCCTGTATCGACTTCCTCTCTCTCTCTCTTTTTCCCTCTCTGTCCCTCTCCTTCTCAGGCAGAATTCCCATCTGGAGCATGAAGTCTCACCACGTCTACTTACTTGCCAGGCTTCTAAGACCCACGCGAGAGGGAGCCCAAGGCGGGGCACCTTCCCCTATTCAAATGGGCACAAGTGGCCTAATGAAGATGGTGCAAATCTCTTGTTTCAAGGTTTTATTAGTTTTCCATGTAAACCAAGTTACTCAGCCTTTTTTCTCCATTAAATTTTCCTACTACACATTTTTTTTCCTAATCTTTCTTATATTTCTAACTAAATAGTCCTTTCCAAGACTCCAACTCTTTCCCTGTTTCCAATTCCTTGGAACCACCCAGGATGGACCCCAGCAACAGTCCTGTGGCACCACAAGAGAAGGCCACAGATCCCTATGTCAACAAGACAGGAAGCTTGACATTATTGTTACAGCTCAGGAGGAAAGTGTACTTGCATGTCTCCACATGAGACGAGGACAGACTCCCCTGTGGAAACTCCATAGGAACCCCGAGATCCATGTCAGCCCTGGAGAGGAAGCCTGAGGTAGTGGCCTCAGCTCAATGAGGACCTAGGCCCCGGCTCTGACTGGAGAGGAATCCCGAGAGTCCCCTCGTAACTCGCATGCAGACTGGACTTTCCTGAGAAACAAGAGCGGGTCCTTGAGGTTCCCATCATAACTGGAGAGGAACACCAAGTTTCTTGCTGCAACTCGAGAATAACCAGGAGATTCTCCCCTCAATGCGAGATGAGGACTTTTTCCACTACGACGTCCCTAGTGAAATCCCACCTTCCCTCTTGAGCCTCGAAAGGGTTCTTGACACCCTTGATTCAACTCAAGAAGTTCCCCAACATACCTGTCTCCACTCGAGAGGTACATCAAGGGTCCCGCCACAAGTCAAGAAGAGTCCCTTTTATCCCTCCTCATCTTGAGATGAGAGTCCCTTTCCCTGCTTCGTCGGGAAAGAAATCTCGGCGTTGCTGTCACACCTCAAGAGGAGGAAGTCTCAACTTGAACGTCGAGTGGAACTCCAGGGGTTGTGCCACCATTCCAAAAGACCCCTATGTCCCAGTCCACTACAGATACACCTGATACCCCTGCACTGACTCGACTGTCACCCAGAGTATCAACTCACAACACGATGGCAGGTGTAACTGCCCTGTGGCACCTCGAGAGAAAGCCAAAGATCCCTATGTCAACTCGACAGAAAGCCTGACACTACTGTTACAGCTCGGGAGGAAAGCGGACTTGCATGTCTCCACCCAGGACGAGGCATGACTCCCTGTGGAAACTCCATAGGAACCCCGGTTGCGGCCTCAGCTCCAGATGAGGACCTAGGATCTGGCACCGACTGGAGAGGAATCCTGAGAGGCCCCTCGCAACTCACATGGAGACTGGACTTTCCTGAGGCCACACGAGCAGGTCCCTGAGGTCCCCGCCGTAACTCGAGAGAAAGCCGAAGTTTCCTGCTGCAACTCGAGAAAAAACAGGAGATTCTCCCCTCAACGAGAGATGAGGCCCTTTTCCTCTGCAGTGTCTCGAGAGAAATCCCACCTTCCCTCTTTAGTCTCGATAGGGTCCTTGACACCCTTGATGCAACTCAAGAAGTTCCCCTAAATACTCATCTCCACTGGAGAGGAATACCAAGTGTCCCGCCACAACTCAAGAAGAGCCCTGTTTTTCCCTCCTCATCTCGAGTCTTTTGAGGAGTTAAAAAATCATTAGAATAAAACTGGTTAAGGGTTTCCTATTTGAGACATTACTTGCTGCCAAGTTTTCATATGCTTTATTTGTTGTGTACCCAGGAGTGCATTAATTAATATAGTTGGTATATAGACAAAACAAGTAGCAACATTAGATCTTTGAGTTAAGTACTTTGTTTGTTGTAACCTGCTGCACATTTGTTCTATAAGGATGTAACTTTATTTAGTACTTTGAGGGTGATGCAGATTAAAGAAAAACACTTCAAGGGAAGATGAGGTTTTTGGTTGATTAACATTTATCAAGGAAAAATACCATAAAATATTAACATGCCTCCTGGCAAGAAGATAATGTAAATCACCTGGGACCTTTTGTTTTCGGAAAGGTATGCAGCAAGAAAGCCTGATATCTATAAGGTCAGGACTGCTGACCCTTCATGTCTCTGCATCTTCCGTTATGTAAAACTTAGGGTATATAAGCACCTTTTGAAAAAAAAAAAATTATGGGATTTCTGCACTAGCTTGACCTCTCTCATGTCAGTTCTTTCTCTCTTTCTCCCTCTCACTCCCTCTCGTTTTCAGGCTGATCTTTGGAAGAGAGAGGCTCTATGCGTTCACTTTTCTGCCCAGGCTTCTAAGACTCATGCGAGAGGGAGCCCAAGGTGGGGCACCCTCTGCTATTCAAGTGGGCGTCTGTGGCCTACGAGAACAGAGCAAGTGTATTGTCTTGAGACTTTATTAGCTATTTGTGTAAACCAAGGAATATCAGCCTCATTCTTTCCTCTAATTTCTTAACGGCTGTCTTACCTCCCTCTATAATTCTAAGTCTATAAATCTATATCTATACACCTCTCTGGCCTAGCCGTCCATGCTTTGGATACCCTGGAATCAACCGGGCCTGACCCCGGTAGCACGACACCTGAGTTGCTCTCGAGTTTCAAGTTGAAACCCGCTCGTTTTGAGGTGCGACAGAATGCAGGGATATCTTTCCAAACACATTAGGGAAATAGACAATCATCTCGAGATGAGGAGGGAAAAATGGGGCTCTTCTTGAGTTGTGGCAGGACCCTCGGTGTTCCTCTCGATTGGAGACGATTATGTCGGGGAACTTTTTGAGGGGCATCAATGGTGTCAAGGATCATTTCGAGGGTGAAGAGGGAAAGTGGGATTTCTCTTGAGATGCCGCAGTAGAAAAGGGCCTCATCTCACGGTGAGGGGAGAATCTCTTGGATTTTCTCGAGTTGTGGTGGGAAACTTGGCAAACCTCTCGAGTTGCGTCTGGAACCTGAGGAACCCACTCGTGTGGCCTCAAGAAATTCCAGTCTCCATGCGAGTTGAGAGGGGCTTCTAGGGATTCCTCTCCTGTCAGTGCCAGGTCCTAGGTCCTCATCTGGAGTTGCGTCCGGAACCTTAGGTTTCCTCTCCAGTGCTGACATGGACCTCGGGGTTCCTATGAAGTTTCCACAGGGGAGTCAGGCCTCGTCTCGTTTGGAGACATGCTAGTCCGGTTTCCTCTAGAGCTGTAAAAATAGTGTCAGGTTTCCTGTCGAGTTGACATAGGGATCTGTGGCTTTCTCTCGAGGTGCCACCAGGGCTGTCACTTATGCCATAGTGTTTTGAGTCGTTACATGGGGTGATAGTCGAGTCAGTGCAGGGGAATCAGCTGTATCTGGAATGGATTGGGACATCAGGATCTTTTGGAATGGTGGCACAATCCCTGTAATTCCTCTCGACTTTCAAGTTGAGACTGTCTCCTCTTGAGGTGCAATGGGAACAAAGGGATTCCTTTCCAGACGAAGCATGGAAATGTCCCCTCATCTCATGATGAGGAGGGAAAACGGGGGTCTTCCTGAGTTGTGGCGGGACACTCGGTGTTCCTCTCGAGTGGAGACGGGTATGTCAGGGAGTTTCTTGATTTGCATCAAGGGTGTCAAGGACCCTTGAGAGGCTCAAGAGGGAACGTGGGATTTCTCTCGAGATGCCACAGCAGAAAAGAACCTCATTTCTCCTTGAGACAAGAATCTCCTGGTTTTTCTTGAGTTGCAGCAGGAAACTTGGGGTTCCTCTCGTGTTATGACGTGGACCTCAGGGACCTGCTTGTGTTGCCTAAGGGAAGTCCAGTCTCCATGTGAGTTGCGAAGGGCTTCCTGTAATTCCTCTGCAGTAGATGCCGGGTGCTAGGTACTTACCTGGAGTTGAGGCCGGAACCTCAGGATTCCTCTCCAATGCTGACATGGATCTCGGGCTTCCTACTGAGTTTCTACAGGGGACGCAGGCCTTATCTCGTGAGGAGTCATGCAAGTTTGCTTTCCTCTCGAACTCTCAAAGCAGTGTCAGGCTTCTTATCTTGTTGACATAGGGATCCATGGCTTCTCTCGAGTGCCACAGCGCTGTCACACCAGCCCTCATGTTGTGAGTTGATCCTTGGGGTGACAGTCGAGTCAGTGAACGGGAATCAAGTGTTTCTGGAGTGGATTGAGACTTCGGGGTCTTTTTAATTGTGATATGACCCCTGGAGTTCCTCTCATTTTTCATGTTGAGACTGCCTTCTCTTGTGACAGGAACGCTGGGATTCCTTTCCTGATGAAGCAGGGAAATGGACCCTTACTGGGGTCCAGCCCCGGTTGATTCCAGAGTAACCGAAATGTGGACAGTGAGGCAACAGAGATGTATAGATATAAAGAGAGTTAAGGAAATAATTTGCAGTTTAGAGAATAGAGGAGAGAATATAGGCTGATAGTCCTTGGTTTACACAGAAAGCCAATAAATTCCCAAGACAAGGGACTTACACGATTCACGTAGGCCACCGGCAGGAGCTTGAATAGCGGACGGTGCCCCGCTTTGTGCTCCATCTTACATGGGTCTTAGAAGCCCGTGCAGAGAAGTGAACACGGAGGAAACCTGCACCCCAAGGGATCAGCCTGAAAAGAAAGTTAAGATAGAAAGAATGCATGACACAGGGAGGCCAAGCTTGTGCGAGACCCATAGCTTTATTTACAAAAGGAGCTTGTATAGCCTAAGTTTTACATAATGGAAGATGCAGAGTCATGCAGGGTCAGCAGTCCTGACCCTTATCGATACTAGGCTTTCTTTCTGTATACTTTTCTGTATTCAAAAGGTCTCAGGTAATTTACATTATCTTCTGGCCTAGAGGCTTGTTAACATTTTATGGCTCTTTTCTTTGATAAATGTTAATCAGCCAAAAAACTCATTTTCCCTTGAAGTATTTTTTCTTTAATCTGCATCACCCTCAAAGTACTAAATAAAGTTACATTCCTATAGGACAAAGGTGCAGTGGGTTACAACAAAGTACTTAACTCAAAGATCTAATGTTGCTGATGCCAGGGCTACTACCTGTTTTTTCCATATACCAACTATATCAACAAATAAAAGATATGAAAACTTGGCAGTAAGCGTTGGCTCAACAATGAAACCCTTAACCAGTTCTATTCTAATGATTTCTAACTCCTCAAAAGGTTCTACATTCCTACAATGTTTTAAGCTTCCTGTGCCTCTCGTGGTTTGGAGGCTGTAAACAATCACATGCTTAGTTGAAAAAGTATGGATAAACCTGTCAGGCAAGTTAGAAAGCTATCAGAGGGGTTTGAATTGAAACACTCCAATTAAATGCCCAGGAGACTTATAAACTAGAGCTATAAGTTAATTTTCTTCAGAGAAAGATGGTCGGGGAGAGTCCCCTGTTGGTAACAGAGGAGTTAGTGAAAAATAGCAAGATAGGCAGATTCTGGTTTTGGGGTAGATGCTCGAGCAAATCCAGAGGATCCCTCAAGTACTGAGTCGTCTTTACCTGTAAGGACTCGTCCTCATGACCTTTGTCATGGTTGGGATCTCCTGTGTTGGCTCAAGGCAGACCCTCATGTCGAGATGAGGAAGGAAAAACGGGGCTCTTCTTGAGTTGTGCCAGGACACTCTCGGGGTTACTCACGATTGGAGAAGGGGATGTAGGGAAACTGCTTGAGTTGCATCAAGGGTGTCAAAGACACTTTCAAGGCTCAAGAGAGAAGGTGGGATTTCTCTCAAGATGCTGCAGTTGAAAAGGGCCTCTTCTCGAGTAGATGGGAGAATCTCCTGGTTTTTCTCGAGTTGCTGCAGGAAACTTGGGGTTCCTCTTGAGTTATGACAGAGACGTCAGGTACCCGATCATGTTTCCTCAGGAAAGTCAAGTCTCCATGCGAGTTGCGAGGGGCCTCTCGGGATTCCTCTCCAGTCAGTGCACGGGCCAATGGCCTCTGTTACTTTTGAGGTTGGAACGTAAGATTTCTCTCCAGTACTGACATGGATCTCGGGATTTCTATGGAGTTTCCACAGGGGAGTCAGGCCTCGTCTTGCATGGAGACATGCAAGTCTGCTTTCCTCTTGAGCTGTAAAAGTAGCGTCAAGTTCCCGGCCAAGTTGACATAGGGATCTGTGGCTCTCTCTTGAGGGGCCACAGGGCTGTCACATGTGCCAACGTGTTTTGAGTTGACTTTTGGCATGACAGTCGAGTCAGTGCAGGGGAATCAGGTTTATCTGGAGTGGATTGGGACATCCGTCTCTTTTTGAATTGTGGGAAAACCGCTGGAGTTCCTCTTGAGTTTCAAGTTGAGACTGCCTTCTCTTGAAGTACCATGGGAAAGCTGGGATTCCTTTCCCTATGAAGCTGGGAAATGGACCCTCATCTCGAGATGAAGAGTGAAAAATGGGGCTCTCTGGAGTTGAGGCGGGACCTGAAGTGTTACTCTCGAGTGGGGGAGGGTATTTCGGAGAAATTCTTGAGTTGAATCAAGGCTGTCAAGGACCATTTCGAGGCTCAAGAGGGAAGGTGGGATTTCTCTCCAGACACCACAGGGGAAAAGGGCCTCATCTCGCAATGAGGGGAGAATCTCCTGCTTTTTCTGTAGTTGCCGCAGGAAAAAATGGTGTTCCTCTCAAGTTACGACAGGGACTTCAGGGACCCTCTAGTGTTGCCTCAGGAAAGTCACTTCTTCATGCGAGTTGCGAGGGGCCTCTTAGGATCCTCTCCAGTTGGTGCCTGGTCCTAGGTCCTTATCTCGAGTTGAAGTCGAATCTCAGAGACGAGGCCTGACTCCCCTTTTAAAACATAATAGGAACCCCGAGATCCATGTCATCACTAGAGAGGAAACCTGAGCTTTTGGCCTCAGCTCGAGAGGGTCCTTGACAGCTTTGATGCAACCCAAGAACTTCCCTGACACATCCGTCTACACTCAAGAGGAACACCGAAGATTCGGCCACAAGTTAAGAAGAACCACATTTTCCTTCCTTTTCTCGAGATGTGGGTCCATTTCCTTGTTTCATTGAGAAAGGAATCCCAGTGTTCCCCTTGCAACTCAAGAGGAGGAGATCTCAACTTGAAACTCGAGATGAACTCCAGAGGTCATGCCACAAATCAAAAATAACCCGATGTCTCAATCCACTCCAGATCAACCAGATTCCCTGCACTGACTCGACTGTCACCTGGAGGATTGAGTCAAAACACGATGGCAGGAGTGACAGCCCTGTGGCTCCCTGAGAGAAAGCCACAGATTACTTTGTCAATTCGACAGGAAGCCTGACACTTCTTTGACAGCTCGATAGGAGAGCAGATTTGCATGATGAGACAAGGCCTGACTCTCCTGTTGAAACTCCTTAGGAACCCCGAGATCCATTTCAGTCCTGGAGAGGAAATCTGAGGTTGCAGCCTCAGTTCCAGATGAGGACCTAGCACCCGGCATCAACTGGAGAGGAATCCTGAAAGGCCCCTCAAAACTCGCATGGAGACTGGACTTTCCTGGGGCAACACGAACAGGTCCCTGACTTCCCTGATGTAACTCTAGAGGAACACCAAGGATAATTTCACAACTGTAGAAAAAATAGGAGTTTCTCCCCTCAACTTGAGGTGAGGCTCTTTTCTGCTGCGTCGTCTCAAGAGAAATCCCACCTTCCGTGTTTAGCCTCGCAAGGGTCCTTGACACCCTTGATGCAACTCAAGAAGTTCCCTGACATACACGTCTCCACTAAAGAGGAACATTGAGAGTCCCACCAAAACTCAAGAAGAGCCTCATTTTTTCTTCCTCATCTCGAGATGACGGTCCCTTTCCCTGCTTCGCTTGGAAAGGAATCCCGGCATTCCCGTCGCACTTCAAAAGGAAGTGGTCTCAACTTGATAGTAAAGAGGAACTCCAGGTGTCCTGCCACCATTCGCAAAGACCCCAATGTCCCAATCTACTCCAGATACACCGTATTCCCTTCCACTGACTTGACTGTCACCCCGAAGATCGACTCAAAACACAATGGAAGGTGTGACAGTGCTGTGGCACCTCGAGAGAAAGCCACATATCCCTATGTCGACTTGAAAGGAAGCCTGACACTACTTTGACAACTTGAGAGGAAAGCGGGCTTGTCTGTCTCCACAAGATATGAGGCTTGACTCTCCTGTTGAAACTCCATAGGAACCCCGAGATCCATGTCAGCCCTGGAGGGGAAACTTGAGGTTCCAGTCCCAACTCCAGATGAGGGCCTAGCCCACAGCACCAACTGGAGAGGAATCCTGAGAGGCCCCTAGCAACTCGCATGGAGACTGGACTTTCCTGAAGCCACACAATCGGGTCCCTGAGGTCCCAGTCATAACTCTAGAGGAACCCCAAGATTTCTGCTGCAACTTGAGAAAAACCAGGAAATTCTCCCCTCAACGCGAGATGAGGCCCTTTTCCACTGCGGCATCTCGAGAGAAATCGCACCTTCCCTCGGGCCTCAAAAGCGTCCTTGACACCCTTGAGGCAACTCAAGAAGTTCCCCGACATGCCCGTCTTCACTAGAGAGGAACACCAAGCATCTGGCCACAACTCAAGAAGAGTCGAGTTTTTTCCCCTAATCTCGAGATGACGGTCCATTTCCCTGCTTTGTAGGGAAAGGAATCCCGACGTTCCCGTCGCACCTCAAGAGGAGGCAGTCTCAACTTGAAAGTCGAGAGGAACTCCAGGAGTCATGCCACAATTCCAAAAGACTCTCATGTCCCAATCCACTCCAGATATACCTGATTCCTTCTGAATTGACTCAACTATCACCACGAGTTTCGACTCAAAACACGATGGCAGGTATGAAAGCCCTATGGCACCTTAAGAGAAAGCCACAGATCCCTATATCAACTCGACAGAAAGCCTGACACTACTTTGACAGCTCTAGAGGAAAGCTGACTTCCACGTCTGAATATGAAATGAGGCCTTACTCCCCTGTTGAAACTCCATAGGAACCCCGAAATCCATGTCAGCTCTGGTGATGAATACTGAGGTTCCCGCCTCAACTGAAGATGAGGTACTAGGCTCAGGGACTGACTGGAGAGGAATCCTGAGAGGCCCATTGCAACTCGCTTAGAGACCTAACTTTCATGAGGCAAAATGATCCGGCCCCTGAGATCCCAGTCGTAAATCGAGAGGAACCCCAAGTTTCTTGGCACAACTCGAGAGAAACCAGGAGATCCTCCCAACGTGAGATGAGGCCCTTTTATGCTGTGGCATCTCGCAAGAAATCCCACCTTCCCCCTTGAACCTTGAAAGGGTCTTTGGCACCCTTGATGCAACTCGAGAAGTTCCCCGACATACCCATCTCCCCTCGAGAGAAACACTGAGTGTCCTGCCACAACTCAAGAAGAACCCCGTTTTTCCCTCCTCATCCCGAGATGTGCATCTACCCGGAGCCAGCATGGGAGATCCCAGCCATGACAAAGGTCATGAGGACAAGGCCTTACAGGCAAAGAAGATTCAGGGCTTGAGGGACCCTCTAGACCTGCTTGAGCTTCTACCCCAAAACCAGAATCTGTTTGTCCTGCTATTTTTCACCAACTCCTCTCTTACCAAACGCGGGGCTGTCCCAACCTTCTTTCTCTGAAGAAAATTAACTTATAGCTCTACTTTTTAAGTCTCCTGGGCATTTAATTGGAGTGTTTCAATTCAAACCCCTCTGATAGCCTTCTACCTTGCCTGACAGGTTTATCCATACTTTTTTCATCTAAGCATGTGATTGTTTACAGCCTCCAAACCGCGAGAGGCACAGGAAGCTTAAAACATTGTAGGAATGTAGAACCTTTTGAGGAGTTAGAAATCATTAGAATAGAACTGGTTAAGGGTTTCATTGTTGAGCCAATGCTTACTGCCAAGTTTTCATATCTTTTATTTGTTGATATAGTTGGTATATGGAAAAAACAGGTAGTAGCCCTGGCATCAGCAACATTAGATCTTTGAGTTAAGTACTTTGTTGTAACCCACTGCACCTTTGTCCTATAGGAATGTAACTTTATTTAGTACTTTGAGGGTGATGCAGATTAAAGAAAAAATACTTCAAGGGAAAATGAGTTTTTTTGGTTGATTAACATTCATCAAGGAAAAGAGACATAAAATGTTAACAGACCTCTTGGTCAGAAGATAATGTAAATCACCTGAGACCTTTTGAATACGCAAAAGTATACAGAAAGAAAGCCTAGTATCAATAAGCGTCAGGACTGCTGCTCCTGAATTACTCTGCATCTTCCATTATGTAAAACTTAGGGTATATGTGCTCCTTTTGAAAATAAAGTGACGGGTCTTACACAAGCTTGACCTTCCTTGTTGTACTTTCTTTCTCTCTTTACTTCTTTTTCAGGCTGATCTCTTGGGATGCAGGGATCCTCCGTGTTTACTTCCCTGCCAGGGCTTCTGAGACACACGTGAGAGGGAGCCCAACTCAGGACACCCTCTGCTATTCAAGTGAGTGCCTGTGTCCTACGGGAATGGTGTAAGTCCCTTGTCTTGGGCCTTTATTGGCTCTCTGTGTAATCCAGGTAATATCAGCCTCTTTTCTCTCCTTTACTCTCTTAACTGCAAAACCTTTCCGTATCTCTCTCTATATCTATATATCTCTCTCACCTCGCCATCCACACTTCAGATACCCTGGATCCAATGGGGGCTGGACCCCGGTAAAGGTCCATTTCCCTGTTTCATCAGGAAAAGAATCCCGGAGTTCCCGTCGCAACTCAAGATAAGGCGGTCTCAAATTGAAACTCGGGAGTTATTCCAGGGTTCGTGCCACAATTCCAAAATACCCCGATGCGCCAATCCACTACAGATAAACTTGATTTCCCTGCATTGAGTCGACTGTCACCCCAAGGATCGACTCAAAACACGATGGCAGCTGTGACAGCCTGGTGGCACCTCGAGAGAAAGCCACAGATGCCTATGCCAACTCGATAGGAAGCCTGACACTATTTTTACAGCTCGAGAGGAAAGCGGACTTCCATGACTCCACATGAGTCGAGGCCTGATTCCCCTGTTAAAACTCCATAGGAACCCTGAGATTCATGTCAGCACTGGAGTGGAAGCCTGAGGTTCCTGCCTCAATACCAATTGAGGACATAGAACTGGGTACAAACTGGAGAGCAATCTCGAGAGGTCCCTCACAATTCACATGGAGACTTGACTTTCCTGAGGCAACACGATCGGGTCCCTGAGGACCCTGTCTTAACTCGAGAGGAACCCCAAGTTTCCTGCCGCAACTCGAGAAAAATCAGGAGATTCTCCCATCAACGCGAGATGAGGCCCTTTTCCTCTGCAGTGTCTCAAGAGAATTCCCACTGTCCCTCGCGAACCTCGAAAGGGTCCTTGACACCCTTGATGCCACTAAAGAAGTTGCCTGACATACCCGCCTCCACTCAAGAGAAACAACGAGGGTCCTGCCAAAACTCAAGAAGAGCCCCGTTTTTCCCACATCATCTTAAGATGAGGGTCCCTTTCCTCGCTTCATCAGGAAAGGAATCCTGGTGTTCCAGTGGCACCTCAAGAGGAGGCAGTCTCAATTTGAAACTCCAGAGGAACTCAAGGGGTCGTGCCACAATTCAAAAAGATCTCATGTCTCATTCCACTCCACTTAAACCTGATTCCCCTCACTGACTCGACTGTCACCCCGAATATCGTGTCAAAACACGATGGCAGGTGTGACAGCCCTGTGGCACCTCGACTGAAAGCCACAGATCCCTATGTCAACTGGACAGGAAGACTGACACTTCTTAGACAGCTCAAGAGGAAAGTGGACTTGCATGTCTCCACACAAGACAAGGCCTGACTCCCCTGCTGAAACTCCATAGGAACCCTGAGTTCCATGTCAGCACTGGAGGCAAACACTGAGCTTCTGGCCTTAACTCGAGATGAGGACCGAGTACCCTGCACCGACTGGAGAGGAATCTCGAGAGGCCCCTCTCAACTCGCATGGAGGCTTGACTTTCCTGAGGAAACACGAGCGGGTCCCTCATGTCCCCATTATAACTCGAGAGGAACCACAAGTTTCCTGCCGAAACTCGAGAAAAACCAGGAGATTCTCCCTCAATGTGAGATAAGGCCCCTTTCTACTGTGGCATCTCGAGGGAAATCGAACCTTTCTTCTTGAGCCTCGAAAGGGTCCTTGACACCCTTGATGAAACTCAAGAAGTTCCCCAAGATACCTGTCTCTACTTGAGAGGAACACCGAGTGTCCTGCCACAACTCAAAAAGAGCCCCGTTTTCCCCTCCTCATCTCGAGATGAGGGTCCATTTTCCTGCTTTGTCGGGAAAGGAATACCGGTGTTCCAGTCGGACCTCAAGAGGAGTTGCGCTCATCTGAAACTCGTGAGAAACTCCAGGTGTCAGGCCACAATTCCAAGAGATCAAGATGTCCCAATACACTCCAGATAAACCTGATTCCCCTGCACTGACTCGACTATCGACTCAGAACACAATGGCCTGTGTTACAGCCCTGTGGCACCTAAAGAGAAAGCTACAGATCCCTATGGCAACTCGACAGCACTCCCTTTGCTACCTATTTTGGGAATCCGCCCTCCCCCCAATAGAGAACTGAAAGGGAGACAGGAAGATCACCTTCTCTTATTTGAAAGAGTTCCCAACTTTCTGGTCCTCTTTTTTTCCATTGAGATTCTGGTTCAAGTGCCCCATCTCGGTTTCTGTGGGTGGCTGAGCCTATAATGGCTCCCTGTATTCTATTCCTTTACTCTCTTAAGCTTGGGTCATTTGCCCACTTTTGTAGTGGATGGGCAGTGTCATTGCTTCAAACTTCCAGATAGATTTACTCATTTCCTCTCTCTTGTTCAGTGTCTCTCTTTAGACATATCATTCTTTTCCTTTTGAAATTCTGTCTCTGTCTTCCTTTTTCTCTTTCTATCTCTCCTGTGAATGGATGGATGCCTTTGAATGCACAAGGATACTGTTAGCTTAGGGTTAGATTTTAGGGATAGGTTAGAGTGAGATCAAGTGTTTAGGTTGGAATTGATGTTGGGGGATGGGACAAGGGTGGTTTGTTTTTTCTTGGAGACCTGAGTGCTGTTTGTTCTTAGTCTATTTTACATAGGATCCCCTTATCAGATACATCACTTGCAAGTCGTCTCTTATGTTCAGTTTACCATCTTCTTGATTTGTGAAAGCTTGATTCTCTGGTGGCTCAGTTGGTAAAGCGTCTCCCCGCAATGTGGGACCCTCGTTTGATCCCTGGGATGGGAAGATCCTCTGGAGAAGGAAATGACCAATCATTCCAGTACCATTGCTAAGAAAATTCCATGGATGGAGGAGCCTCGTGGGCTACAGTCCATGGAGTCGCAGAGTCAGACACGACTGAGCCACTTCACTTTACTTTTGATTGGCACACAGATTTGTAGTTTCATCACCACTAAAGGTTGTGTGCGGGTGCAGGAGGGCCGAGAGGAACTACTCCACGTTCAAGGTCAGGAGGGGCGGCCCTGATGAGATACCCCTCGTCCAAGGTAAGGGGCGGTGGCAGCGCTTTCCTGAAGCAGCTGTGAATAGATACCCCACGACCAAGGTAAGAGAAACCCAAGTAAGACAGTAGGTGTTGTGAGACGGCATCAGAGGGCAGATACACTGAGACCATAATCACAGACAACTAGCCAATCTGATCACATGAACCACAGCCTTGTCTAACTCAATGAAACTAGGCCATGCCGTGAGGAGCTACCCAAGGCGGCTGGGTCATGATGGAGAGGGCTGACAGAATGTAGTCCACTGGAGAAGGGAAAGGCAAACCACTTCAGTATACTTGCCTTGAGAACCCCATGAACAGTATGAAAAGGCAAAATGAGAGGATACTGAAAGAGGAACTGCCAGGTCGGTAAGTGCCCAATATGCTACTGGAGATCAGTGGAGAATTACCTCCAGAAAGACTGAAGGGGTGGAGCCAAAGCAAACACAATACCCAGCTGTGGTTGTGACTGGTGAAACAAGCAAGGTCAAATGCTGTAACGAGCAATACTGCATAGGAACCTGGAATGCTAGGTTCAGGAATCAAGGCAAAGTGGAAGTGGTCGAACAGGGGATGGCAAGAGTGAACACTGACATTCTAGGAATCAGAGAACTAAAATGGACTGGGATGGGTGAATTTAACTCAGATGACCATGATATCTCCTACTGTGGGCAGGAATCCCTAAAAAGAAATGGAGTAGCCATCATGGTCAACAAAATAATCTGAAATGCGGTACTTGGATGCCCTCTCAAAAACGACAGAATGATCTCTGTTCCTTTCCAAGGCAAACCACTCAATATCAGGTAATCCAAGCCTATGCCCCAACCAGTAATGCTGAATAAGTTGACGTTGAATGGTTCTATGAAGACTTTCAAGACCTTTTCGAACTAACACCCAATAAAGTTGTCCTCTTCATTCTAGGGGACTGGAATTCAAATGTAGGAAGTCAAGAAACATCTGGAGTAATAGGCAAATTTGGCCTTGGAGTATGGAATGAAGCAGGGCAAATAATAGAATTTTGCCAAGGGAATGCACTGGTCATAGCAAACAGCCTCTTCCCACAACACAAGAGAAGACTCTACACATGGACATCATCAGATGGTCAACACTGAAATCAGACAGATAACATTCTGTGCAGCCAAAGGTGCAGCCACACACTATCCATAGATTGTGCAGAAACAAGACGGGGAGCTGACCGGCTCAGACCATGAAGTTCTTATTGCTAAATTTAGACTTAAATTGAAGAAAGTAGGAAAAACCACTAGACAATTCAGGTATGACCTAAATCAAACCCCTGATGATTATACAGTGGAAGTGAGAAATAGATGTAATGGATTAGATCTGATAGAGTGCCTGATGAACTATGGACAGAGGTTCGTGACATTGTACAAGAACAGGGATCAAGAGAGTCAACAAGAAAAAGAAAGGCGAAAAAGAAAAACGTCTGTCTGAGGAGGCCTTATAAATAGCTGTGAAGAGAAGAGAAGAGAAAAGCAAAGGAGAAAAGGAAAGATATAGGCATCTGAACACATCGTTCCAAAGAATAGCAAGCAGAGATAAGAAAGCCTTCAGGAGTGAACAATGCAAAGAAATAGAGGAAAACAACAGAGTGGAAAAGATTAGAGATCTCGTCAAGAAAATGAGAGATACCAAAGGATCATTTCAGGCAAATATGGGCTCGATAAAGACAGAAATGGTATGTACCTAACAAAAGCAGAGGATATTAAGAAGATGTGGCAATAATTCACAGAAGAACTGTACCAGAAAGATCTTCCTTTTTTCCCTATTTTTACTTTTTATTTATTTATTTATTTTTATTTTATTTTATTTTTTATTTCTTTCCCAATCCTGAACACCCCTCCCACCTCCCACCCCATATCATCTCTCTGAATCATCCCCGTGCACCAGCGCCAAGCATCTTATACCTTGTATCGAACATAGACTGGAGATTCATTTCTTACATGGTAGTATACAGGTTTCAGTGCCATTCTCCCAGTTCATCCCACCCTATCCCTCTCCCTCAGAGTCCAAAATTCCTTTCTATACATCTGTGTCTCTTTTGCTGTCTCACATACAGGATTATCATTACCATCTTTCTAAATTCCATATATATGTGTTAGTATACTGTATTGGTGTTTTTCTTTCTGGCTTACTTCACTCTGTATAATCGGCTCCAGTTTCATCCATCTCATTAGAACTGATTCAAATGTATTCTTTTTAATGGCTGAGTAATACTCCATTGTGTATATGCACCACAGCTTTCTTATCCATTCATCTGCTGATGGACACCTAGGTTGTTTCCATGTTCTGGCTATTATAAACAGTGCTTCAATGAACACTGGGGTACACGTGCCTCTTTCAATTCTGGTTTCCTCGGTGTGTATGCCCAGCAGTGGGATTGCTGGGTCATAAGGCACTTCTATTTACAATTTTTAAAGGAATCTCCACACTGTTCTCCATAGTGGCTGTACTAGTTTGCATTCCCACCAACAGTGTAAGAGGGTTCCCTTTTCTCCACACCCTCTCCAGCATTTATTGCTTACAGACTTTTGGATCGCAGCCATTCTGACTGGTGTGAAATGGTACCTCATTGTGGTCTTGATTTGCATTTCTCTGATAATGAGTGATGTTGAGCATCTTTTCATGTGTTTGTTAGCCATCCTTATGTCTTCTTTGGATAAATGTCTATTTAGTTCTTTGGCCCATTTTTTTATTGGGTCGTTTATTTTTCTGGAATTGAGCTGCATAAGTTGCTAGTATATTTTTGAGATTAGTTGTTTGTCAGTTGCTTCATTTGCTATGATTTTCTCCCATTCAGAAGGCTGTCTTTTCACTTTGCTTATAGTTTCCTTGCTGTGCAGAAGCTTTTAGTTTTAATTATTATTTTTTATAGGAGCATTTATTTTATTTTATTTTTTTTACTTTATTTTACTTTACAATACTGTATTGGTTTTGTCATACATTGATATGAATCCACCAGGGGTGTACATGCAATCCAAAACATGAACCCCCCTCCCACCTCCCTCCCCACAACATCCCTCTGGGTCATCCCCGTGCACCCACCGCAAGCATGCTGTATCCTGCATCGGACATAGACTGGTGATTCGATTCTTACATGATAATATACATGTTTCAGTGCATTTCTCCCAAATCATCCCACCCTCTCCCTCTGAGTCCAAAAGTCTGCTATACACATCTGTGTCTTTTTTGCTGTCTTGCATACAGGGTCATCATTGCCATCTTTCTAAATTCCATATATATATGTGTGTGTGTGTGTGTGTGTTAGTATACTGTATTGGTGTTTTTCTTTCTGGCTTACTTCACTCTGTATAATCGGCTCCATATTCATCCATCTCATCAGAACTGATTCAAATGTATTCTTTTTAATGGCTGAGTAATAATCCATTGTGTATATGTACCACAGCTTTCTTATCCATTCATCTGCTGATGGACATCTAGGTTGTTTCCATGTCCTGGCTATTATAGACAGTGCTGTGATGAACATTGGGGTACATGTGTCTCTTTCAATTCTGGTTTCCTCGGTGTGTATGCCCAGCAGTGGGATTGCTGAGTCATATGGCAGTTCTTTTTGCAATTTTTTAAAGGAATCTCCACACTGTTTTCCATAGTGGTTGTACTAGTTTGCATTCCCACCAACAGTGTAGGAGGGTTCCTTTTTCTCCACACCCTCTCCAGCATTTATTGCTTGCAGATTTTTGGATCGCACACATCCCATTTGTTTATTTTTTATTTTATCACCAGTATTCTGGGAGGTGGATCATAGAGGATCCTGCTGTGATTTATGTCAGAGAGTGTTTTGCACATGTTCTCCTCTAGGAGTTTTATAGTTTCTGGTCTTACATTTAGATCTTTAATCCATTTTGAGTTAATTTTTGTGTGTGCTGTTAGAAAGTGATCTAGTTTCATTCTTTTACATGTGGTTGACCAGTTTTCCCAGCACCACTTATTAAAGAGATTTTCTTTGCTCCATTGTATATTCTTGCCTCATTTGTCAAAGATAAGGTGTCCATATGTGTGTGGATTTATCTCTGGGCTTTCTATTTTGTTCCATTGATCTATATGTCTGTCTTTGTGCCAGTACCATACTGTCTTGATGACTGTGGCTTTGTAGTAGAGCCTGAAGTCAGGCAAGTTGATTCCTCCAGTTCCATTCTTCTTTCTCAAGATTGCTTTGGCTATTCAAGGTTTTTTGTATTTCCATACAAATCTTGAAATTATTTGCTCTAGTTCTGTGAAAAATACCGCTGGTAGCTTGATAGAGATTGCATTGAATCTGTAGATTGCTTTGGGTGGTACACTCATTTTCACTATTTTAATTCTTCCGATCATGGTATAAAAACATGGTATATAAACATGGTATATTTCTCCATCTATTAGTGTGCTCTTTGATTTATTTCATCAGTGTTTTATAGTGTTCTCCATATAGGTCTTTAGTTTCTTTAGGTAGATATATTCCTAAGTATTTTATTCATTTCGTTGCAATGGTGAATGGAATTATTTCCTTAATTTCTTTTTCTACTTTCACATTATTAGTGTATAGGAATGCAAGGGATTTCTGTGTGTTGATTTTATATCCTGCAACTTTACTATATTCATTGATTAGCTCTAGTAATTTTCTGGTGGAGTCTTTAGGGTTTTCTATGTAGAGGATCATGTCATCTGCAAACAGGGAGAGTTTTACTTCTTCTTTTCCAATTTGGATTCCTTTTATTTCTTTTTCTGCTCTGATTGCTGTGGCCCAAACTTCCAGAACTATGTTGAATAGTAGCGGTGAAAGTGGGCACCCTGTCTTGTTCCTGACTTTAGGGGAAATGCTTTCAATTTTTCACCATTGAGGATAATGTTTGCTGTGGGTTTGTCATATATAGCTTTTATTATGTTGAGGTATGTTCCTTCTATTCCTGCTTTCTGGAGAGTTTTTGTCATAAATGGATGTTGAATTTTGTCAAAGGCCTTCTCTGCATCTATTGAGATGATCATATGTCTTTTGTTTTTAAATTTGTTAATGTGGTGTATTACATTGATTGATTTGTGGATATTGAAGAATCCTTACATCCCTGGGATAAAGCCCACTTCGTCATGGTGTATGATCTTTTTAATGTGTTGTTGGATTCTAATTGCTAGAATTTTGTGGAGGATTTTTGCACCCATGTTCATCAGTGATATTGGCCTGTAGTTTTCTTTTTTTATGGCATCTTTACCAGGTTTGGGTATTAGGGTAATGGTGACCTCATAGAATGAGTTTGGAAGTTTACCTTCCTCTGCAATTTTCTGGAAGAGTTTGAGTAGGATAGGTGTTAGCCCTTCTCGAAATTTTTGGCAGAATTCAGCTGTGAAGCAGTCTGGACCTGGGCTTTTTTTGCTGGGAGATTTCTGATTACAGTTTCAATTTCCGTGCTTGTGATGGGTCTGTTAAGATTTCTATTTCTTCCTGGTTCAGTTTTGGAAAGTTGTACTTTTCTAAGAATTTGTCCATTTCTTCCACGTTGTCCATTTTATTGGCATATAATTGCTGATAGTAGTCTGTTATGATCCATTGTATTTCTGTGTTGTCTGTTGTGATCTCTCCATTTTCATTTCTATTTTTATTGATTTGATTTTTCTCTCTTTGTTTCTTGATGAGTCTGGTTAATGGTTTGTCAATTTTATTTATCCTTTCAAAGAACCAGCTTTTGGATTTGTTGATTTTTGCTATGGTCTCTTTTGTTTCTTTTGCATTTATTTCTGCCCTAATTTTTAAGATTTCTTTCCTTCTACCAACTCTGGGTTGCCCATTTCTTCCTTTTCTAGTTGCTTCAGGTGTAGAGTTAGGTTATTTATTTGACTTTTTTCTTGTTTCTTGAGGTATGCCTGTATTGCTATGAACTTTCCTCTTAGCACTGCTTTTATAGTGTCCTGCAGTTTTGGGTTGTTGTGTTTTCATTTTCATTTGCTTCTATGCATATTTTAATTTCTGTTTTGATTTCTTCTGTGATTTGTCAGTTACTCAGAAGTGTGTTGTTCAGCCTCCATATGTTGGAATTTTTAATAATTTTTCTCCTGTAATTGAGGTCTAATCTTTGGCATTATGGTCAGAAAAGATGCTTGGAATGATTTCGAGTTTTTTTGACTTTATCAAGGTTAAATTTATGGCCCAGGATGTGATCTATCCTGGAGAAGGTTCCATGCGCACTTGAGAAAAAGGTGAAATTCATTGTTTTGGGGTTAAATGTCCTATAGATATCAATTATCTAATGAATCATTTAAAGTTTGCGTTTCTTTGTTAATTTTCTGTTTAGTCGATCTGTCCATAGGTGTGAGTGGGGTATTAAAGTCTCCCACTATTATTGTGTTACTCTTAATTTCCCCTTTCATACTTGGTAGCATTTGTCTTACATAGTGCAGTGCTCCTATGTTGGGTGCATGTATATTTATAATTGTTATATCTTCTTCTTGGATTGATCCTTTGATCAGTATGTAGTGGCCTTCTTTCTCTCTTTTCACAGCCTTTGTTTTTAAGTCTATTTTATCGGATATGTGTATTGCTACTCCTGCTTTCTTTTGGTCTCTATTTGCGTGGAATATCTTTTTTCAGCCCTTCACTTTCAGTCTGTATGTGTCCCTTGTTTTGAGGTGGGTCTCTTGTAGGCAGCATATATAGGGATCTTGTTCTTGTATCCATTCAGCCAGTCTTTGCCTTTTGGTTGGGGCATTCAACCCATTTACGTTTAAGGTAATTATTGATAACTATGATCCCGTTGCCATTTTCTTTACTGTTTTGGGTTTGGGTTTATACACCCTTTTTGTGTTTCCTGTCTAGAGAATATCCTTTAGCATTTGTTGGAGAGCTGGTTTGGTGGTGCTGAATTCTCTCAGCTTTTGCTTGTCTGTGAAGCTTTTTATTTCTCCTTCATATTTGAATGAGATCCTTGGTGGGTACAGTAATCTGGGCGGTAGGTTATTTTCTTTCATCACTTTAAGTATGTCTTGCCATTCCCTCCTGGCCTGAAGAGTTTCTATTGAAAGATCTGCAGTTATCCTTATGAGAATCCCCTTGTGTGTTATTTGTCGTTTTTTCCCTTGCTGCTTTTAATATTTGTTCTTTGTGTTTGATCTTTGTTAATTTGATTAATATGTGTCTTGGGGTGTTTCACCTTGGGTTTATCCTATTTGGAACTCTCTGGGTTTCTTGGACTTGGGTGATTATTTCCTTCCCCATTTTAGGGAAGTTTTCAACTATTATCTCCTCAAGTATTTTCTCATGGTCTTTCTTTTTGTCTTCTTTTTCTGGGACTCCTATAATTCGAATATTGGAGTGTTTCATATTGTCCTGGAGGTCTCTGAGATTGTCCTCATTTCTTTTAATTCGTTTTTCTTTTTTCCACTTGGGTTCATTTATTTCTAACATTCTATCTTCTATTTCCCTAATCCTATCTTCTGTCTCCGTTATTCTACTATTTGTTGCCTCCAGAGTGTTTCTGATCTCATTTATTGCATTATTCATTATATATTGACTCTTTTGTATTTCTTCTAGGTCCTTGTTAAACCTTTCTTGCATCTTCTCAATCGTTGTCTCCAGTCTATTTATCTGTGATTCCATTTTGATTTCAAGATTTTGGATCATTTTCACTATCAATATTCGGAATTCTTTCTCAGGTAGATTCCCTATCTCTTCCTCTTTTGTTTGGTTTGGTGGGCATTTCTCCTGTTCCTTTACCTGCTGGGTATTGCTCTGTCTCTTCATCTTGGTTATATTGCTGAGTTTGGGGTGGCCTTTCAATATTCTGGGAATTTGTGGATTTCTCTTTATTATGGAGTTTCCTTACTGTGGGTGGGGTTGTATCAGTAGCTTGTCAAGGTTTCTTGGTTAGGGAGGTTTGTGTTGGAGTTCTGATGGGTCGAGGCAGATTTCTTCTCTCTGGAGTGTAATGGAGTGACCAGTAATGGGTTATGAGACGTCAATGATATTGGAGTAACTTTAAGCTGCCTGTATATTGAAGCTCAGGGCTGTGTTCCTGTGTTGCTGGAGAATTTGCGTGGTGTGTCTTGCTCTGGAACTTGTTGGCCCTTGGGTAGTGCTTAGTTTCAGTGTAGGTATGGAGGCATTTGATGGGCTTCTATTGATTAATGTTCCCTGCATTCAGGGGTTCTCTGAAATTCTCAGGATTTGGACTTAAGCCTCCTGATTCTGGTTTTCAGTTTTATTTTTACAGTAGCCTCAAGCCTTCTCTATCTATACAGCACTGATGATAAAACATCTAGGTTAAAGATGAAAAGTTTCTCCACATTGAGGGATCCCCAGAGAGGTTCATTAAGTTACATGGAGAAGAGAAGAGGGAGGGGGTAGTTAGAGATGACTGGAATGAGATGAGATGGGATCAAAAGAGGCGAGAGCATGCTAGCCAGTAATCACTTCCTTATGTGCATTCCACAGTCTGGACCTCTCAGAGGTTTTCACGGAGTTATACAGGGAAGAGGAGAGGGAGGAAGTAGACAGAGGTGGCCAGGAGGATAAAAGAGGGAAATGAAAAGGAGAGAGACAGATCCAGCCAGTAACCAATTCCCTAAGTGTTCTCCACCGTCTTCAACACACAGAGATTCACAGAGTTGAGTAGAGAAGAGAAGGGGGAGGGAAGAGACAGAGGCCACCTGGTGGAGAAAAAGGAGAGTCCAAACAATAAGAGAGTGGTCAAGCCAATAATCTCGCTCTCAGGTAAAATTGGGTACTGAAGATTGGGTTTTTTAAAGTACAATATTGACATCAAATACCAAAAAGCAAAGATTAAAAATCTAGAGTAGAGGTTGGATTTTCAAAAATACAATATTAAAGAAAAGAAGAAGAAGAAGGAGAAGAAAGAAAAAAAGAAAAAAAAGCCACAAGAATTATTAAACTACAACAACAACCACAAAAAGACTATATACGGCATTTGCTTCAAAAATAGGGTCTTTTTTTTAAAGAAGCAATAGTAGCTTATAAAAATAAAAATTAAAGGAGAAATAGAGGACCTAAAAATTTAAAAAGAAAAAAAAAAGAAAATGAAAAGAAAAAACAATCACCCAACAATATCAACAACAACAACAAAAATGAATGATCATAAAAATAGTAAAGATATATCTGGCCCTTTCTCTGGTGTTGTGGGCAGAGTGGGGTCACTTCCAAGGCGGTTCCCTCTGTTTAACTTCTTCTGTTTGCTGGTCTCTTCAGTGTCTGATTTCCACCCTGACAGGGGGGAGCGGTGGTGGACACTTTTTTTGTTTGTTTGTTTGTTTTAGGCTCACTTGTTCAGTCGCGCTGTGGGGAAGGAGGGATGCTGCAAACAAATAACAGTGGCATGTGCTCGCAGTGTCTCAGCCCCACTGGGCCTGCCCCTGCTCGTGGCGCACACCACTCAGGCTCTATGTTGCTCCACCGGGAACCATCTGAGGCCGGCCCTAGGCTGCATGCACCTCTCCGGTCTACGTCGCTCAGGCTCGGCGCTCAGGTAGCCCTTAGAGGCACAGGTTCGGTTGGGCCTGCGTTTTGTGCCCTTCCCAGGTCCGAGTAGCTCAGGTGTTTGGCGAGCAGTCACTGTGACTTATCACCTTTCCCGTCTCTGCTGCTCAGTTTTCTGGGTGTATCGCTGGCATCCCTACTCTTCCAGATGATGACAGTCCAGAACCCCAAGAAGTCATAGTTAGCAAAGAAGCCTGCTTGCATTTTTGTAGGTAATGTCTCTCTTGGGCTGCAATTGCCCCCTTCCAGCCCTTACGGCTTTGGCTTCCTGTCACCAGAGGGGGATGGTCTGCAGCTGACTATTTCTGTTCCACTCTTTGTTCTGTGCATGGTCCTGGTGGTGTCTTATGTTCGAGCTTTTCACGTGGTGTGGTAGCTATCCCACAGTCTGGTTTGCTAGCCCAAGTTAGTTTGCTATGGTTATGCATGGGGTGTTCTGGCCCGAATCTTACGAAGCACTGCAGCCCACGCCTCCCGTGCCTCCCTGACCAGCCCCCGCTTGCTAGTGGCTAATACAGGTGTCTGCACTGATTCTCCGTTGGGCTCATAATCTGCTGGTTTTAAATTTTTTTTTTCCTTCCTGTTATGTTGCCCTCTGTGCTTCCAAGACTCGCCACAGACTTGGCAGCGAGAGTGTTTCCTGGTGTTTGGAAACCTCTCTTAAGATTCCCTTCCCGGGAGGGAGCTCCCTCCCTACCTTCTTTGTCTCCTTTTTGTCTTTTATATTTTTTCCTACCTGTATTTGAAGACAATGATCTGCTTTTCTGGGTGCCTGATGTTTTCTGCCAGCATTCAGAAGTTTTTTTTTTTTTTTTTTTAATGGAATTTACTCAGTGTTAAAATGTTCTTTTGATGAATTTGTGAGGGAGAAAGTGGTCTCCCCGTCCTATTGCTCCGCCATCTTAGGACCGTCCAGAAAGATCTTCACGACCCAGATAATCACGATGGTGTGATCACTCACCTACTATCAGACATCCTGGAATATGAAGTCAAGTGGCCTTAGCATTACTACGAAGAAACTAGTGGGGGTGATGGATTTCCAGTGGAGCTCTTTCAAATCATGAAATATGATGCTGTGAAAGTGCAGCACTCAATGTACCAGCAAATTTGGAAAACTCACCAGTGGCCACAGGACTGGAAAAGTTCAGTTTTCATTCCAAAGCCAAAGAAAGCTCAAACTACGGCACAGATGCACTCATCTTGCACGCCAGTAAAGTCATGCTCAAAATGCTCCAAGCGAGGCTTCAGCAATACATGAACTGGGAAATTCCAGATATTCAAGCTAGTTTTAGAAAAGGCAGAGGAACCAGAGGTCAAATTGCCAACATCCGCTGCATCCTCGAAAAAGCAAGAGAGTTCTAGAAACAACATCTATTTCTATTTTATTGACTAGGCCAAAGCCTTTGACTATGTGAATCACAATAAAGTGTTGGAAAATTTTCAAGAGGTGGGAATACCAGGCCACCTGACCTGCCTTTTGAGAAACCTATATGCAGGTCATGAAGCAAATGTTAGAATTTGACATGGAACAACATATTGGTTACAACTAGGGAAAGGAGTACGTCAAGGCTGTATATTGTCCCCCTGCTTCTATAACTTCTATGGAGAGAACATCATGAGAAAGGCTGGGCTGGAAGAAGCACAAGCTGGAATCAAGATTGCTGTGAGAACTATCAATAAGCTCATATATGCAGATGACAACACCCTTCTGGCAGAAAGTGAAGAGGAATTAAAGTGCCTCTTGATGAAAGTGAAAGAGGAGAGTGTAAACGTTGGCTTCAAGCTCAACATTCAGAAAACGAAGATCATGGCCTCTGTTCCATCACGTCATGGTAAATAGATGGAGAATTGTGGAAACAGTGTCAGACATTATTTTGAGGGGGCTCCAAAACCACTGCAAATGGTGATTGCAGCCATGATATTAAAAGACTCTTACTCCTTGGAAGGAAAGTTATGACCAAACTAGATAGCATATTCAAAAGCAGAGACATTAATTACTATGCCAACAAAGTTCTGTCTAGTCAAGTCTATAATGTTCCCAGTTTTCTTGTATGGATGTGAGAGTTGGACTGTGAAGAAAGCTGAGTGCCAAAGAATTGATGCTTTGAAACTGTGGTGTTGGAGAAAACTCTTGAGAGTCCCTTGGACTGCAAGGAGATTCAACCAGTCCATTCTGAAGGAGGGCAGCTCTGGGATTATTTTGGAAGGAATGATACTAAAGCTGAAACTCCAGTACTTTGGCCACCTCATGCGAAGAGTTGACTCATTGGAAAAGACTCGGAGGCTGGGAGGGATTGGGGGCAGGAAGAGAAGGGGACGACAGAGGATGAGATGGCTGGATGGCATCACTGACTCAATGGACATGAGTCTGAGTGGACTCCGGGGGTTAGTGATGGACAGGGAAGCCTGGCGTACTGTGATTCATGGGGTCTCAGAGAGTCGGACACGACTGAGCGACTGAACTGAACTTAAAATGTAAAGGAATAGAGCAGGCCCATTGGGACTATTTTGCACCCATTGGGAAAGTAAGTTGGATCCCTGCCTCACAAAACACCACCACAGCAAATTAAGATACATACGAAGAACCAACAATTGAAAGAAAAACTTGACAAATTTTATAACAATTTCTGAGAGTGAATATCTTATTTTATAATCGAGGTATTATGCATTTTTAAAGATTTGTTAGTTTAAGGCTGACAGCAACGTGATTGAGGGATTCTGTGTCTCAGGGGCTTCCTCGGACAAAATTCACTCCATTTGAGGGGCCCTGGACTATGTCCTCTACTCAGAACAGGCAAGAATCCTGAAAACGCAGAGCAGCATGTGGTGGTGCTAGTGGGTATTTTTTTCACTGAATCAATTATTCTACCATGACACAGAAGAAACCTAGATGCTAGGAGTGGGATCTCCAAACCTATCTTCAAACAGGAGGCCTTGCTCCCTTGAATAGTGTTGGGTGAAACTACGCTTGGGAAGGGAAGAGGTGTGTCATGAATATTTTGTCTGCAGAGAACAAAGTGCTGTGTAGAGACGTTGTGCAAGCTCGTCCCAGGACACGGAGCACAAGGACACAGTGACCTGATTCTCAGCCCTGCTCTTGGGGCATTGAACTGTCTCCACCTCTGACATATGGTGAGGCCCTCACAGGTGTCCTGGAGAGTATGGGCACATGACCTGAATCTGTCCAATCTGTGTGTTCCATCCTCCCTGGCTACCATGATGGGCTCAGGACTTGGGCCGTGACCAATCGGGGCCTAGGGCCGGAACTCAGGCAACAATCAAGGGGAAGAGGAGCTCTGGTTCTGCTGGAAGGGGCGGGGCTGGTGAGGTCAGTCTACAGCAGTGAGAGGAGCATGAGGTCAGCTAGGGAAATTGGCGACCTTTCTGCTCCCATCAGGGCAGAGGCACCGGCTTGAGAATGAGGGCGCTGCTGAGTCCACGATTTGAGAGCACTGGCTCCTGCTGTGGTCCTGAAGCTCCACCTGAGAGCAGAGGGAAGTGGTCTGCCTAGGAGTCCTCCTGCTTATCTGTGAGCTTGTGTAAAAACGCTGGTTTTTCTGTCCAGTGGGCTAAGTGGAGACCTTGCAAAAGCAAGTGTGTGGGTTTTGGCTGGCTTCAGGAAAGAAACACCAGATGGCACTGGGAGACTCCAGTCTAATCTGGATTTAGGGGATATCCCTTGAAAGTGAAGGGACAAGTCCTTCTGCTGTGTCCGACTGTTTGTGAACCCACAGACTATAGGATCCATGGAATTCCTCAGGCAAGAAAACTGGAGTGGGCAGCCTTTCGCTTCTCCAAGGGATCTTCCAAACCCAGGTGTCAAACAGAGGTCTCTGCATGCAGGCAGATTCTTTAGCGGCTGAGCCACAGAGAGGCCAAAGAATATTGGACTGGGTATACTGACCCTTCTGAGGCTGATCAGGATTTCCTGACCCAGGAATCAAACTGGGCTCTCCTGCAGTGCAGAAGGATACTTCACCAGCTGAGGTATCAGGGAAGCCCAGTCTCTCTTAAGACCAGCTACTAATTGCAGAATTACCCTAAAGAGTCATCACAGGTTTAAGGTAGCAACCTGCTAATGTAACAATCGATGTCTTTATTCTAGAGGACAAAACTGGGGCTCTAAGAAGGGCTCTAACTCAGCTATAGCAAGGAAGTGTGTACCCAGACAAACCCCGAAGTTCCTGCTATTAGAACTCAGGGAAGCCACATGGTGAGGCTTGTCCGTGTGACAGGGGCTAAAGCACCCAGTCCAAACTGGGTGCTGTGGGGGCCTGACTTGGTAAATGTAGTCTGGCAGATCAGAGACTCACAAAATCAGTTTGCGCTGAAGAAAGGAATGGAAGTTCCCTCATCCACCCCACCACATCCTCTGGGTCCTCCCACACCTTACTCCCTTTCTCTTGCTTTCTGAGGAAATTAGAGTCATCCTCATGTGACCACATTGACTGTCCAATGCTCACAGGCTACCACTGGAGCTGCTAAAGGAGTGGCCGAGAAACGTTGGCCTGAATATCACTCTTTCCTTTGCACCATCGTGGCCCTCTGCCACGCTTGCACACCAGAGGCTTTTTCTGAGATGTGCAGGGACCTTCCTTCAGTTTGCAACAAGTTGTATCCACTGCTGTCCTTTCATATGCCTCCCTTGAAACTCATCTCATGTGCTCCTTTGCCTGCATGGCTGGCCACCTAGCTGCCATGGGAGGGACAGAGCTGACTGTGAATACAAAGATCAGATCTGACAGCTGGGATTATGTGTATAAAGGACCTGATTATTCACACTGTAAAGGCTGAAGTAGGCTCCAGGGGTCCAGAACTAGGGCTTGGGCCAAAGTGACTCAACAGGCGTTTGGGTGCCAGGGGAGTCTTCTGGCTCTAGTGGGGATGGGGCGAGTTTCTTGAGGTTCTGAAGGACCATTGTGTGCAGGTTCACAGTGCATAGAGAAGGCAAGGTGTTGTTTACCCTGGAGATGGTTGCAGCTCATGGCTGAGCCAGCTGCCTTCTTGAGGGTGGGATATGGGGCAGAGGAAGAGACCCAGGTCTCCTCCCTTGTGTGATACCTGGGGCATGTTGACACCAGACTAAACACTTACACGGTGATGACCTTCGCTGCTGTCTGCAAAGGGTTTACGCTGGCATGTGTCTTCATATGAGAGGTCAGGCTATCTCGAACTACACTGGCCATGAGCATGGCCTGTCCACCCTCACATGTTTCTTCTCTTCCTTACTGAACATTCATTTCCAAGCAGGTTTTTGGGCCATAGGATTTTAGGTTTTCTCTAGCTTTGTCCAATGAGGAACGCTTTTTGGTCGTTGGTGTTCATTTTCCAACTCTCACTTTTGGCTTCTTCTGTGAATTTGTTTGTGGAACAGGAAGAGCTCCACATCTCCCTTCTGGCTGAGATGTCACATTTATAACAGCAATGCATACCTGGAATGTTCGGACCACACTTGTCAAAAGGGCTTGGTTTTGTAGATGACATCCTGAAAGTAACTGCACTATCCTTTCAGTTACCCAAAGGCTACTTCAAATGAAATAAAACAGAGAATTCTCAAGTTTACTCTTACAATATGTTCAGTTAAGTCGCTCAGTCGTTTCCGACTCTTTGCGACCCCATGAATCGCAGTACGCCAGGCCTCCCTGTTCATCACCATCTCCTGGAGTTCACTCAGACTCATGTCCATCGAGTCTGTGGTGCCATCCTGCCATCTCATCCTCGGTCGTCCCCATCTCCTCCTGCCCACAATCCCTCCCAGCATCATAGTCTTTTCCAATGAGTCACCTCTTCTCATGAGGTGGCCAAAGTACTGGAATTTCAGCTTTGGCATCATTCCTTCCAAAGAAATCCCAGGATTGTTCTCCTTCAGGATGGATTGGTTGAATCTCCTTGCAGTCCAAGGGACTCTCAAGAGTCTTCTCCAACACCACAGTTTAAAAGCATCAATTCTTCGGAGCTCAGTCTTCTTCACAGTCCAACTCTCACATCCATATGTGACCACAGGAAAAATCATAGCCTTGACTAGAAGAACTTTAGTCGGCAAAGTAATGTTTCTGCTTTTGAATATACTACCTAAGTTGGTCACAAATTTTCTTCCAAGGAGTAAGTGTCTTTTAATTTCATGGCTGCAGTCACCATCTGCAGTGATTTTGGAGCCCCCCAAAATAAAGTCGTCTGACACTGTTTCCACTGTTTCCCCATCTATTTCCCATGAAGTGATGGGACCAGATGCCATGATCTTCGTTTTCTGAATGTTGAGCTTTAAGCCAACTTTTCACTCTCATCTTTCACTTTCATCAAGAGGCTTTTTAGCTCCTCTTCACTCTCTGCCATAAGGGTGGTGTCGTCTGCATATCTGAGGTTATTGATATTTCTCCTGGCAATCTTGATTCCAGCTTGTGTTTCTTCCAGTCCAAGGTTTCTCATGATAGAGTCTGCATATAAGTTAAATAAACAGGATGACAATATACAGCCTTGATGTACTCCTTTTCCTATTTGGAACCAGTCTGTTGTTCCATGTCCAGGTCTAACTATTGCTTTCTGACCTGCATACAGATTTCTTAAGAGGCAGGTTAGTTGGTCTGGTATTCCACGCTCTTTCAGAATTTTCCACAGTTTATTGTGATCCACACAGTCAATGGCTTTTGCAGTCAATAAAGCAGAAATAGATGTTTTTCTGGAACTCTCTTGCTTTTTCCTTAATCCAGCAGATGTTGGCAATTTGATCTCTGGTCCTTTGCCTTTTCTAAAACCAGCTTGAACATCAGAGAGTTCACGGTTCACGTATTGCTTGGAGAATTTTGAGCATTACTTTACTAGCATGTGAGATGAGTGCAATTGTTCAGTAGTTTGAGCATTCTTTTGCGTTTCCTTTTTTTGGAATTGAAATGAAAACTGACATTTTCCAGTCCTGTGGTCACTGGTGAGTTTTCCAAATGTGCTGGCATATTGAGTGCAGAACTTTCACAGCATCATCTTTCAGGATTTGAAACAGCTCAACTGGAATTCCATCACCTCCACTAGCTTTGTTTGTAGTGATGCTAAGGCCCACTTGACTTCACTTTCCAAAATGTCAGGCTCTAGATTAGTGATCACACCATTGTGATTATCTGGGTCCTGAAGATCTTTTTTGTACAGTTCTTCTGGGTATTCTTGCCATCTCTTCTCAATATCTTCAGCTTCTGTTAGGTCCAGACCATTTCTGTCCTTTTTCGAGCCCATCTTTGCATGAAATGTTCCCTTGGTATCTCTAATTTTCTTGAAGAAATCTCTAGTCTTTCACATTCTGTTGTTTTCCTGTATTTCTTAGCATTGATCGCTGAAGAAGGCTTTCTTATCTCTTCTTGCTATTCTTTGGAACTCTGCATCCAGATGCTTATGTCTTTCCTTTTCTCCTTTGCTTTTCGCCTCCCTTCTTTCCATAGCTATTTGTAAGGCCTCCTCAGACAGCCATTTTGCTTCTTTCCATTTCTTTTCCATGGGGATGGTCTTTATCTCTGTTTCCTGTACAATGTCACAAACCTCATTCCATAGTTCATCAGGCACTCTATCTATCAGATCTTGGCCCTTAAATCTATTTCTCACTTCCACTGTATAATCATAAGGGATTTGATTTAGGTCATACCTGAATGGTCTAGCGGTTTCCCCTACTTTCTTCAATTTAAGTCTGAATTTTGTAATAAGGAGTTCATGATCTGAGCCACAGTTAGCTCCTGGTCTTGTTTTTGTTGACTGTATAGAGCTTCTCCATCTTTGGCTGCATAAAATATAATCAATCTGACTTTGGTATTGACCATCTGGTGATGTCCATGTGTAGAGTCTTCTCTTGTGTTCTTGGAAGAGGGTGTTTGCTATGACAAGTGCATTTTCTTGGCAAAACTCTATTAGTCTTTGCCCTGCTTCATTCCACACTCCAAGGCCAAATTTGCCTGTTACTCCAGGTGTTTCTTGACTTCCTACTTTTGCATTCCAGTCCCCTATAATGAAAAGAACATCTTTTTTGGGTGTTAGTTCTAAAAGATCTTGTAGGTCTTCATAAAACCTTTAAACTTCAGTTTCTTCACCATTACTGGTTGGGGCATAGACTTGGATAGCTGTGATATTGAATGGTTTGCCTTGGAGATGAACAGAGATCATTCTGTCATTTTTGAGATTGCACCCAAGTACTGCATTTCGGACTCTTTTGTTGACCATGATGGCTACTCCATTTCTTCTGAGGGATTCCTGCCTGCAGTAGTAGATATAATGGTCATCTGAGTTAAATTCACCCATTCCAGTCCATTTTAGTTCACTGATTCCTAGAATGTCGACGTTCACTCTTGCCACCTCTTGCTTGACCACTTCCAATTTGCCTTGATTCATGGACTGACTTTTCAGGTTCCTATGCAATATCGCTCTTTACAGCATCGGATCTTGCTTCTACCACTAGTCACATCCACAGCTGGGTATTGTTTTTGCTTTGGCTCCATCCCTTCATTCTTTCTGGAGTTATTTCTCCACTGATCTTTAGTAGCATATTGGGCACCTAATGACCAGGGGAGTTCCTCTTTTGGTATCCTATCATTTAGCCTTTTCATACTGTTCATGGGGTTCTCAAGGCAAGAATACTGGAGTGGCTTACCATTCCCTTCTCCAGTGGACCACGCTTTGCCAGACCTCTCCATGACCCGACCGTCTTGAGTTTCCCTGCAGGCATGGCTTGGTTTCATTGAGTTAGACAAGGCTGTGGTCCTAGTGTGACTAGATTGACTAGTTTTCTGTGAGTATGCTTTCAGTGTGTCTGCCCTCTGATGCCCTCTTGAAACACCTACCATCTTACTTAGGTTTCTCTTACCTTGGGCGTGGGGTACTCTTCACGGCTGCTCAAGGAAAGCACAGCCACTCCTCCTTAACTTGGATGAGGGGTATCTCCTTACCACCGCTGTTCCTGACCTTCAACGTGGGATAGATATGTGGAGAGTCAGAAAAAATGCCCTGGAGAAAGGAAAAGTTACCCATTCCAGTTTTCTGGCCTGGATAACTCCACGGACTTTAAAAACCATGGGACTGCAAAGAGTCTTACAAGACTAAGCGCCTATAAAGTTCCCTCTCCGCCAGAAAAAAAAAATAGTTTTTTCTATCATTTCAGTGACTGGCATTGATTGTGGACACCCAAAGAATGGGAAGAAGAGGAGAAAGAAAAAGACTAAATGTTGTCAGGTGGGGGAAGGAGAAATGGGGAGTGCTTGACGTGAATTTGCTGGGAAGTGGGAGGATAGAATGAGACGGTACGTATGTAGGCATTGGCGATGGTTACACAGCACTGTGAAGGCCTTAATATTCCCAAATTGCATCAATTAAAGTAAATTTTACTAACAGAAACCTAATAGAAAAAAAATACATAAAGCCATAAAAAAAATACAGCATCACAAGACAGCTATACACATACCAGATGCAAATAAGCTCAGAGGAAGGGCACTCAAGCTGCCCTGGGTGGGGAGTGAGTTGATGGCATCTATGGGAAGCAGGCAGGGATGGAGGCTGCAGAGCCAACCACTCTCCTGGACAAGGTGTTTCCAGAAAGGGCTACGGGTCTCTGTCCGGAGCGGGGGCCCGTTCTCCCTGCAGGGGTGCACCAGTCATCGTGGGCATCTGGGTCTTGGGCAGGAGCCAGGGCAGGCTCTCCCTGCAGAGGTGGTAACTCATGTCCTGACTCGGGTTCTCCTGCCAAAGCCCGAGCAGGTACAGTTGCAGGTGGAGGTGGATGTTCTCACTGAGGGGGTGGGACATCGGTGCCTGTGGCTGGGGGTCCTTCAGGCACAGAGGTCCAATATGCCCAGTGTGCTGGCCAGTACCCAGCTGGCCCGGTGTTTGGGAAGGGAAGTCTCAGGTCTCGATGTCCCCTCAGTGGATCCCTGGATCCTGCACCTGGAGCACCCACAGCTGTAGGGACAGGACTTGGAAGTGGAGTCTGATTGTAATGAGAGGCCAGTGCTAGAGGTGTGAGAGAAGGGAAGGTTAGCCATCGCCAGCATTTTGATGTGTGTATACGGGGACAGAAAGCTTCCCAGATAATTGCAAAGAATACCCAGCATAGGATGCACTCTGACTGCAGTGTTAAAGATGGGTGGTGTGAGGCCAGCCTTTGTTCCAGGCCCAGACCCAGCTCTGGGGGACTCCTCCCTGTGTAGCTCAACACCCCCTCCACACACACTCACATGCACAGCTTCAGCCTCCTCCCCTCTGTGCTCTGCCATGCTGGGCCCCAGGTCCTCCTGCTGCCTCAGAGGCAGGGTTTCTCTGGGCTCAGGGTCAGAGCCATGTGGTGACCTCCATGGCAGCATGAGACTGGGCCCCAGGGTCTGTCCTGAGTGGTGTGTGTGGAGCAGGCCTTCCCTTCTTCCTCTTCATTCCCAGTTGGGCTGATCCCTCCATGGGCATGCTCACCTGGAGCCTGCACTGGGCCTCACGAGCAGTGGGGTGGTGATCCAACGCCTCCCTCGGGGAGGTGAACGGGGTGGCCCCCTCCTTGGCCATATCGACTGGGAAGCTCTGAAATGACTCTGACCATCAGCCCGCCCTGCCTGGAGTCTACTGAGCTGGGCCTGACCTGTATGGCGGCTGCTTCTGCCTGCTCGAAATTCTGCTGCCAGCAGAAACATGTGTCTGCTCAGGTACCCACCCTGGACGAAGGAGAAACCCCTAAGGGCGTGGAGTCTTCCTGGGCAGCCAGTGCTGCCTGGACTCTTCCAGTCCCACCCCGCCTGGGGTGTGGACACACCCAGCCCACAGACTTGTGAGCCACATCCGCAGGGGCTTGCCTGAGGCAGAGATACCCCAGGAAACCCCCATGAACACACACAGGAAAAGGACTCAGGGTTACCCAGGTGGGATGGGAGAGGGGACCTGGCCTGGGCTGGAGCTCCCCTATTACCTTTCTGTTCCTCAGGCAAAGGGCCAGAAGCCTCTCGGGGGGCGTCCTGAAGCAGCACCGACTGCGTTTCCACACATTCAGCCGGTGAGCTCTCCCGAGTTCCGGCCTCTGGGAAGGGGTAAACAGCAAAATATCCTGGCTGTTCATGAACTTGCTGGGGGCTCTTCTCCACGGTGAAGCCTGGATATCTGGTTTCCGTGTTCTGTTGGGTTCTGTTGCCAGGAAGTGACATCATTTCCTGGGTTTCCTGCTGGGGTCTGTTACACAAAGCCCCCCAAGTGAACCTCTGATTTCTGTCTGTTCACCCATCCCCTTAGGCCATGTGCAGGCACAGTGACATGCACACCGCTCACCCCACAGCTTTGGAAGGCTTGGGTGCAGCCAGCGCCTGAGCTCTGAGGACCCAGCTCTTTCAGACAGGCTCCTTCTTGTCTGTGATGTGGCCCTTGACAAGCCATATGCCTCTCAGGGTTTCCCTAGTCTCTCCATCTGCAGAGTGGGGTCTATCTCTCATCTAATGCCTTGGTCTGTAAGCCTACAGCACCTACATGCCTTTCAACCTGGGGCTGGTATCACAAGGAGCTTGTGCCCTGGGACTTCCCCAAGGCAAGATTCAATACGTGGCTAACCTAGCACAGAATGGGGCAGAAACAGGCCTGGATGGGCTCTGGGACCTCAGAAAAGGCACTCCCCTTCCTGCCTATTTTGAGACCCAACACTCCCGCTTCCCCCAAAGGAGGACTGAAAGGAAGACTGGAAGGTCACCTTCTCTTATTTAAAAGAGGACCCAGCTTTCTGGTTGTCCTTCTTCCATTGAGATTTTGGTTCAAGTGCCCCATCTCGGCTTCCGTGTGTGGCTAAGCCTATAATGGCTCCCTGCATTCTTCTCCTTTACTCTCATAAGCTTGGGTCATTTTCCCACTTCTGCGGTGGATGGGCACTGTCACTGCTTCTAACTTTCAGACAGATTTATGAAAAGGTCTGTAAACTCTGCTTATCTCCTCTCTCTTGTTCAGTGTCTCTCTCTAGAAATGCCTTTCTTTTCCTTTTGAAATTCAGTCTCTGTCTTCCTTTTTCTCTTTCTCTCTGTCTCTCCTGTGGATGAATGGATGCCATTGAATGCACATGGATATTGTTAGCTTAGGGATAGGTTTTAGGGATAGCTTAGAGTGAGATCAAGCGTTTAGGTTGGAGTTGGTGCTGGGGGATGGGGCAAGGGTGGTGTGTTTTTTCTTGGAGACTTGAGTGCTGTTTGTCCTTAGTCTATTTTACATAGGAACCGCTTATCAGATACATCACCTGCAACTTGTCTCTTATGTTCAGTTTACCATCTTCTTGATTTGTGAAAGCTTGATTCTCTGGTGGCTCAGTTGGCAAAGCGTCTGCCAGCAATGTGGGACCCTGGTATGATCCCTGGAATGGGAAGATCTTCTGGAGAAGGAAATGGCAAACCACTCCAGTACTCTGGCCTAGAAAATTCCATGGATGGAGGAGCCAGGTGGGCTAGAGTCCATGGAGTCACAAAGAGTCGGACACGACTGAGCCACTTCACTTTACTTGTGAATCACACACAGATTTGTAGTTTCAACACCACTAAAGATTGTGTGCGGATGCAGGAGGGCCGAGAGGAACTACTCCACGTTCAAGGTCAGGAGGGGTGGCCCTGATGAGATACCCCTCGTCCAAGGTAAGGAGCAGTGGCTGCGCTTTGGTGGAGCAGCTGTGAATAGATACACTGCGACCAAGGTAAGAGAAACCCAAGTAAGACGGTTGGTGTTGTGAGATGGCATCAGAGGGCAGACACATTGAGACCATAATCACAGACAACTAGCCAATCTGATCACATGGACCACAACCTTGTCTAACTCAATGAAACTAGGCCATGCCATGAGACACAAGGCAGACCGGTCATGTTGGAAAGGGCTGACAGACTGTGGTCCATTGGAGAAGGGAATGGCAAACCACTTCAGTATTCTTGCCTTGAATACCCCATGAACAGTATGAAAGGGCAAAATGAGAGGATACTGAAAGAGGAACTGCTAGGTCGGTTAGTGCCCAGTAAGCTAACAGGGAAATCAATGGAGAAATACCTCCAGAAAGACTGAAGGGATGGAGCCAAAGCAAACGCAATACCCAGTTGTGGATGTGACTCATGAAACAAGCCAAGTCCGATGCTGTAAAGAGCAATATTGAATTGGAACCTGGAATGTTAGGTTCAGGAATCAAGGCAAAGTGAAAGTGATCAAACAGGGGATGGCAAGAGTGAACACTGACATTCTAGGAATCAGCGAACTAAAATGGACTGGGATGGGTGAATTTAACTCAGATGACCATGATATCTCCTACTGTGGGCAAGAATTCCTTGGAAGAAATGAGGTAACCGTCATGGTCAACAAAATAATCTGAAATGCGGTACTTGGATGCCCTCTCAAAAACAACAGAATGATCTCTGTTCCTTTCCAAGGCAAACCACTCAATATCAGGTAATCCAAGCCTATGCCCCAACCAGTAATGCTGAATAAGTTGACGTTGAATGGTTCTATGAAGACTTTCAAGACCTTTTCGAACTAACACCCAATAAAGTTGTCCTCTTCATTCTAGGGGACTGGAATGCAAACGTAGGAAGTCAAGAAACATCTGGAGTAATAGGCAAATTTGGCCTTGGAGTACGGAATGAAGCAGGGCAAATAATAGAATTTTGCCAAGGGAATGCACTGGTCATAGCAAACAACCTCTTCCCACAACACAAGAGAAGACTCTACACATGGACATCATCAGATGGTCAACACTGAAATCAGACAGATAACATTCTGTGCAGCCAAAGGTGCAGCCACACACTATCCATAGATTGTGCAGAAACAAGACGGGGAGCTGACCGGCTCAGACCATGAAGTTCTTACTGCTAAATTTAGACTTAAATTGAAGAAAGTAGGAAAAACCACTAGACAATTCAGGTATGACCTAAATCAAATCCCTAATGATTGTGAGAAATAGATTTAATGGATCAGATCTGATAGAGTGCCTGATGAACTATGGACAGAGGTTCATGACATTGTACAGGAACAGGGATCAAGAGAGTTAACAAGAAAAAGAAAGGCAAAAAAGCAAAATGTCTGTCTGAGGAGGCCTTACAAATAGCTGTGAAGAGAAGAGAAGAGAAAAGCAAAGGAGAAAAGGAAAGATGTAAGTCTCTGAACGCATCATTCCAAAGAATAGCAAGCAGAGATAAGAAAGCCTTCAGGAGTGAACAATGCAAAGAAATGGAGGAAAACAACAAAGTGAAAAAGACTAGAGATCTCGTCAAGAAAATGAGAGATACCAAAGGATCATTTCATGCAAAGATGGGCTCGATAAAGACAGAAATGGTATGGACCTAAAAGAAGCAGAGGATATTAAGAAGATGTGGCAAGAATTCGCAGAAGAACTGTACCAGAAAGATCTTCCTGACCCATATAATCACGATGGTGTGATCACTCACCTAGTATCAGACATCCTGGAATATGAAGTTAAGTGGGCCTAAGCATCACTATGAAGAAACTAGTGGAGGTGATGGATTTCAAGTTGAGCTCTTTCAAATCCTGAAACATGATGCTGTGAAAGTGCTGCACTCGATATGACAGCAAATTTGGAAAACTCAGCAGTGGCCACAGGACTGGTAAAGTTCAGTTTTCATTCCAAGGCCAAAGAATGTTCAAAGTACCTCACAGTTGCACTCATCTCACACGCTAGTAAAGTAACTCTCAAAATTCTCCAAGTGAGGCTTCAGCAATACATGAACCCTGAACTTCCAGATATTCAAGCTAGTTTTAGAAAAGGCAGAGGAACCAGAGATCAAATTGTGAACATCCGCTGCATCCTCGAAAAAGCAAGAGAGTCCTAGAAAAACATCTATTTCTGCTTTATTGACTATGCCAAAGCCTTTGACTATGTGGATCACAATAAAGTGTTGGAAAATTTTCAAGAGGTGGGAATACCAGGCCACCTGACCTGCCTCTTGAGAAACTTATATGCAGGTCACGAAGCAAATGTTAGAACTTGACATGGAACAACATATTGGTTACAACTAGGGAAAGGAGTACGTCAAGGCTGTATATTGTCCCCCTGCTTCTATAACTTCTATGGAGAGAACATCATGAGAAAGGCTGGGCTGGAAGAAGCACAAGCTGGAATCAAGATTGCTGTGAGAACTATCAATAAGCTCATATATGCAGATGACAACACCCTTCTGGCAGAAAGTGAAGAGGAATTAAAGTGCCTCTTGATGAAAGTGAAAGAGGAGAGTGTAAACGTTGGCTTCAAGCTCAACATTCAGAAAACGAAGATCATGGCCTCTATCCCATCACATCATAGCAAATAGATGGGGAATTGTGGAAACAGTGACAGAAATCGTGGTGTTGGGGAAAACTCTTGAGAGTCCCTTGGACTGCAAGGAGATCCAACCAGTCCATTCTGAAGGAGGGCAGCCCTGGGATTATTTTGGAAGGAATGATGCTAAAGCTGAAACTCCTGTACTTTGGTCACCTCATGCGAAGAGTTAGCTCATTGGAAAAGACTCTGATGCTGAGAGGGATTGGGGGCAGGAGGAGAAGGGGACGACAGAGGATGAGATGGCTGGATGGTTTCACTGACTCAATGGACATGAGTCTGAGTGGACTTCGAGAGATGGTGATGGATTGGGAGGCCTGGTGTGCTGCTATTCATGGGGTCACAGAGAGTTGGACACGACTGAGAGACTGAACTGAACTGAATATGTAAAGGAAGAGAGGAGGCCCCTTGGGGCTATTTTGCACCCATTGGGAAAGTAAGTTGGATCCCTGCCTCACAAAACACCACCATAGCAATTAAGACATACACTAAGAACTAACAATTGAAAGGAAAACTTGACAAATTTTATAACAATTTCTGATGAGTGAATACCTTACTTTATAATTGAAGTATCATGCATTTTTAAAAATTTGCTAGTTTAAGGGGGACAGCAATGTGATTGAGGGATTCTGTGTCTCAGGGGCTTCCTCGGACAAAATTCACTCCATTTGAGGGGCCCTGGACCATGTCCTCTACTCAAAACAGGCAAGAATCCTGAAAACACAGAGCAGCATGTGGTGGTGCTAGTGGGCATTTTTTTTCACTGAATCAATTATTCTACTATGATACACAGACGAAGCCTAGATGCAAGGAGGGGGATCTCCAAACCTATCTTCAAACAGGAGGCCTTGCTCCCTTGAATAGTGTTGGGTGAAACTACGCTTGGGAAGGGAAGAGGTGTGTCATGAATATTTTGTCTGCAGAGAACAAAGTGCTGTGTAGAGACGTTGTGCAAGCTCGTCCCAGGACACGGAGCACAAGGACACAGTGACCTGATTCTCAGCCCTGCTCTTGGGGCATTGAACTGTCTCCACCCCTGACATATGGTGAGGCCCTCACAGGTGTCCTGGAGAGTATGGGCACATGACCTGAATCTGTCCAATCTGTGTGTTCCATCCTGCCTGGCTACCATGATGGGCCCAGGGCCGGGACTCAGGCAACAATCAAGAGGAAGAGGAGCTCTGCTTCTGCTGGGAGAGTCAGGGCTTCTGAGGTCAGTCTACAGCAGTGGGAGGAGCATGAGTTCAGCCTGGGGCAATTGGTGACCTTTCTGCTCCCATCAGGGCAGAGGCTCTGGCGGACCTCTGAGAATGAGGGCCCTGCTGAGCTTAGGTTTTGAGAGCGCTGACTCCTGCTCTGGTCCTGAAGCTCCACCTGAAACCGGAGGAAAGCCATCTTCCTGGGAGTCCTCCTGCTTATCTGTGAGCTTGTGTAAAAACGCTGGTTTTTCTGTCCAGCGGGCTAAGTGGAGACCCTGCAAAAGCAAGTGTGTGGGTTTTGGCTGGCTTCAGGAAAGAAACACCAGATGGCACTGGGAGACTCCAGTCTAATCTGGATTCAGGGGATATGTCTTGAAAGTGAAGGGACAAGTTCTCCTGTCATTTCTGAGTGCTTGTGAACCCATAGACTACAGGATCCATGGAATTCTGCAGGCAAGAACACTGGAGTGGGCAGCCTTTCGCTTCTCCAAGGGATCTTCCAAACCCAGGGGTCGAACCCAGGTCTCTGCATGCAGAGATTCTTTAGCGGCTGAGCCACAGAGAGGCCAAAATCTATTGGACTGGGTAGCCTGGCTTTTCTGCAGCTGATCAGAATTTCCTGACCCAGGAATCAAACTGGGCTCTCCTGCAGTGCAGAAGGATACTTCACCAGCTGAGGTATCAGGGAAGCCCAGTCTCTCTTAAGACCAGCTACTAATTGCAGAATTACCCTAAAGAGTTATCACAGGTTTAAGGTAGCAACCTGCTAATGTAACAATCGATGTCTTTATTCTAGAGGACAAAACTGGGGCTCTAAGAAGGGCTCTAACTCAGCTATAGCAAGGAAGTGTGTACCCAGACAAACCCCGAAGTTCCTGCTATTAGAACTCAGGGAAGCCACATGGTGAAGCTTGTCCGTGTGACAGGGGCTAATGCACCCAGCCCACACTGCGTGCTGCGGGGACCTGACTTGCTAACTGCCGTCTTGCAGCTCAGAGACTCACAAAATCAGTTTGCACTGAAGAAAGGAATGGAAGCTCCCTCATCCACCTCACCACAACCTGCGGGTCCTCCCACACCCTGCTCCCTTCCTCCTGTTTTCTGAGGAAATTAGAGTCATGCTCATGTGACCACATTGGCTGTCCTGTGCTCACAGGCTACCACTGGAGCTGCTAAAGGAGAGGCCAAGACTCTTTGGCCCTGAGTATCTCTCTTTCTTTTGCACCATCGAGGCCCTTCTCCAAAATTGCACTCGAGAGCCATTTTTTGAGATGTGCAGGGTCCCTCCTTCAGTTTGCAACAAGTTGTATCCACTGCTGTCCTTTCAATGCCTCCCTTAAAACTCAGTTCATGTGCTTCCTTGCCTGTATGATGGCCCACCTGGCTGCCATGTGAAGGACAGACATGACTGTGAATCAAAATCTCAGATATGACAGCTGGGTATCTGTGTATAAATGACCTGATTATTCACACTGCAGAGTACATCATGAGAAACGCTGGACTGGAAGAAACACAAGCTGGAATGAAGATTGTCAGGAGAAATATCAATAAACTCAGGAGAAATATCAATAAACTCTGATATGCAGATGACACCACCCTTATGGCAGAAAGTGAAGAGGACAAAGCCTCTTGATGAAAGTGAAAGAGGAGAGTGAAAAGTTGGCTTAAAGCTCAACATTCAGAAAACGAAGATCATGGCATCTGGTACCATCACTCCATGGGAAATAGATGAAGAAACAGTGGAAACAGTGTCAGACTTTACTTTTGGGGTTCCAAAATCTCTGCATAAAGTGATTGCAGCCATGAAATTAAAAGACACTTACTCCTTGGGAGAAAAGTTATGACCAACCAAGATAACATATTCAAAACCAGAGACATTACTTTGCCGACTGAGGTCCGTCTAGTCAAGGCTATGGTTTTTCCAGTAGTCATGTATGGATGTGAGAGTTGGACAGTGAAGAAGGCTGAGCGCCGAAGAATTGATGCTCTTGAACTGTGGTGATGGAGAAGACTCTTGGGAGTACCTTGGAATGCAAGGAGATCCAACCAGTCCATTCTGAAGGAGATCAACCCTTTGATTTCTTTGGAAGGAATGATGCCAAAGTTGAAACTTCAGTACTTTGGCCACCTCATGAAAAGAGTTGACTCATTGGAAAATACTTTGATGCTGGGAGGGATTGGGGGCAGAAGAAGAAGGCGACGACAGAGGATGAGATGGCTGGATGGCATCACTGACTCGATGGATGCAAGTCTGAGTGAACTCCAGGAGTTGGTGATGGACAGGGAGGCCTGGCGTGCTGAGATTCATGGGGTCACAAAGAGTCAGGCACGACTGAGCGACTTAACTGGACTGAACTGAAAGGCTGAAGTAGGCTTCAGGGGTTCAGAACCAGGGCTTGGGCCAAAGTGACTCAACAGGTGTTTGGATGCCAGGGGAGGCTTCTGGCTCTAGTGGGAATGGGGTGAATTTCTTGAGGTTCTGAAGGACCACTCTGTGCAGTTTCACGGTGCATAGGGAAGAGAAGATGGAGTCTAACCTGGAAGTGGTCGCAGCTCATGGCTGAGCCAGCTGTCTTCCTGAGGGTGGGATGTGGGGCAGAGGAAGGGACCCAGGTCTCCTCCCTTGTGTGGTACCCGGGGCATGTTGACACCAGACTAAACACTTACACGGTGAAGACCATAGCTGCTGTCTGCAAAGGGTTTACACTGGCATGTGTCTTCTTTTGAGAGGTCAGGCCATCTTGAAACGACTCTGGCCATGGGCATGGCCTGTCCACCCTCACATGTTTCTTCTCTTCCTTACTGAACCTTCATTTCCAAGAGGGTTTTGGGCCATAGGATGTTGGGTTTTCTCTAGCTTTTTCCAATGAGGAAGGCTTTTTGGTCTTAGTGTTGTTCATTTTCCAGCTCTCTCTTTTGGCTTCTTCTGTGAATTTGTTTGTGGAACAGAAAGAGCTCCGAATCTCCCTTCTGGCTGAGATGTCACATTTACAACAGCAATGCCTACATGAACTTTCTGACCAGATTTGCCAAAAGGGCTTGGTTTTGCAGATGACATCCTGAAAGTACCTACACTGTCCATTCTTTTGCCGAAGGGATACTTCAAATGAAATAAAAAAGATAATTCTCAAGTTGAATGTTGCAATATGTGGAGAGTCAGAAAAATCCCCTGGAGAATGGAAAAGTTACCCATTCCAGTTTTCTGACCTAGATAAGTCCATGGACTGTAAAAACCATGGAACTGCAAAGAGTCTAACACGACTAAGCGCCTATAAAATTCCTTTTCTGTCAAAAAAAAAAAAAAAAAGAATCTATTTTTCTATCATTTCAGTGATTGGCATTGATTGCGGACACCCAAAGAATGGGAAGAAGTGGAGAAAGAGGAAGACTAAATGTTTTCAGGTGGAGTAAGAAGAAATGGGGAGTGCTTGACATGAATGGGGAGTGCTTGACATAGATTTTCTGGGAAGTGGGGAGATAGAATGAGAAGGTGGGAATGTAGACATTGGTGATGGTTACACAGCACTGTGAAGGCCTTAATATTCCCAAATTGCATCAATTAAATTTAAATTTACTAAGAGAATCTTAACAGAAACAAATAAATAAAGCCATAGATAAAACATCACAAGAAAGCTACACACACACCAGATGCAAATAAGCTCGGGGGAAGGGCATTCAATCTGCCCTGAGTGGGGATCGAGTTGATGGAATCCACAGGAAGCAGGCAGGGATGGAGGCTGCAGAGCCAACTGCTCTCCTGGACAAGGTGTTTCCCAAAAGGGCTCTGGGTCTCTGTCCAGAGTGGGGGCCCATTCCCCCTGCAGGGATGGGTCAGTCATCCTGGGAATCTGGGTCTTGTCCAGGAGCCAAGGCAGGCTCTCCCTGCAGAGGTGGTGACTCATCCTCTGACTCGGGTTCTTCTGCCAAAGCCCAGGCAGGTACAGATGCAGGTGGAGGTGGATGTTCTCACTGAGGGGGTGGGACATCGGTGCCTGTGGCTGGGGGTCCTTCAGGCACAGAGGTCCAATATGCCCAGTGTGCTGGCCAGTACCCAGCTGGCCCGGTGTCTTTGGGAAGGGAAGTCTCAGGTCTCGATGTCCCCTCAGTGGATCCCTGGATCCTGCACCTGGAGCACCCATTGCTGTAGGGACAGGATTGGTGGTGGAGTCTGATTGTAATGAGAGGCCAGTGCTAGATCTGTGAGAGAAGAGAAGGTTACCCATCGCCAGCATTTTGATGTGTGTATATGGGGACAGAAAGCTTCCCAGATAATTGCAAAGAATACCCAGCATAGGATGCACTCTGACTGCAGTGTTAAAGATGGGTGGTGTGAGGCCAGCCTTTGTTCCAGGCCCAGACCCAGCTCTGGAGGACTCATCCCTATGTAGATCAGCACCCCTTCCCCAAACACTCACATGCACAGCCCCAGCCTCCTCACCTCTCTGCTCTGCCATGCTGAGCTCCAGGTCCTCCTGCTGCCTCAGAGGCAGGGTTTCTCGGGGCTCAGGGTCAGAGCCATGTGGTGAGCTCCATGGCAGCATGAGACTGGGCCCCAGGGTCTGTCCTGAGTGGTGTGTGTGGAGCAGGCCTTCCCTGCTTCCTATTCTTTCCTAGTTGGGCTGATCCCTCCATAGGCACACTCACCTGGAGCCTGCACTGGGCCTCATGGGCAGGGGGTTGATGATCCGACGCCTCTCTCGGAGAGGTGAATGGGTTGACCCCTCATTGGCCACGTCGACTGGGAAGCTCTGAAATGACACTGACCATCAGCCAGCCCTGCCTGGAGTCTACTGAGTTGGGCCTGACCAGTATCGCAGCTGCTTCTGCCTGCTCGAAATTCTGCTGCCAGTGGAAACATGTGTCTGCTCAGGTACCCACGCTGGATGAAGGAGACGCCCCTGTGGGTGTGGGGTCTTCCTGGGCAGCCGGTGCTGCCTGGACTTTCCCTATCCCCCCCCAGCCTGGTCTCCCCTGGAGTGTGGACACACCCAGCCCACAGACTTGTGAGCCACATCCACAAGGGCTTGCATGAGGCAGAGATACCCCAGGAAACCCCAATACACTCACAGGGAAAGGACTCAGGGTTACCCTGGTGGGACGGGAGAGGGGACCTGGCCCGGGCTGGAGCTCCCCTGTTACTTTTCTGTTCCTTCCGTCAAAGGGCCAGAGGCCTCTCGGTGGTTTCCTGAGGCTGCACCGACTGTGTTTCCACACACCTGGCTGGTGAGCTCTCTCGAGGCACCCAGCAAAACATCCTTGCTGCCCGTGAACTTGCTGGGGTCTCCTCTCCACTGTGAGGCCTGGAGATCTGGTTTCCGTGTTCTGTTTGGTTCTGTTGCCAGGAAGCGACATCATTTCCTAAGTTCCTTGCCGAGGTCTCTTACCAAAGCTCCCCAAGCGAACCTCTGGATTTCTGTCTGTTCACCCACCCCCTTAGGCCATGTGCAGGCACAGTGACATGCACACAGCTCACCCTACAGCTTTGGAAAGCCTGGGTGCAGCCAGGGCCTGAGCTCTGAAAACAGAGCTTTCAGACAGGCTCCTATCTGTGATGTGGCCCTTGAAAATCCATATGCCCCTCAGGGTTTCCCTATTCTCTCCATCTGCAGAGTGGGGTCGATCTCTCATCTAATGCCTTGGTCTGTCAGCCTAGAGCACCTACATGCCTTTCAACCTGGGACTGGTATCACAAGGAGCTTGTGCCCTGGGACTTTCCAAAAGCAAGATTCAATAAATGGCTGAACTAGCACAGAATGCAGCAGAAACAGTTGTGGATGGGCTCTCGGACCTAGAAAAATGTCAGGGAAATTATCAGGACGTCTGAGACTACTTTTGCAGCTCGAGAGGAAAGCGGGCTTCCTTCTCTCCACGCGAGACGAGGCATGACTCCCCTTTTGAAACTCCATAGGAGCCCCGAGATCCATGTCAGCACTTTGAGGAATCCTGTGGTTCCAGCATCTAGTTAGATGAAGATCTATTCCCCTGCACTGACTGAAGAGGAATCCCTAGAGGCCCATCACAACTTGCATGGAGACTTGACTTTCCTGAGGCAACTCGAGCAGGTCCCTGAGGTCCCCATCATAACTTGAGAGGAACCTCAAGTTTCCTGCTTCATCTCGAGAAAAACCAGGATATTCTCCCCTCAAAGAGAGATGAGGCCTGTTTCCACTGAATCGTCTCCAGAGAAATCCCATCTGCGCTCTTGAGCCTCGAACAGGTCCTTGACACCTTTAATACAACTTAAGAAATTCCCCAATATACCCGTCCCCTCTCGAGAGGAACTCCGAGGGACCAGCCACAAATAAAGAAGAGCCCCATTTTCCCTCCTTGTCTCGAGTTCAGGCTCCATTTCCCTGCTTAGTCGTGAAAGGAATCCCAGCGTTCCCCTTGCACCTTAAGAGGAGTCAGTGTCTACTTGAACCTCGAGAGGATATCCAGGGGTCGTGCCACAATTCAAAAAGACCCTGATGTCACAGTCCATGCCAGATACACCTGATTGCCCCGCACTGAGTGTACTGTCACCACAAGTATCACCTCAAAACATGATGGAAGTGGTGACAGCCCTGTGGAACCTCGAGAGAAAGCCACAGATCCCTATGTCAACTCGAAGGAAGCCTGACACTATTTTGACAGCTCGAGAGGCAAGAGGACTTCCATGTCTCCGCAAGAAACAAGGCATGACTCCCCTATTGAAACTCCATAGGAACCCCGCGATCCATGTTAGCACTGGGGAGGAACCCAGTTGAGTTTCCGGGCTCAAATACAGATGAGGACCTAGGCCCCTGCACCGCCTGTAGAAGAATCCCGAGACCCTTCACAAGTCACATGGAGAATTGACTTTCCTGAGGCAACAGGAGCGGGTCCCTGAGGTCCTCATCATAACTCAATAGGAAACCCAAGTATGCTGCCACAACTCTAGAAAAACCAGGAGATTCACCCCTCAACGCGAGATGAGGCCCTTTTCCTCTGCGGTGTCTCGAACAAAATCCCACCTTCCCGTTTGAGTCTCGAAAGGGTCTTGAACCCTTGATGCAGCTCAAGAAATTCCCCTATATAAATGTCCCCAATCGAGAGGAACACTGAGAGTGCCACCGCAACTCAAGAAGAGCCCCGTTTTTCCCTCCTCATTTCGAGATGAGAGTCCATTTCCCTGCTTCGTCGGGAAAGGAAACCTGGCATTCCCATCGCATCTCAAGTGGAGACGGTCTAAAATTTAACCTCGAAAGAAACTCCAGGGGAGGTGCCACATTTCAAAAAGACCCGGTTGCCCCAATCCACTCCAGATAAAACTTATTCCCTGGCACTGACTCGACTGTCACCCCAAGTGCCGACTCAAAACACAATGTCAGGTGTGAAAGCCCTGTGGCTCCTCGAGAGTAAGCCTCAGATCTGTATGTCAACTCGACAGGAAGTCAGACACTACTTTTACAGCTCGAGAGGAAAGCACACATCCATGTCTCCACACGAGACGAGGCCTGACACCACTGTTGAAACTCCATAGGAACACTGAATTCCATGGCAGCACTGGAGAGGAACACTGAAGTTCCTGCCTCAACTTGAGATGAGGACCTAGGCCCCTGCACCAACTGCAGAGGAATCCCGAGAGACCCCTCGAGCTCGCATGGAGATGGACTTTCCTGAGGCAACACAAGCGGTTCCATGAGGTCCCCATCGTAACTTGAGAGGAACCCCCAGTTTCCTGCCGCAACTTGAGAAAAAACAGGAGATGCTCCCCTCAAAGCGAGACGAGGCCCTTTTTCACTGAAGTGTCTCTAGAGAAATCCAACCTTCCCTCTTGAGCCTCGAAAGGGTGCTTGACACCCTTGATGCACCTGAAGAACTGTCATGACAAACCCGTCTCCACTAGAGAGGAAAACTGAGTATCCCGTCACAAATCAAGAAGAGCCCCATTTTTCCCTCCTCATCTCGAGATAAGGCTCCATTTCCCTTCTTAGTCGGGAAAGGAATCCCGGAGTTCCCATCACACCTCAAGAGGAGGCTGTCTCAAATTGAAACTCGAGAGGAACTCCAGGGGTCTGCCACATTAAAAAATATCCCAATGTTCCAATCTACTCCGGATCAAAATGATTCTGTTCACTGTATCGACTGTCACCCCAAGTATCGACTCAAAACAAGATGGGAGTTGTGACAGCCCTGTGGCATTTCCATACGAAGCCACAGATCCCTATGTCAACTCGAGAGGAAGTCTGACACTAATTTTAAAGCTCCAAAGGAAAGCGGACTTCCATGACTCCGAAAGAGACGAGGCCTGACACCCACGTTGAAACTCCATAGGAAGCCCAAGATCCATGTCAGCACTGGAGAGGAACCCTGAAGTTCCAGCCTTAACTCGAGATGAGGATATAGGCCACTGCACCGCCTGGAGAGGTATCTCGAGAGGCCCCTCGCAATTCGCATTGAGACTTGACTTTCCTGAGGCAACACAAGCGCTTCCCTGAGGTCCCCATCGTAACTCGACAGGAACCCCAAGATTACTGCCACCACTCGAGAAAAACCAGGAGATTCTACACTCAAAGTGAGATGAGGCCCTTTTCTGTTGTGGCGCCTCGAGAGAAATCCCACCTTCACTCTTGCGCCTCAAAAGGGCCCTTGACACCCCTGATGCAACTCAAGAAGTTCCCTGACATACCCCTTTCCACTTGAGAGGAACACCGAGGGTCCCACCACAACTTAAGAAGAGCCCCATTTTTCCCTCCTCATCTCGAGATGAGGGTCTCTTTTCTTGCTTCGTTGGGAAAGGAATCCCATCAGTCCCGTCGCACCTCAAGAGGAGGTGCTCTCAACTTGAAAGTCGAGAGGAACTCCAGGGGTCGTGCCACCATTCCAAAGACCCCGATGTCCCAGTCCACTCCAGATACACTTGATTCCCCTGCACTGACTCGACTGTCATCCTGAGTATTGAGTCCAAACGGATGGCAGGTGTGACTGCTCTGTGGCACCTTGATAGAAAGCCAGAGATCCCTATGTAAACTTGACAGGAAGCCTGACACTACTTTAACAGCTCGAGCGGAATGCAGAGTTCATGTCTCCACACGAAACGAGGCCTGACTCCCCTGTTGAAGTCCATAGGAACCCCAAGATCCATGTCAGCACTAGAGAGGAACCTTGAGGTTCCGGTGTCAGCTCCAGATGAAGACCTAGGACCCTGCACCGACTGAAGAGGAACCCCGAGAGGCCCATCGCAGCTCACATGGAGATTTAACTTCCCTGAGGCAACATGTGAGACTCCCTGAGTTCCACGGAATAGCTGGAGAAGAATCCCAAACCTCCTGCTGCAACTCGAGAAAAACCAGGAGATTCTCCCGTCCTCGCGACATGAGGCCATTTGTTCCTGCAGCACCTAGAGAGCACTCCCGAGTGCCCTCTCCAATCTTGAGACGAGGCTTGACTCTCTTCATGCAATTAAAGGGAGTCCAGAGATCCCCATCACACCTCAAGTGGAAACCCTTGTTTCCAGCCACAATTCGGGAAGAACCCCGTGTTTCCCATCTCACGTGGAGATGAGGGCCCATTCCCTGCTTCAACTCAAGAGGAATCCCAACTTCCCCTTGCATGGCCAAAGGAGGCCTGCCTCACCTATTGATCTCGAGTGGAACCCCAAGGATCCTGCTACAGGGGAAAAGGACACCGAGTTCCCACTCAACTCGAGATAAGTCCTAATTCCCCTGCAATAGCTCCAAAGGAACACCGAGGATCCCCTCACAACATGATGGGAGGCCTGACTCCCTTGCTGATCCTCTTGTAAAAGCCCAGATTCCCCACCTGAACTCGACAGGAAGCCTGACACCCCTTTGATAACTCGAGAGGAAAGCAGAGATTCATGCCCCGACACCAGACGAGGCCTGACTCCCTTGCTGAACCTTGAGAGGAAGCCCCAGATCCCCATCGCGGCTGGACAGGAACACTGAGTTGACCAACAGAACTCTAGACACGGCCCTATTTCTCGGTGGCGATTGGAGAGGAATCCCGACGTGCCCCTTGCAACGTGGAAAGATACCTGACTTCTCCAAGGCAACACAAGCAGGTCCATGAGGTCCCTTTTGCAACTTGAGAGGAACCCCAAGCTTCCTGCTGCAACTCGAGAAAAACCAGGAGATTTCCCCCTAAACGCTAGATGAGGCCCTTTTCCAGAGTAGTGTCTAGAGAGGAATACCAAGTTCCCTCTTGAAACGCAAAAGTGTATTTGACACCCTTTATGCAACTTAGGAAGTCCAGTGAGATACCCGTCCCCACTCGGGAGGAACACTGAGTTTCATGCCACAACTCAAGAAGAACCACGTTTAGCCCTCCTCAACTGGAGACTAGGGTCGATTCCCCTGTTTCGTGGGGAAAGGAATCACGAAGTTCCTATCATACCTCAAGAGGAGGCCAGTCTCACCTTGAAACTCGAGCGCATCCCCGGGAATCGTGCCTCTATTTGAAAAGACCCCGATGTCACCATCCACTTCAGATAAGCCCAATTCCCCTGCACTGACTTGGCTGTCACCCCGAGTATTGACTCAAAACACGATGGCAAGTGTGACAGCCCAGTGGCACCTTGAGAGAAATCAGCAGATCCCTATGTCAACTCGACAGGAAGCTTGACACTACTTTTACAGCTTGAAAGGAAAGCGGACTTGTATGTCTCCACTAGAGACGAGGCCTGACTTCCCTGCTTAAACACCATAGGAACCCCAAGATCCATGTCAGCACTGGAGAGGAACCCTGAGGTTCTGGCCTCAGCTCCAGATGAGGACCTCGGCCCCTGCACTGACTTGAGAGGAATCCAGAAAGGCCCCTTGCAACTCCCATGGAGACTGGACTTTCCTGAGGCAACACAAGCAGGTCCCTGAGGTCCCTGTCGTAACTCAAGAGGAACCTCAAGTTTCCTGCCCCTACTAGAGAAAAACCAGGAAATTCTCCCCTCAATGCGAGATGAGGCCCTTTTCCACTGCAGCATCTCGAGAGAAATCCCAACTTCCCTCTTGAGCCTCGAAAGGTCCTTGACACCCTTGAGGCAACTCCAGAATTTTCCCAACATTCCCGTCTCCACTCGTGAAGAACCCCGACTGTCCTGGTACAACTCAAGAAGAGCCCAGTATTTCCCTCCTCTTCTCAAGATGAGGGTCCATTTCCGTGCTTCTTCGGGAAAAAAATCCCGGCATTGATATAGGGATAAGTGTCTTTCTCTCAAGATGCTTGCTACAGGGCTGTCACACATGCCATCGTGTTTTGAGTTGAGGCTCAATGACAGTCGAGCCAGTGCAGGGGAATCAAGTGTATCTGGAGTGGATTGGGACATCTGGGTCTTTTGGAATGGTGGCACGACCCCTGGCATTCCTCTCCAGTTTCACGTTGAGATCACCTCCCCTTGAGGTGCGACAGGAACGCAGGGATTCCTTTCCCGACGATGCAGGGAATTGGACCATCGTCTTGAGATAAGGACAGAAAAACAGGGCTCTCCTTGAGTAGTGGTGGGACACTCGGGGTTCCTTTCCAGTGGAGACAGGTATGTCGGGGAATTTCGTGAGTTGCATCAAGGGTGTCAAGGAACCTTTCGAGGCTCAAGAAGGAAGGTGGGATTTCTCTCGCGACCCCGCAAAGGAAAAGGGCCACATCTCGCAAAGAGAGGATAATCTTCCAGTTTTTCTCGAGTTGCGACAGGAAACATGGGGCTCCTCTTGAGTTATGGTGGGGATCTTAGGGACCTGCTCGTGTTTCTGCAGGGAAGTCAGGTCTTCATGCCAGTTGTGAGGGGCCACTAGGGATTGCTCTGCAGGTGGTGCAGTGGCCTAGGGATTCATCTGGAATTGAGGCCAGAAACTCAGGGTGCTGCTCCAGTGCTGACATGGATCTCAGGTTTCCTATGTAGTTTCCACATGGGAGTCAGGCCTCATCTCGTGTGGAGACTTGCAAGTCCGCTTTCCTCTCGAGCTGTCAAAGTAGCCTCAGACTTCCTGTCGAGTTGAAATAGGGATCTGTGTCTTTCTCTCAAGGTGCCACAGGGCTGTCACAACTGCCATCTTGTTTGGAGTGGATAATCGGGATGACAGTCGAATCAGTGCAGGGGAATGCGGTGTATCTGGAGTGGATTTGGACATTGGGTTCTTTCAGAATTGTGGCACGACCCATGGAGTTCCTCTCGAGTTTCAAGTTGAGACCGCCTCCTCTTGAGGTGCGACGGGAATGCCGGGATCCCTTTCCTGACGAAGCAGGGAAATGGAACCTCATCTCGAGATGAGGAGGGAAAATGTGGCTTTTCTTGAGTTGTGGCGGGACCCTCAGTGTTCCTCTCAAGTGGAGATGGGTATGTGGGGAACTTCTTGAGTTGCATCAAAGGTGTCTAGGACCCTTTCGAGGCTCAAGAGTGAAGGTGGGATTTCTCGAGAGGCTGCAGAGGAGAAGGGCCTCATCTCGCATTGAGGGGAGAAACTCCTGGTTTTCCTCAAGTTGCAGCAGGAAACTTGGGGTTCCTCTCGAGTTATGATGGGGACCTCAGGGACCCGCTTGTGGGGCATCAGGAAGGTCATGTCTCCATGCCACTTCCAAGCAGCCTCTCAGGATTCCTCTCCATTCTGGGATGGGGCTGAGGTCCTCATCTGGAGTTGATACCAGAATCTCAAGTTTCCTCTCCAGTGCTGATATGGATCTCGGGGTTCCTATAGAGTTTCAACAGGGGAGTCAGGCCTCGTCTCCTATGGAGACATGTAATTCTGCTCTCCTCTCTAGCTGGAAAATTTGTGTCAGGCTTCCTGGCCAGTTGTCATAGTGATCTGCAACTTTCTCTTGAGGTACCACAGGGCTGTCACATTTGCCATGGTGTTTTGAGTCAATACTCGGGGTGACAGTCGAGTCAGTGCAGGGGAGTCTGGTTCATCTCGAGTTGATTTGGACATCGGGGCCTTTTTGAATTGTGGCACGATGCCAGGAGCCTGTATGTGAGATTCCACTCACGACAAGGTCATGCCGAAGATCCTGACAGTGCAAGTCAGATCAGGTCTCAAGAGGTCCTCTGCCTGAGCATTGGCCCCCAAACCAGAATCTGTCTGTTTTATTATATCATGTCTCTCACCAACACTTCTGACATTAATGGGGGACTCTTCCCAACCACCTTTCTCTAAATAAAATTAACTTAGAGGTTTAGTTAATAAGTCTCCTGGACCTATTGGAGTGTTTTTATTCAGACCCATCTAGTAGCTTTCTAACTTGCCTGACAGGTTTAACTGGACTTTTACTACTACACATATGATTTCTTAGAGCTGCCCAATCGCGAGAGGCACAGGATGCTTAAAAAAATTCTAAGTATGCAGAGCGTTTTGAGGAGTTAAAAAATCATTAGAATAGAATTGGTTAAGGGTTTCATTGTTGAGCCAATACTTACTGCCAAGTTTTCATATCCTTTATTTGTTGTGTACCCGGGAGTGCATTAAATAATATAGTTGGTATATAGAAAAAACAAGTAGCACCATTAGATCTTTGAGTTAATTACTTTCTTAGTTGTAACCCACTGCACCTTTGTTCTATAAGGACATAACCTTATTTAGTACTTTGAGGGTAATGCAGATTAAAGAAAAACACTTCAAGGGAAAATGAGTTTTTTGGTTGATTAATATTTATCAAGGAAAAGTGCCATAAAATGCTAACATGCCTCCTGGCCAGGAGATAATGTAAATCATCTGAGACCTTTTGCATTTGGAAAGGTATGCAGAAAGAAAGCTTGATATCAATAAGGGTCAGGACTGCTGACCCTTCATGACTCTGCATCTTCCATTATGTAAAACTTAGGGTATATAAGCACCTTTTGAAAATAAAGTTATGGGGGTTTTGCACAAGCTTGACCTCCCTCATGTCAATTATTTCTCTCTTTCTCCCTCTCACTCCCTCTCGTTTTCAGGCCAATCCCTTGGAAGACAGAGGCTCTATGTGTTCACTTTTCTGCCTGGGCTTCTAGCACCTATGCAAGAGGGAGCCCAAGGCGGGGCCAACACCGCTATTCAAGTGGGCCCCTTGGCCTACGAGAACAGAGCAAGTCTCTTGACTTTAGACTTTATTAGCTATTTGTGTAAACCAAGGAATATCAGCCTCTTTCTTTCCTTTAATTTCGTAATGACTCTCTTAACTCCCTCTATAACTCTAAGTATATAAATCTATATCTATAAAACTCTCTGGCTTAGCCGTCCACGCTTTGGATACCCTGGAAACAACTGGGGCTGGACCCCGGTAGCACGACTCCTGAGTTCCTCTCCAGTTTCAAGTTGAGACTGGCTCCTCTTGAGGTGCGTCAGGAATGCTGGCATATCTTTCCAAACGAATCAGGGAAATGGACACTCATCTCGAGATGAGGAGGGAAAAACGGGGCTCTTCTTGAGTTGTGGCAGGACCCTCGGTGTTCCTCTCGAGTGGAGACGGGTATGTCGGGGAACCTCTTGAGTTGCAGCAAGGGTTTAAAGGACCCTTTCAAGGCTCAAGAGGGAAATTGGGATTTCTCTCGAGACAGCACAGTGGAAAAGGGCCTCATTTCGAGTTGAGGGGAGAATCTCTTGGATTTTTTCGAGTTGCGGCGGGAAACTTGGGGTTCCTCTCGAGTTACGACTGGGACTTCAGGGACCCGCTCGTGTTGCCTCAGAAAAGTCCAGTCTCCATACGAGGTGCGAGGGGCCTCTCAGGATTCCTCTTCAGTCGGTGCCAGGTCCTAGACCCTCCTGTGGAGTTGCGGCAGGAACCTAAGTGTTCCCCTCCAACGCTGACATGGATCTTGGGGTTCCTATTGAAATTCCACAGTAAAGTCAGGCCTCGTCTCGTGTGGAGACATGCAAGTCCGCTTTCCTTTTGAGCTCTAAAAGTAGTGTCAGGCTTCCTGTGGAGTTGACATGGGGATCTGCGGCTTTCTCTTGAGGTGCCCAGGGCTGTAACTCCTGCCAACTTTGTTTTAGTCGATGTTGGGGGGACTGTCGCATCAGTGCAGGGGAATCAAGTATATCTGGAGTGGATTGGGCCTTCGAGGTCTTTTTGAATTGTGGCACGACCCCTGGAGTTCCTCTCGAGATTCACGTTGAGACTTCCTTATCTTGAGTCGCGACTAGAACGCCGGGATTCCTTTCCTGACCAAGCAGGGAAATGGACCCTTACCGGGGTCCAGCCCCAGTTGGATCCAGGGTATCCGAAGCATGGATGGTGAGGCAAGAGGGATATATAGATATAGAGAGAGAAAAGGAAAGAATTTGCAGTTAAGAGAATAGAAGAGATAACAGAGGCTGATATTCCTTGAAAGCCAATAAAATCCCAAGAAAAGGGATTTATACCATTCACGTAGGCCACCAGCACCCGCTTGAATAGTGGAGGGTGCTCTGCCTTGGGCTCCTTCTCACGTGAGTCTTAGAAGCCCTGACAGAGAAGTGAACACGGAGGACCCCTGCATCCCAAGGGATCAGCCTGAAAAAGAAGTATACAGAGAAAGAAAGTATGACACCAGGAGGCCAAGCTTGTGCAAGACCCATAGCTTTATTTTCAAAAGGAGCTTATATATCCTAAGTTTTACATAATGGAAGATTCAGAGTCATGCAGGGACAGCAGTCCTGACCCTTATCGATACCAGGCTTTCTTTCTGTATACTTTTCCATATTCAAAAGGTCTCAGGTGATTTACATTATCTTCTGGCCAAGAGGCCTGTTAATATTTTATGTCTCTTTTCCTTGATGAATGTTAATCAACCAAAAAACTCATTTTTCCTTGAAGTGTTTTTTTCTTTAATCTGCATCGCCCTCAAAGTAATAATAAAGTTAAGTTACATTCTTATAGATCAAAGGTGCAGTTGGTTACAACAAAGTACTTAACTTGAAGATCTAATGTTGCTGATGCCAGGGCTACTACCTGCTTTTTTTTTTTTTCCCTATATACCAACTATATATATATATATATATATAAAGATATAAAAACTTGGCAGCAATTATTGGCTCAACAAAGAAACCCTTAACCAGTTCTATTCTAATGATTTTTAACTCCTCGAAAGGCTCTACATTCCCACAATGTTTTAAGATTCCTGTGCCTCTCGCAGTTGGGAGGCTGTTAACAAACACATGCTTAGTTGAAAAAGTACGGATAAACCTGTCAGGCAAGTTAGAAAGCCATCAGAGGTGTTTGAATTGAAACACTCCAATTACATGCCCAGGAGACTTATAATCTAGAGCTCTAAGATAATTTTCTTCAGAGAAAGGTGGTCGGGGACAGCCCCATGTTGGTAACAGAGGGGCTGATGAAAAATAGGACAGGCAGATTATGGATTTGGGGTAGATGCTCGAGAAGATCCAGAAGATCCCACAAGTACTGAGTCAACTTTACCTGTAAGGACTCGTCCTGGTGACCTTTGTCATGGGTAGGATCTCCTGTGCAGGCTTAAGGCAGACCCTCATGTCAAGATGAGGAGGGAAAAACAGGGCTCTTCTTGAGTTGTGGCGGGACACTTGGGGTTCCTCTCAAGACGGGGATGTAGGGAAACTGCTTGAGTTGCATCAAGGGTGTCAAAGACACTTTCAAGGCTCAAGAGGGAAGGTGGAATATCTCTTGAGATGCTGTAGCAGAAAAGGGCCTCATTTCGCATGGAGGGGAGAATCTCCTGGTTTTTCTTGAGTTATGGCCGGAAACTTGGGGTTCCTCTGGAGTTATGACGGAGACGTTAGGTTCCCGATCATGTTTCCTCAGGAAAGTCAAGTCTCCATGCGAGTTGTGAGGGGCCTCTTGGGATTCCTCTTCAGTGGTGCAGAGGCCTATGGCCTCTTTAATGTTGAGGCTGGACCCTAAGATTCCTCTCCAGTGCTGACATGGATCTCGGGCTTCCTATGGAGTTTCAAAGAGGAGTCAGGCCTCGTCTTGTGTCGAGGCATGGAAGTCCGCTTTCCTCTCGAGCTGTAAAAGTAGTGTCAGGTTCTGGGCAAGTTGACATAGGGATCTGTGGTTTCTCTCGAGGTGCCACAGGGCTGTTGCATGTGCCAACGTGTGTTGAGTTGATTTTGGGGGTGACATTCGAGTCAGTGCAGGGATGTCAGTTGTATCTGGAGTAGATTGTGACACCAGGGTCATTTTTTGTTTGTTTGTTTTTGTTTTTAATTTTTATTTGAACTATATTTTACTTTACAATACTGTATTGGTTTTGCTATACATTGACTTGAATCCGCCATGGATGTATATGGGTTCCAATCCTGAGCCCCCCTCCCACCTCCCACCCAATACATCTCTCTAGATCATCCCCATGCACCAGCGCCAAGCATCCCATACCCTGTATCAAACATAGACTGGCGATTTGTTTCTTACATGATAGTATACATGTTTCAATGCCATTCTCCCTAATCATCCCACCCTCTCCCTCTCCCTCAGAGTCTAAAAGTCCGTTTTATACATCTGTGTCTCTTTTGCTGTCTCACATACAGGGTTATCCTCACCATCTTTCTAAATTTCATATGTATGTGTTAGTATACTGTATTGGTGTTTTTCTTTCTGGCTTACTTCACTCTGTATAGTTAGCTCCAGTTTCATCCATCTTATTAGAACCGATTCAAATGTATTCTTTTTAATGGCTGAGTAATACTCCACTGTGTATATGTACCACAGGTTTCTTATCCATGCATCTGCTGATGGACATCTGGGTTGTTTCCATGTTCTGGCTATTATAAACAGTGCTGCAATGAACATTGGGGTACATATGCCTCTTTCAATTCTGGTTTCCTCGGTGTGTATGCCCAGCAGTGGGATTGCTGGGTCATAAGGCATTTCTATTTACAATTTTTTAAGGAATCTCCACTTTTCTCCATAGTGGCTGTACTAGTTTGCATTCCCACCAACAGTGTAAGAGGGTTCCCTTTTCTCCACACCCTCTCCAGCATTTATTGCTTGCAGACTTTTGGATCGCAGCCATTCTGACTGGTGTGAAATGGTACCTCATTGTGGTCTTGATTTGCATTTCTCTGATAATTAGTGATGTCGAGCATCTTTTCATGTGTTTGTTAGCCATCCATATGTCTTCTTCGGTGAAATGTCTATTTAGATCTTTGGCCCATTTTTTGATTGGGTCATTTATTTTTCTCGAATTGAGCTGCATAAGTTGCTTGTATATTTTTGAGATTAGTTGTTTGTCAGTTGTTTCATTTGCTATGATTTTCTCCCATTCAGAAGGCTGTCTTTTCACCTTGCTTATATTTTCCTTTGTTGTGCAGAAGCTTTTAATTTTAATTAGATCCCATTTGTTTATTTTTGCTTTTATTTCCAGAATTCTGGGAGGTGGATCATAGAGGATCCTGCTGTGATTTATGTCTGAGAGTGTTTTGCCTATGTTCTCCTCTAGGAGTTTTATAGTTTCTGGTCTTACGTTTAGATGTTTAATCCATTTTGAGTTTATTTTTGTGTGTGGTGTTAGAAAGTGATCTAGTTTCATTCTTTTACAAGTGGTTGACCAGTTTTCCCAGCACCACTTGTTAAAGAGATTGTCTTTACTCCATTGTATATTCTTGCCACCTTTGTCGAAGATAAGGTGTCCATAGGTGTGTGTGGATTTATCTCTTGTCTTTCTATTTTGTTCCATTGATCCATATTTCTGTCTTTGTGCCAGTACCATACTGTACTGATGACTGTGGTTTGGTAGTAGAGCCTGAAGTCAGGCAAGTTGATTCCTCCAGTTCCATTCTTCTTTCTCAAGATTGCTTTGGCTATTCAAGGTTTTTTGTATTTCAACACAAATCTTGAAATTATTTCTTCTAGTTTTGTGAAACATACCACTGGTAGCTTGATAGGGATTGCATTGAATCTGTAGATTGCTTTGGGTAGTATACTCATTTTCACTATGTTAATTCTTTAGATCCATGAACATGGCATATTTCTCCATCTATTAGTGTGCTCTTTGATTTATTTCATTAGTGTTTTAGTTTTCTATATATAGGTATTTTGTTTCTTTAGGTAGATATATTCCTAAGTATTTTATTCTTTTCGTTGCAATTGTGAATGGAATTGTTTCCTTAATTTCTTTTTCTACTTTCTCATTATTAGTGTATAGGAATGCAAGGGATTTCTGTGTGTTGATTTTATATCCTGCAACTTTACTATATTCATTGATTAGCTCTAGTAATTTTCTGGTGGAGTCTTTAGGGTTTTCTATGTAGAGGATCATGTCATCTGCAAACAGGGAGAGTTTTACTTCTTCTTTTCCAATTTGGATTCCTTTTATTTCTTTTTCTGCTCAGATTGCTGTGGCCCAAACTTCCAGAACTATGTTGAATAGTAGCGGTGAAAGTGGGCACCCTGTCTTGTTCCTGACTTTAGGGGAAATGCTTTCAATTTTTCACCATTGAGGATAATGTTTGCTGTATGTTTGTCATATATAGCTTTTATTATGCTGAGATATGTTTCTTCTATTCCTGCTTTCTGGAGAGTTTTAATCATAAATGGATGTTGAATATTGTCAAAGGCCTTCTCTGCATCTATTGAGATGATCATATGGCTTTTATTTTTCAATTTGTTAATGTGGTGAATTACATTGATTGATTTGCAGTTATTGAAGAATCCTTGCATCCCTGGGATAAAGCACACTTCGTCATGGTGTATGATCTTTTTAATGTGTTGTTGCATTCTAATTGCTAGAACTTTGTTGAGGATTTTTGCATCTATGTTCATCAGTGATATTGTCCTCTAGTTTTCTTTCTTTGTGGCATCTTTGTCAGGTTTTGGTATTAGGGTGATGGTGGCCTCATAGAATGAGTTTGGAAGTTTACCTTCCTCTGCAATTTTCTGGAAGAGTTTGAGTAGGATAGGTGTTAGCCCTTCTCGAAATTTTTGGTAGAATTCAGCTGTGAAGCCGTGTGAATCTGGGCTTTTGTTTGCTGGTATATTTCTGATTACAGTTTCAATTTCCGTGCTTGTGATGGGTCTCTTAAGATTTTCTATTTCTTCCTGGCTCAGTTTGGGAAAGTTGTGCTTTTCTAAGAATTTGTCCATTTCTTCCACGTTGTCCATTTTATTGGCATATAATTGCTGATAGTAGTCTGTTATGATCCATTGTATTTCTGTGTTGTCTGTTGTTATCTCTCCATTTTCATTTCTATTTTTATTGATTTGATTTTTTTCTCTTTGTTTCTTGATGAGTCTGGCTAATGGTTTGTCAATTTTCTTTATCCTTTCAAAGAACCAGCTATTGGCTTTGTTGATTTTTGCTATGATCTCTTTTGTTTCTTTTGCATTTATTTCTGCCCTAATTTTTAAGATTTCTTTCCTTCTACCAACTCTGGGTTGCCCATTTCTTCCTTTTCTAGTTGCTTTAGGTGTAGAGTTAGGTTATTTATTTGACTTTTTTCTTGTTTCTTGAGGTATGCCTGTATTGCTATGAACTTTCCACTTAGCACTGCTTTTATAGTGTCCCACAGTTTTGGGTTGTTGTGTTTTCATTTTCATTTGTTTCTATGCATATTTTGATTTCTTTTTTGATTTCTTCTGTGATTTGTTGGTTATTCAGAAGCATGTTGTTCAGCATCCATATGTTGGAATTTTTTCTCCTGTAATTAAGGTTTAATCTTAATGCATTATGGTCAGAAAAAGATGCTTGGAATGATTTCAATTTTTTTTGAATTCATCAAGGTTATATTTATGGCCCAGGATGTGATCTATCCTGGAGAAGGTTCCATATGCACTTGAGAAAAAGGTGAAATTCATTGTTTTGTGGTGAAATGTCCTATATGTATCAATTAGGTCTAACTGGTCTATTGTATCATTTAAAATTTGCGTTTCTTTGTTAATTTTCTGTTTAGTCGATCTGTCCATAGGTGTGAGTGGGGTATTTAAGTTTCCCACTATTACTGTGTTACTCTTAATTTCCCCTTTCATACTTGGTAGCATTTGTCTTACATAGTGCGGTGCTCCTATGTTGGGTGCATATATATTTATAATTGTTATATCTTCTTCTCAGATTGATCTTTTGATCATTATGTAGTGACTTTCTTTGTCTCTTTTCACAGCCTTTGTTTTAAAGTCTATTTCATCTGATATGAGTATTGCTACTCCTGCTTTCTTTTGGTCTCTATTTGAATGGAATATCTTTTTCCAGCCCTTCACTTTCAGTCTGTATGTGTCCCTTGTTTTGAGATGGGTTTCTTGTAGGCAACATATATAGGGATTTTGTTTTTGTATCCATTCAGCCAGTCTTTGCCTTTTGGTTGAGGCATTCAACCCATTTACGTTTAAGGTAATTATTGATAACTATGATCCCGTTGCCATTTTCTTTACTGTTTTGGGTTTGGGTTTATACACCCTTTTTTTGTTTCCTGTCTAGAGAATATCCTTTAGAATTTGTTGGAGAGCTGGTTTGGTGGTGCTGAATTCTCTCAGCTTTTGTTGTCTGTAAAGCTTTTCATTTCTCCTTCGTATTTGAATGAGATCCTTGGTGGGTACAGTAATCTGGGCGGTAGGTTATTTTCTTTCATCACTTTAAGTATGTCTTGCCATTCCCTCGTGGCCTGAAGAGTTTCTATTGAAAGATCTGCATTTATCCTTATGGGAATCCCTTTGTGTGTTATTTGTTGTTTTTCCCTTGCTGCTTTTAATATTTGTTCTTTGTGTTTGATCTTTGTTAATTTGATTAATATGTGTCTTGGGGTGTTTCACCTTGGGTTTATCCTATTTGGAACTCTCTGGGTTTCTTGGACTTGGGTGATTATTTCCTTCCCCATTTAGTGAAGTTTTCAACTGTTATCTCCTCAAGTATTTTCTCATGGTCTTTCTTTTTGTCTTCTTCTTCCGGGACTGCTATAATTCGAATACTGGAGTGTTTCATATTGTCCTGGAGGTCTCTGAGATTGTCCTAATTTCTTTTAATTTGTTTTTCTTTTTTCCTCTCTAATTCATTTATTTCTACCATTCTATCTTCTATTTCATTAATCCTATCTTCTGCCCCCACTATTCTACTATTTGTTGCCTCCAGAGTGTTTCTGATCTCATTTATTGCATTATTCATTATATATTGACTCTTTTTTATTTCTTCTAGGTCCCTGTTAAACCTTTCTTGCATCTTCTCAATACTTGTATCCAGGCTATTTATCTGTGATTCCATTTTGCTTTCAAGGTTTTGGATCATTTTCACTATCAATATTCAGAATTCTTTCTCAGGTAGATTCCCTCTTTCTTCCTCTTTGGTTTGGTTTGGTGGGCATTTATCCTATTCCTTTACCTGCTGGGTATTCCTCTGTCTCTTCATCTTGGTTATACTGCTGCGTTTTGGGGGCCTTTCTATGTTCTGGGAATTTGTGAAGTTCTCTTTATTGTGGAATTTCCTCACTGTGGGTGGGGTTGTATCAATGGCTTGTCAAGGTTTCTTGGTTAGGGAGGCTTGTGTTGGAGTTCTGGTGGGTGGAGATGGATTTCTTCTCTCTGGACTGCAATGAAGTGACCAGTTATGAATTATGAGAGGTCAGTGGCTTTGGAGTAACTTTGAGCTGCCTGTATATTGAAGCTCAGGCATGTGTTCCTGTGTTGCTGGAGAATTTGTGTGGTATGTCTTGCTCTGGAACTTGTTGGCCCTTCGATGGTGCTTGGTGTCAGTGTAGGTATGGAGGTGTTTGTTGAGTTCCTATCAATTAATGTTGCCTAGATTCAGGAGTTCTCTGATGTTCTCAGGATTTGGACTTAAGCCTCCTGATTCTGGTTTTCAGTTTTATTTTTACAGTATCCTCAAGACTTCTCCATCTATACAGCACTGATGATAAAACATCTAGGTTAAAGATGAAAATTTCTCCAAACTGAGGTACACCCAGAGAGGTTCACTGAGTTACATGGAGAAGAGAAGATGGAGGGGTTAGTTATAGGTGACTGGAATGAGATGAGGTGGGATCAAAAGAGGAGAGAGAAAGCTAGTGAGTAATCACTTCCTTATGTGCACTCCATAGTCTGGTCTGCTCAGAGGTGTTCACAGAGGTGTACAGGGAAGAGGAGAGGGAGGAAGTAGACAGAGGTGGCCAGGAGGATAAAAGTGGGAAATGAAAAGGAGAGAGACAGATCCAGCCAATAACCAGTTCCCTAAGTGTTCTCCACCGTCTGGAACACATAGAGATTCACAGAGTTGGGTAGAGAAGAGAAAGGGGAGGAAGGAGACAGAGGCGACCTGGTGGAGGAAAAGGAGAGTCCAAAGGAGGAGAGAGTGGTCAAGCCAGTAATCTCGCTCTCAGGTAAAATTGAGTACTGAGTATTAGGTTTTTAAATGTACAAATTTGACAACAAATAAAAAAAGCAAAGATTAAAAATCTAGCATAGAGGTTGGATTTTCAAAAATACAATATTAAAGAAAAGACGAAGAAGAAGGAGAAAAAAAAAAAAGCCATAGGAATTATTATAAAACAATGACAACCACAAAAGACTATATACAGCTTTTGCTTTAAAAATAGGGTGTTTTTTTTTGAAAAGTAATAGTAGGTTATAAAAATAAAAATTAAAGAAGAAATAGATGACTTAAATTTTAAAAAGTTTAAAAAAAGAAAAAGAAAATAAAAAAACAATCACACAACAATATCAACAACAACAACAACAACAACAAGAATGATTGTAAAAATATTAAAGATACATCTGGCCCTTTCTCTGGTGTTGTGGGCCACGTGGGGTCACTTCCAAGGCTGTTCCCTCTGTTTAACTTCTGCTGTTTTCTGGTCTCTTCAGTGTCTGATTTCCACCCTGACACAGGGGGGGCAGTGGTGGAGACTTTTTTTTTTAGGCTCACTTGTTCAGTCATGCTGTGGGGAGGGAGGGATGCTGCAAACAAATAACACTGTTGTGTGCTTGCAGTGTTCAGCCCCGCTGGGCCTGCCCCTGCTCGCGGCACACTCTGCTCAGGCTCCACGTTGCTCTGCAGGGAAACGTCTGAGGTTGGCCCTAGGCTGCATGCACCTCCCCGGTCTAAGCCACTCAGGCTTGGTGTTCAGGTAGCCCTCAGAGGTACAGATTTTGTTGGGCCTGTGTTTTGTGCCCTTCCCAGGACCGAGTAGCTCGGGTGTTTGGTGAGCACAGTCGCTGTGACTTATCGCCTTTCCCGTCTCTGCTGCTTAGTTTTCTGGGTGTATCACTGGTGTCCCTTCTCAGGCAAATGATGACTGTCCAGAACCCCAGAAGTCTTAGTTAGCAAAGAAATCTGCTTGCATTTTGGTAGGTAATGCCTCTCTTGGGCTGCGATTGCCCCCTTCCAGACCTTACGGCTCTGGCTGCCTGTCACCAGAGGGGCAGCCGGCTATTTCTGTTCTGTCCTTTGTTCTGTTTGCGATCCTAGCGGTGTCTTAGGTTCCAGCTTTTCGCGTGGTAGCTATCCTACAGTCTGGTTTGCTAGCCCAAGTTAGTTCGCTCTGGTTACGTACGGGGCATTCTGGCCCGAATCTTACAAAGCACTGCAGCCTGCGCCTCCCACGCCTCCCTGCCCAGGCCCCACTTGCTAGTGGTGGATGGAGGTGTCTGCGCTGCTTCTCTGCTGGGGGAATTACTGTTGGGTTAGTAATCTGTTGGTTTTAATTAATTATTTATTTTTCTTTCCTGTTATGTTGCCCTCTGTGCTTCCAAGGCTCTCCACAGACTCAGCAGCGAGAGTGTTTCCTGGAGTTTGGAAACCTCTCTTCTTAAGATTCCATCCCACGGACGGAGCTCCCTCCCTACCTCCTTTGTCTCCTTTTTCGTATTTTATATTTTTCCTACCTGTTTTTGAAGACAATGGTCTGCTTTTCTGGGTGCCTGATGTCCTCTGACAGCATTCAGAAGTTGTTTTTTGGAATTTACTCAGCGTTGAAATTTTCTTTTGATGAATTTTTGAGGGAAAAAGTGGTGTCCCTGTCCTATTCCTCCGCCATCTTAGGACCCCCCCCCCAAGGGTCTTTTTGAATTGTGGGAAAACCTCTGGAGTTCCTCTCGAGTTGGAAGTTGAGAGCGCCTCTGCTTGAAGTGCGATGAGAATGCTGTGATTCCTTTCCCTACGAAGCTGGGAAATGGACCCTTGTCTCGAGATGAAGAGGGAAACCAGGGCTCTTCTTGAGTTTTGGCAGGACCCTAAGTGTTACTCTCCAGTGAGGGAAGGTATGTCGGGGAACTTCTTGAATTGCATCAAGAGTGTCAAGGACCACTTCGAGGCTCAAGTGGGTAGGTGGGATTTCTCTCCAGACACTGCAGGGGAAAGGGGCCTCGTCTCGCATTGAGGGGAGAATCTCCTGCTTTCTCTGTAGTTGCGGCAGGAAAAATGGGGTTCCTCTCATTTATGACATGGCCCTCAGGGACCGGCTCATGTTGCCTCAGGAAAGTCAAGTCTCCAAGCGAGTTGCGAGAGGGCTCTCAGGATCTTCTCCAGTCGGTGCCGGGGCCTAGGTCCTTATCTCGAGTTGAGGCCAAACCTCAGGGCTCCTCTCCAGGGCTGAAATGGTTCTCAGGGTTCCTATGGAGTTTCAACAGGGGATTCAGGCCTCATCTCCTGTGGAGACATGCAAGTCCGCTTTCCTTTTGAACTGCAAAAGTAGTTTCTGGTTTCCAGCCGAGTTGACATAGGGATCTGCTGCTTTCTCTCGAGGTGTCACAGGGCTGTCACACCTCCCATTGTGTTTTGAGTTGACATTCGGGGTGACAGTCGAGTCAGTGTAGAGGAATCAGGATTATCTGGAGTGGATTGGGACATCAGGGTCTTTTTGAATTGGAGCACAACCCCCGAGAGTTCCTTTCGAGTTTCAAGTTGAGACCGCCTCCACTTGAGGTGCGACAGGAATGCTGGGATTCCTTTCCTGACGAGATGACATTGGGGAGCGATGGTAACTCCAGGATTCCTTTATCAATGAAGACATACCCGTCTCCACTCGAGAGGAAAACCAATGATTCAGCCACAACTCAAGAAGAGACCCTTTTTCCTTCTCATCTCTAGATGAGGGTCCCTTTCCCTGCTTCTTTGGGAAAAGAATCCCGGCGTTCCTGTCGCCTGTCAAGAGGAGGCGGTCTCAACTTGAAACTCGAAGGAACTCCAGGGATTGTGCCACCATTCCAAAAGACCCCTATTACCCAGTCCTCTTCAGATACACCTGATTCCCCTGGACTGACTCGACTGTCAACCTGAGAATTGACTCAAAACATGATGGCACGTGTTACAGCCCTGTGGCACGTTGAGAAGAAGCCACCAATCCCTATGTCAACTCGACAGGTAGCCTGACACTACTGTTACAGCTGGAGAGGACAGCAGACTTGCAAGTCTCCACTGGAGATGAGGCCTGGCTCCCCTGTGGGAACTCCATAGGAACCTCGAGATCCATGTCAGCAGTTTAGAGGAACCCTGAGGTTGCAGCCTCAGTTCCAGATGAGGACCTAGGACCCGGTACCAACTGGAGAGGAATCCCGAGAAGCCCCTCGAAACTCACAAGGAGACTGGACTTTCCTGAGGCCACATGAGCAGGTCCTGAAGTCCCCGTCCTAACTCGAGAGGAACCCCATGTTTCCTGCTGCAACTCTCGAAAAATCAGGAGATTCTCCCTTCAATGCGAGATGAGGCCCTTTTCTGCTGCGGCGTCTTGAGAGAAATCTCACCTTCCCTCTTGAGCCTCGAAAGGGTCCTTGACACGCTTGATGCATCTCAAGAAGTTCCCCAACATAACCGTCTCCACTTGAGAGGAACACCGAGAGTCCCGCCACGACTCAATAAGAGCCCCATTTTTCCCTCCTCATCTCGAGATGAGGGTCCCTTGCCCTGCTTCGTTGGGAAAGGAATCCCGGCATTCCTGTCGAGCCTCAAGAGGAGGCGGTCTCATCTTGAAATTCGAGAGGAACTCCAGGGATCGTGCCACCATTCCAGAAGACCCCAATGTCCCAGTCCACTCCAGATACATCTAATTTCCCTGCACTGACTCAACTGTCACCACAACTATTGACTCACAACATGATTGCACGTGTGACAGCCTGCCAGGAGCCAGCCTGAGGAATCCCGCCCATGGCAAAACTCATGAAGAAGGAATCCGGACATACACAAAGGCATGATCTGGCTTCAGGGGTTCTCCCTGGATTTTCCTGAGCATCTACCCCCCAAAACCGGAGTCTGCCTGCCTTATTGTATTGTGCTTTCCACTCTTCTGACATTAACAGGGGCTGTCCCGCACCACCTTTCTCTTAAAATGTTAACTCAGAACTCAAACTGGTCTGCATATGAAAGTAATGTTTCAGCTCAAATCCCTCTGATGGCTCTCTAACTTGCCTGACAGGTTTCCCCAGACTTTTACAAGTTGTGATTGTTTACAGCCCCCCAACCATGAGAGGCACAAAGCTTAAAGCATCTTAAAGATACATAGCCTTTTCTAAAAAGCTAGAAATTATTTTGGTGATGGGTTTCACTGTTGAGTCAAATACTGCTACCAGGCCTCCATATTCTTTATCTTTTATATACCTGAAGGATATTAATCAATATATTTGTGATATAGAAAAAGGAAAATATTAGTTTTGATGTTAGCAACATTAGACCTTTGAGTTAATTAATTTTCTCTTTGTTATAAATCATTGTACTCCTCTTTCTTTGTTATAGATTGTGTCCTTGCTATATAAGAATTTAACTTTATTTGGTGCTTTCTGAGAGTGGCACCAGACTTTGGGAAGAGCAACACTTTTAAGCTTTTCTGGTTACAGACCCTTATCAGAAAACGGCCGTAAAATGTTAATTGGCCTTCTGGCCAGAAGGTGATGTAAATACCTAATGTATGCAGAGAGAAAGCCTGGTCTCGATAAGAGTCAGGGCTGCTGACGCTGCATAATTTTGGAATATCCACTGATCTCTATGTACAACCAAAGGTAGGAAAAGCTTTTCTGGACAATAAAGGATGACCAGTTACTTAGACCAGCTTTTGGAACTGGTTTCTTGGAAATCTGGCACCCCCAGTGTCGACTTCGTCTCTCTCTATCTTTCTCACTCTCCCTCCCTCTCCTTTTCAGGCTGAATTCCCACCTGGAGCATGGAGGCACACCACGTCTATTTACCTGCACTGGCTTCTAAGACCCACACGAGAGGGAGCAAAATGCAGGGCAACCTCCGTTATTCAAGCGGACACTGGTGGTCTAATGTAGGTGGTGCAAACCTCCTGTTTCGAGGTTTTATTAGTTTTCCATGTAAACCAATTTATTCAGTCTCTTTTCTCCATTAAATTTTACCACTACAATACTTTTTCATAATCTCTCTTACATTTCTAATTAAATAGTCCTTTCTCAGACTCCAGCTCCTCCCTTGCTTTGAATTCCCTGGATCAACCGGGGCTGGACCCCAACAACAGCCCTATAGCACTCCGAGAAAAGCCACAAATCCCTATATCAACTCGACAGGAAGCCTGACACTACTGTTACAGATCGAGAGGAAAGCGGACTTGCATATCTCCACACAAGACGAGGCCTGACTCCCCTGTTAAAACTCCATAGGAACACCGAGATCCATGTCAGCACTGGAGAGGAACCCTGAGGTTCCGGCTTCAGTTTCAGATGAGGACCTAGGACCCGGCAAAGACTGGAGAGGAATCCCAAGGGGGTGCCTTGCAATTCGCATGGAGACTGGACTTTCCTGAGGCAACACGAGCGGTTCCCTGAGGTCCCTGCCATAACTGAAGAGGAACCCCAAGTTTCCTGCCGCAACTCGAGCAAAACCAGGAGATTCTCCCCTCAATACGAGATGAGGCCCTTTTCCACTGAAGCATCTTGAGAGAAATCCCACCTTTCTTCTTGAGCCTAGAAAGGGTCCTTGACACCCTTGATGCAACTCAAGAAGTTCCCCGACATACCCGTCTGCACTGGAGTGGAACACAGAGCATCCCGCCACAACTCAAGAAGAGCCCCGTTTTTCCCTCCTCATCTCGAGATGAGGGTCCCTTTCCCTGCTTCATCGGGAAAGGAATCCCGGCATTCCCGTCACACCTCAAGATGGGGCGATCTCAACTTGAAAGTTTAGAGGAACCCAAGGGTCGTGCCACCATTCCAAAAGACACAGATGTCCCAATCCACTCCAGATAAATTTGATTCCCCTGCACTGCCTCGATTACCACCCCAAGTATTGACTTAAAACATGGTGGCATGTGTGACAGCCCTGTGGCACCTTGAGAGAAAGCCACAGATCCCTATGTCAACTGGACAGGAAGCCTGACACTACTATCACAGCTCAATAGGAAAGGGGACTTCCATGTCTCCAGACGAGACGAGGCCTGACTACCCTGTTGAAACTCCATAGGAACCTTGAGATCCATGTCAGCACTGGAGAGGAACCTGATGTGCCGGTGTCCAGCCCGGTGGATCCAGGGTAATTAGAAGGAGAGATGGAGTTTTCGTCCTAAGAAAAATCTATTTAATCGAAATATATAGAGATTTGAAAAGAATAGTGTAGTAGGAAAACTAGTGGAGAAAAGAGGCTGAATAACTTGGTTTATGTGGAAAACCAATAAACTCCAAGACAAGGAATTTGAACCATTTACATAGGCCACTGGCGCCTGCTTGAATAGCAGAGTACACCCTGCTTTCGGCTCCCTCTCCTGTGGGTCTTAGAAGCCAGGGCAAGTAAGTAGACATGGTGAGCCTCCCCGCTCCAGATGGAAATTCAGCCAGAAAAGAAGAGAATGAGAAAAGACCACATGGGGGAACCAGTCTTTCCAGGAACTGGTCCGTTTACTTTATTTTTCAGGTTTGCTTATATACTTTTTGTTATACATAGAGATAGAATACAAAGTCACGTGGGGTCAGCAGACCTGACTTTTATCAAAATCAGGTGCTTCATATAAATGTATACAAAAGGTCTTAGGTGGCTTTACATCATCTTCTGGCCATGAGGCCTGCTGACATTTTATGACCCTTACTTTCTGATAACGGTCAGTCATCCAGAAAACCTATTTTCCAGGGGTGAATTTTCTTAAACCAGAAGCCACCCTCTGAAGGTACCAGATAAAGTTGCATTCCCGTAGGGTGAAGGAGCAATGGGTTACAATCGAGAAAGGAATTTACTTAGCCTAAGGTTTAACATGATTAATACCAAAGGTTAATACTTATTTGTCTTATATGCTAGTTATATTCATTAATGTGTATAAAGGCAAGGAATATGGAGACTTAGCAGCGAATATTAGCCCAACAAATGAAAAGCCTTCACTAGTATAATTTCTCACCAACCCAATATGCTAATAATTTCTAACTTCTCAAAAGAATCTGTATTTAGAAAGTTTAAAGCATCTTGTGCCTCTCACAGTTGGGAGGCTGTAAACAATCACATGTGGCTGGACGAACCTGCTCAGGCAGGCTAGAGAACCTTAGAGGAGTTTGTACGTTGAACTCTTGTCATGCCCAGGAATTTTTATTGACTGGTGCTGCAAGTTAAATATTTCTCCGAGAGAGGTGGTGGGGGACTGCCCACCATAAAGTCAGAGGTGTAGTTGAGAGCATAAAGCAGTAAAGCAGGCAGACTCTGGTTTGGGGGGTAGATACTCATGAACAGGGGGTATCCTGAGACTCGATCCCGCCTTCGCGTATGCCGAAGCCTCCTTCCTCATGACTTTTGCCATGAGCAGAGTTCCTCACGCTGGCTCCCAGCACTGAAGTTCTGACTTCAGCTCCAGATGAGGACCTAAGACACAGCACCAAAAGCAGAGGAATCCCGAGAGAGGCTTCACAACTCGCATGGAGACTGGCCTTTCCTGAGGTAACACAAGCGGATCCCTGAGGTCCCCGTCATAACTCGAGAGGAACCCCACATTTTCTGCCGCAACTGGAGAAAAACAAGTCCCCACCTCCCCTCAAAGTGAGATGAGGCCCTTTTCCACTGCAGCGTCTCGAGAGAAATCCCACCTTCCCTCTTGAGCCTAGAAAGGGTCCTTGACACGCTTGATGCAACTCAAGAAGTTCCCCGAAATGCCCGTCTCCACTCGAGAGGAACACTGAGGGTCCCGCCATAACTCAAGGAGAGTCCCATTTTTCCCTCCTCATTTTGAGATAGGGTCCCTTGCCCTGCTACATCGGGAAAGGAATCGGAGCATTCCATCGCATCTCAAGTGGAGGCGGTCTCAACTTGAAAGTCAAGAGGAACTCCAGGGATCGTGCCACCATTCCAAAAGACCCTGTAATCCCAATCCACTCCAGAAGCACCTGATTCCCGTGCACTGAGTCGACTGTCACCCCGAGTATCGACTCAAAACACGATAGCATGTTTGACAGCCCTGTGGCACCTCGAGAGAAAGCCACAGATCCCTATGTCAACCCGAAAGGAAGACTGAAACTACTGTTACAGATCAAGAGGAAAGTGGACTTGCATGTCTCCACACAAGACAAGCCTAACTCCCCTGTTGAAACTTCATAGGAAACCCGAGATCGAAGTCAGCACTGGAGAGTAAAACTGAGTTTGCGGCCTCAGCTCCAGATGAGGACCTAGGACCAAGCACCAAATGGAGAGGAATCCCGAGAGGCCCCTCGCAACTCACATGGAGACTCTGGGTTCCTGAGGCCACACGAGAGGGTCCCTGAGGTTCCCATCGTAACTTGAGGGAAACACCAATTTTCCTGAAGCAACTCGAGAAAAATTAGGAGAGTCTCCCCTCAAGGCGAGATGAGGCCATTTTCCGTGGTGGCATCTCAAGAGAAATCCCACTTTTACTCTTGAGCCTCGAAAGGGTCTTTGATACCCTTGACGGTGTCAACTCAAGAAGTTCCCCGACATACCCGTCTCCACTCGAGAGGAACACCAAGGGTCCACTCAAACTCAAGAAGAGCTCCGTTTTACCCTCCTCATCTCGAAATGAGGCTTCTTTTCCCTGTTTCGTCTGGAAAGGAATTATGGTGTTCTGGTTGCTCCTCAAGAGGAGGTGGTCTCAACTTGAAAGTCGAGAGGAACTCCAGGGGTCGTTCCACCATTCCAAAAGACCCCGATGTCCCAGTCCAATCCCCATACACCTGATTCCCCTTCACCGACTCTACTGTCACACTGAGGATTGATTCACAACACGATGACACGTGTGACAGCCCTGTGGCACCTCGAGAGAAAGCCACAGATCCCGATGTCAACTGGACAGGAAGCCTGGCACTACTTTTCCAGATCGAGCAGAAAGCGGACTTGGATGTGTCCTTACGAGACGAGGCCTGACTCCCCTGTGGAAACTCCATAGGATGGCCGAGATCCATGTCAGCACTGGAGAGGAAACCTGAGGTTGCCACCTCAGCTCTAGATGAGCACCTAATACCCGGTACCAGCTGGAGAGGAATCCTGAGAGGCCCCTTGCAACTCGCATGGAGACTGGACTTTCCTGAGGCCACATGAGCGGGTCCCTGAGGTCCCCATCATAACTCGAGAGGAACTGCAATTTTACTGCCGCAACTTGAGAAACACCAAGATATACACCCCTCAACGAGAGATGAGGCCCTTTTCCACTGCGGCGTCTTGAGAGAAATCCCACCATAACTCTTGAGCCTCAAAAGTGTCCTTGACACCCTTGATGCAACTCAAGATGTCCCCCGACATTCCTGTCTCCACTCTAGAGGAGCACCGAAGGTCCTGCCACAACTCACGTTGAGCCCCATTTTTACCTCCTCATCTGAGATGAAGGTTCCTTTCCCTGCTTCATTGGGAAAGGATTCGCGGCGTTCCCATCGCACAAGAAGGGGCGATTACCACTTGAATGTCGAAAGGAACTCCAGAGGGTGTGCAACCACTCCAAAAGACCCTGATGTCCCAGTCCACTCCAGATACATCTGATTCCCCTGCATTGACTTGACGGTCACCCTGAGGACCGACTCAAAACACGATGGCAGATGTGACAGCCCTGTGGTATCTTGAGAAAAAGCCACCGATCCCTATGGTCAGCCCGACAGGAAGCCTGATATTGCTTTTCCGGCTCTAGAGGAGAGCGTACTTGCATGGCTCCACACCAGACGAGGCCCTGACTCCCCTGTGAACACCCCAGAGGAACCCTGAGATCCATGTTGGTCCTGGAAAGGAAACTTGAGATTCCAGCCTCAACTCCAGATGGGACCTCAGTCCCGGCAGGGACTGCAGAGGAATCCCGAGGGGCCCCTCATGACTCGCGTGGACACTGGACCTCCCTGAGGCCCCACGAGCAGGTCCCTGAGGTCCCCTTCGTAACTCGAGAGGAACCCACCACAACTCGAGAATAACCAGGAGATTCTCCCCCTCAACGCGGGCTGAGGCCCTTTTCCTCTGAAGAGTCTCCAGAAAAATCCCACCTTCCCTCCTGAGCCCTGAAAGGGTCTTTAACACCCTTGAGGCAACTCAAGAATTTCCCCGTCATCCCCGTCTGCACTCGAGAGGAACACCGAGGGTCCCGCCACAACTCAAGAAAAGCCCCGGTTCTCCCTCCTCATCCCGAGAAGAGGGTCCGTTTCCCTGCTTCATCATGGAGGGAATCCCAGCGTTCCCGTTGCACCTTAAGAGGAAGCCGTCTCCACTTGACTCTCGAGAGGAACTCCAGGGCTCTTGCCACCATTTCAAAAGACCCCCAATGTCCCAGTGCATTCCAGACACACCTGACTCCCCTGCAATGACTCGACAGTCACCCTGAGGACCAACTCAAAACACGATGGCAGGTGTGACAGCCCTGTGGCGCCTCGAGAGAAAGCCACTGATCCCTTTGGACAACCTGACAGGAAGCCTGACACTGCTTTTCTAGCTCGTGAGGAGAGCGGACTTGCATGGCTCTACACAAGACGAGGCCTGACTCCCCTGTGGACACCCCAGAGGAACCCCGAGATCCATGTCGGCCCTGAAGAGGAACCCTGAGTTTCCAGCCTCAACTCCAGATGAGGACCTCTGCCCTGGCAGTGACTTCAGAGCAATCCCGAGGGGCCCCTGGAGACTCGCGTGGAGACTGGACCTCCCTGAGGCCGCTCGAACGGGTCCCTGATGTCCCGTCATAACTCGAGAGGAACCCCGCTGCAACACGAGAAAAACCAGGAGATTCTCACCTCAATGCGCGCTGAGGCTCTTTTCCTGCTTTGGCATATCGAGAGAAATCCTACCTCCCCTCCTGAGCCCCAAAAGCGTCCTTACACCCTTGAGGCAACTCAAGAAGTTCCCTGACATCCCCGTCTGCACTCTAGAGGAACACCGAGGATCCCACCACAATTCAGGAAGAGCCCCGGTTCTCCCTCTTCATCCCCTCATCCCGAGAGGATGTTCCTTTACCCTGCTTTGTCGGGGAGTGAATCCCAGCATTCCTGTGGCATCTCAAGAGGAGGATGTCTCCACTTGACGCTCGAGAGGAATTCCAGGGGTCTTGCCACTATTTCAAAAGACCCCCGATGTCCCAGTGCACTCCAGACACACCTGACTCCCCTGCACTGACTCGATGGTCACCCAGTTGACCGACTCAAAACATGATGGCAGGTGTGACAGCCCTATGGTGCCTCAAGAGAAAGCCACTGATCCCTATGGTCAAACCACCAGGTACACTGACACTGCTTTTTGGGGTCGAGAGGAGAGCGGACTTGCATGGCTCCACACGAGACGAGGCCTGACTAACCTCCGGATGCCCAGAGGAACACTGAAATCCATGTCGGCATTGGAGAGGAAATCTGAGGTTCCAGACTCAAATCCAGATGAGAACCTCGGCCCGGGCAGCGACTGCAGAGGAATCCCAAGGGGCCCCTCGCGATTCGGGTGGAGACTGGACCTCGCTGAGGCCCCACGAGTGGGTCCCTGAGGTCCCCGTCGTAACTCGAGAGGAACCCCGCCGCAACTCGAGAAAAACCAGGAGATTCTCCCCTCAAAGCCAGCTGAGGCCTTTTTCTGCTGCAGCATCTTGCGAGAAATCCCACCTTCTCTCCTGAGCCCCCAAAGCATCCTTGACACCCTTGAGGCAACTCAAGAAGTTCACCGACATCCATGTCTGCACTCGAGAAGAACATCAAGTGTCCTGCCACAACTCAAGAAGACCCCCGGATCTCCCTCCTTATCCCGAGAGGAGGGTCTATTTCCCTGCTTCGTCGGGGAGGGAATCCCGGCATTACCGTCACACCTCAACAGGTGGCGGTCTCCACTTGACGCTGAAGAGGAACTCCAGGGGTTGTGCCACCATTGCAGGAGACCACCAAATCCCAGTGCACTCCAGACACACCTGACCCCTCTGCAGTGACTCGGTGATTTCCCCGAGGACTGACTCAAAACATGATTGCAGGTGTGACAGCCCTGTGGCAGCTCGAGAGAAAGCCACTGATCCCTATGTTCAACCAGACAGGAAGCCTGACGCTGTTTTCTGGCTCGAGAGGAGAGCGGACATGCATGGCTCCAAAAGAGACAAGGCCTTACTCCCCTGTGGACGCCCCAGAGGAACCCTGAGATCACTGTCGGCCCTGGAGAGGAACCCTGAGTTTCTGGCCTCAACTCCAGACGAGGACCTTGGTTCCAGCAGCGAGTGCAGAGGAATCCTGAGGGGCCCGTCGCGACTCGCGTGGAGACTGGACCTCCCAAAGGCCCCACAAGCAGGTCCCTGAGGTCCCCGTTGTAACTCCAGAGGAACACCGCCGCAACTCGAGAAAACCAGGAGATTCTCCCCTCAAGCTAGCTGATGACCTTTTCTGCTGTGGTGTCTCGAGAGAAATCCCACCTTCCATCCTGAGCAACGAAAGGGTCCTTGACAGCCTTGAGGCAACTCAAGAAGTTCCCGCACATACCCTTCTGCACTCGAGTGGAACACCGAGGGTCCCGCCACAACTCAACAAGAGCCCTGGTTCTCCCTCCTCGTCCCGAGAAGAGGGTCCATTTCCTTGCTTCGTTGGGGAGGGGATCTTGTCATTCCTGTCATACCTCAAGAGGAGGCGGTCTCCACTTGACGCTTGAGAGGAACTCCAGGGGTCTTGCCACACTTCAACAGACCCAAGATATCCTAGTGCACTCCAGACACACCTGACTCCCCTGCACTGACTCGACGGTCACATCTAGGACCGACTCAAAACAGAATGGCAGGTTGACAGCCCTGTGGCGCCTTGAGAGAAAGCCACTTATCCCTGTGATCAACACGACAGGAAGCCTGCCACTGCTTTTCCGGCTCAAGAGGAGAGCGGACTTGCATGGCTCCACACCAGACAAGGTCTGGCTCCCCAGTGGACGCCCCAGAGGAAGCCCGAGATCTATGTCAGCCCTGGAAAGAAACCCTGAGTTCCTGGCTTCAACTCCAGATGAGGACCTCGGCCCCAGCAGCAATTGCAGAGGAATCCCGAGGGGCCCCTAGCTACTCGCGGTGAGACTGGACCTCACAGAGGCCCCACGAGTGGGTCCCTGAGGCCTCAGGAGCGGTTCCCTGAGATCCTCATCGTAACTCGACAGGAACCCCGCCGCAACTGGAGAAAAACCAGGAGATTCTCCCGTCAACGCGACCCTAGGCCCTTTTCTGCTGAAGCGTCTCGAGAGAAATCCCACATTCCGTCATGAGCCCCAAAAGGTTCCTTGACACCCTTGAGGCAACTCAAGAAGTTCCCCGACATCCCTGTCTGCCTTCGAGAGGAACACCGAGGGTCCCGCCACAACTCAAGAAGAGCCCCGGTTCTCCTTCCTCATTCAGAGAAGAGGGTCCGTTTCCCTGCTTCTTCGGAAAGGGAATCCCGTCGTTCACATCGCACCTCAAGAGGAGGCGGTGTCCACTTGATGCTCGAGAAGAACTCCAGGGGTCGTGCCACCATTTCAAAAGACCCCGGAAGCCCCATTGCACTCCAGACACACCTGACTCCCATTCACTGACTCGACAGTCACCCCGTGGACTGACTCAAAACACGATGGCAGGTGGGATAGCCCTGTTGCACCTCGAGAGAAAGCCACCGATCCCTATGGTCAACCCGACAGGAAGCCAAACACTCCTCTTCCGGCTTGAGAGTAGAGCGGACTTGCATGGCTCCACACGAGACGAGGCCTGACCCCCCTGTGGCGTCCAAAGGAATCCCTAGATCCATGTTGGTCCTGGAGAGGAACCCTGAGGTTCCAGCCTCAACTGCAGATGAGGGCCTCGTGCCCGGCAGCGACTGCAGAGGAATCCCGAGGGACCCATCGCGACTCGTTTGGAGATTGGACTTCCCTGAAGTCCCACGAGCGGGTCCCTGAGGGCCAAGTCTTAACTCGAGAGGAACACCGCCACAACTTGACAAAAACCAGGGCATTCTCCACTTAACACGAGCTGAGGCACTTTTCTGCTGCGCCGTCTTGAGAGAAATCCCACCTTCCATCCTGAGCCCCGAAAGGGTCTTGACACCCTTGAGGCAACTCAAGAAGTTCCCCGACATGCCCAGCTGCACTTGAGAGGAACATGGAGGGTCCTGCAACAACTCAAGAGGAGCCCCGGTTCTCCCTCCTAATCTGGAGAGAAGGGTCTGTTTCCCTGTTTCGCCATAGAGGGAATACCGGCATTCCCGTCGCACCTCAAGAGGAGGTGTTCTCCACTTGATGCTCGAGATGAACTCGAGGTGCCGTCCCACCATTTTAAAAGACACCCGAAATCCCAGTGCACTCCAGACACACCTGACTCCCATGCTCTGACTCTATGGTCACCCCGAGGAGCGACTGCAAACACAATGGCAGGTGTGACAGCCCTGTGGCACCTTGAGAGAAAGCCACCGATCCCTAAGGTCAACCCGACTGGAGGCTGGACACTCCTTTTCAGACTCGAGAGGAGAATGAACTTGCATGGCTCCACAGGAGACGAGTCCTGACTCCTCAGAGGTGGCCCCAGAGAAACCCCGAGATGCATGTCGGCCCTGGAGAGGAACCCTGAGGTTCCGGCCTCAACTCCAGATGAGGACCTTGGCTCCGGCAACGACTGCAGTGGAATCCCGAAGGGCCCCTCGCGACTCGCGTGGAGACTGAACCTCCTTGAGCCCCAAGAGTGGGTCCCTGAGGTACTCGTTTTAACTCGAGAGGAACCCTGCAGCAACTCGAGAAAATCCAGGAGATCCTCCCCGCAACGCGAGTTGAGGCCCTTTTCCGCTGTTGGGTCTTGACAGGAATCCCACCTTCCTTCCTGAGCCCCGAAAGGCTCCTTGACAACCTTGAGGCAACTCAAGATGTTCCCCGTGTGCACTCAAGAGGAACACCGAGGGTCCTGCCACAACTCAAGAAAAGCCCTGGTTCTCCCTCCTCATTCCGGGAGGAGGGTCTGTTTGCATACTTCCTCATGGAGGGAATCCCAGGGTTCCCTTTGCACCTCAAGAGGTGGCAGTCTCACTTGATGCTCGAGAGTAACTCCAAGGGTCTTGTCACCATTTCAAAAGACCCCCGACGTCCCAGTGCACTGCAGACACACCTGACTTCCCTGCACTGACTCGACAGTCACCCCGAGGACCGACTCAAAATACGATGTCAGGTGTGACAGCCCTGTGGCGCTTGGAGAAAAAGCCACTGATCTCTATGGTCAACCAGGCAGGAAGCCTGACACTGCTTTTCTGGCTGGAGATGAGAGCGGACGTGCGTGGCTCTACACGAGATGAGGCCCTGACTCCCCTCTGGACGCCCCAGAGGAACCCCGTAATCCATGTCGGCCCTGGAATGGAATGCTGAGGATCCAGCCTCAATTATAGATGGGGACCTTAGCCCCGGCAGCGACTGCAGCTGAATCCCGAATGGCCCATCATGACTCACGGTGAGACTGGACCTCCGTGAGGTCCCACGAGCTGGTCCCTAATTTCCCTGTCATAACTCGAGAGGAAACCCACTGCAACTCGAGAAAAACCAGGAGATTCTCCCCTCCACGCGAGCTGAGGGAGGCCCTTTTCCTATGAGACGTCTCGAGAGAAATCCCACCTTCCCTCCTGAGCCCCGTAAAGGTCCTTGACACCCTTGAGGCAATTCAAGAAGTTCCCCGATATCCCCATCTGCCCTCAAGAGAAACACCAAGGGTCCTGCCACAACTCAAGAAGAGCCTCGGTTCTCCCTCCTCATCCAGAGAGGAGGGTTAGTTTCCCTGCTTCGTCAGGGAGGGAATGCCGGCATTCCCGTTGAACCTCAAGCGGAGGCCGTCTCCACTTGATGCTCGAGAGGAACTCCAGGGGTTGTGTCACCATTTCAAAAGACAACCGACATCCCAGTGCACTGCTGACTAACATGACTCCACTGCCTTGACTCTATGGTCACCCTGAGAACCGACTCAAACAAGATGGCAGGTGTGACAGCCCTGTGGCGCATTGAGAGAAAGCCACCGATCCCTATGGTCAACCAGGCAGGAAGCCTGACACTGCTTTTCTGGCTCGAGAGTAGAGCGTAATTGCATGGCTCCTCACTAGACGAGGCTCTGACTACCCTGTGGACGCCCCAGAGGAACCCGAGGTCCCTGTCGGCCCTGGAGAGGAACCCTGAGTTTCCAGCCTCAACTTCAGATGAGGACCTCAGCCCAGGCAGCGACTGCGGAGGAATTCCTAGGGGCCCTTCACAACTCGCGTGGCGACTGGACTTCCCTGAGGCACCACGAGCGGGTCCCTGAGGTCCCCGTCGTAACTCGAGAAAAACCAGGAGATTCTCCCCTCAATGCGAGCTGAGGCCCTTTTCTGTTGCAGCGTCTCGAGAGAAATCCCACCTTCACTCCTGAGACCTGAAAGTGTCCTTGACACTCTTGAGGCAACTCAAGAAGATCCCCGACATCCCCATCTTCCCTCGAGAGGAACACTGAGGGTCCCGCCACAACTCAAGAAAAGCCCCAGTTCTCCCTCCTCATCCCGAGAGGAGTGTCCGTTTTCCTGCTTCGTCGGAAAGGGAATCGCGCCATTGTCGTCGCACCTCAAGAGGAGGCAGTGTCCACTTGACGCTCAAGAGGAACTCCAGGGGTCGTGCCAACATTCAAAAGGCCCCGGAAGTCCCAGTGTACTCCAGACATACCTGATTCCCATGCACTGACTCGACAGTCACCCAGTGGACCGACTCAAAAGAAGATGGCAGGTGTGACAACCCTGTGGCGCCTCGAGAGAAAGCCATAGATCCCTATGGTCAACCTGACAGGAAGCCGAACACTTCTTTTCCGGCTCGAGAGTAGAGCGGAATTCCATGGCTCCACATGAGACGAGGCCTGACTCCCCTGTGCGTCCAAAAGAACCCCAAGATCCATGTCGGTCCTGGAGAGGAACCCTGAGGTTCCGGCCTCAACTCCAGATGAGGACCAATGCCCTGGCAGCAACTGCGGAGGAATCCCGAGGGGCCCCTCGAGTCTCACTGGCCCATTGTAACTAGAGAGGAACACCACCACATCTCGAGAAAAACTAGGGGATTCTCCCCTTAACGCTAGCTGAGGCACTTTACCACTGCACTGACTCGAGAGAAAACCCACCTTCTCTCCTGAGCCCCGAAAGGGTCTTGACATCCTTGAGGCAACTCAAGAAGTTCCCTGACATCCCCATCTGCACGCTAGAGAAACACGGATGGTCCCACAACAACTCAAGAGGAGGCCTGGTTCTCCCTTCTCATCCCAAGAGGAGTGTCCGTTTCCCTGCTTCATCGGGGAGGGAATCCCGGCGTTCCTGTCACAACTCAAGAGGAGGCGGTCTCCAATTGACGCTCGAGAGGAATTCCAGGGGTCTTGCCACTATTTCAAAAGACCCCTGATGTCCCAGTGCACTCCATACACACCTGACTCCCCTGCAATGACTCGACGGTCACCCCAAGGAGCGACTTTAAACACGATGCAAGGTGTGAAAGCCCTGTAGCACCTCGAGAGAAAGCCACCGATTCCTATGATCAATCCGACAGGAACCCAGACACTGCTTTTCAGGCTGGAGAGGTGAGCAGACGTGCATAACTCCACACGAGACGAAGCCTGACTCCCTTGTAGACGCCCCAGAGGAACCCGAGATCCATGTCGGCCTTGGAGAGGAACCCTGAAGTTCCGGCCTCAACTCCACATGAGGACATCAGCTCCGGTAGCGACTGCAGAGGAAACACGACGGGCCCCTTGTGACTCGAGTGGAGACTGGACCTCCTTGAGGTCACACGAGCGGGTCCCTGATGTCCTTGTTTTAGCTCGAGAGGAACCCCGCCGAAACTTGAGAAGAAAAAGGAGATTCTTCCCTCAACGCGAGCTGAGGCCCTTTTCCACTGAGGTGACTCGAGAGAAAAACCAACTTTCCTCCTAACCCCGAAATGGTCCTTGACACAATTGACTAAACTCAAGAAGTTCCCAACAACCCCATCTGCACTCGAGAGGAACACCGATTGTCTCATCACAACTCTAGAAGAGACCCGGATCTCCATCCTCATATGGAGAGTAGGGTCCGATTCCCTGCATCATCGGGGAGGGAATCCTGGCGTTCCCCTCACACCTGCAGAGGAGCCGATCTCCACTTGATGGTCGAGAGGAACTTCAGGGTCGTGCCACCATTCCAAGAGTCCACCACATGTATCAGTCCAATCCAGAGGAACCTGTTTTCCCTGTACTGCCTCGACTTTCACGCCGAGGATCGACTCACACCACGGTGGCACCTGGGACAGCCGGGTGGGAAAGCCTCGTTGGAAAGCCTCGAGGGAAAGCCACAGATCCGTATATCAACACGATGCGAAGCATGACACTGCTGCTACAGCTCGGGAGGAAAGTGCACATGCATGCCCCCACTCGAGACGAGGACTGACTCCCCTGTGGAGACTCCAGAAGTGCCCCAAGATCCATGTCAGCACTGGAGAGGAATTCTCAGGTTCCGGCCCCGACTCCACACAAGGTCTTAGGCCCCAGCATCGACTGGAGAGCAATCCCGAAAGGCTCCCTAGCAACTCGCATGGAGACTGGCCTTTCCTGAGTTCACAAGATCGGGTCCCTGAGGTCCCCATCATAACTCGAGAGGCACCTGCTGCAACATGAGAAAATCAAGGAGGTTCTCCCCTCCAGGCGAGATGAGGCCCATTTCCGATGAGGCGTTTTGAGGTTAACCACTCCTTCCCTCTTGAACTTGGAAAGGGTCCTTCACACCCTTGCTGCAACTCAAGAAATTCCCCAACATACCCGACTCCACTCGAGAGGAAGAACGAGGATCCCGCAAACATCAAGAGGAGCCCTGTTGCCGCCGAGTAGTTTGAGATGAGGGATCCTTTAGCTTCTTCACCAGGAAAGAATTCCCGGCGTGTCCATCGCATATCAGGAGGAGGAGCACTAAACAGGAAAGACGAGAACTCTAGGGTCGTGCCACGATGCCAACAGTCCCCCCAAAATCTCAGCCGATTCCAGAGGAACCTGTTTTCCCTGCACTGCCTCGACTTTCACGCGGAGGATAGACTCACAACACGGTGGCACGTGGGACAGCCCTGTGGGAAAGCCTCATGGGAAAGCCTCGAGTGAAAGCTACAGATGCCTAGATCAACCCGACGCGAAGAGTGACTGCTGCTACAGCTCGGGATGAAAGCGCACGTGCATGCCCCCACTCGAGACGAGGACTGACTCCCCTGTGGAGACTCCAGAAGTACCCCAAGATCCATGGCAGCATTGGAGAGGAATCCTCAGGTTTCGGCTCCGACTCCACACAAGGTCTTACACAACAGCATTGACTGCAAAGGAATCCCGAGAGGCACCCTAGCAACTAGCACGGGGACTGGCCTTTCCTGAGGCCACCAGAGCGGGTCCCTGAGGTCCCCCTCATAACTCGCGAGCACCTGCCACAACTCGATAAAATCCAGGAGGTTCTCCCCTCCAGGCGAAATGAGGCCCATTTCCGCTGAGGCGTCTCGAGGCTAATCACATCTTCCCCCTTTAACTTGGAAAGGGCCATCACACCCTTGCTGCAACTGAAGAAGTTCCCCGACCTATGGGGCTCCACTCTAGAGGAAGCACTAGGGTCCCGCCCACATCCAGAAGAGCCCCGTTTCCACCTCGTAGCTCCAGATGAGGGATCCTTTCCCTGCTTCGTCGGGAAAGATTCCTGGCGTGCCCACGTATCTCAAGAGGAGGCTCTCTAAACGGAAAAGACGAGAGGAACTCCAGGGTTGTGCCACCGTTTCAGGAGTCCCCCAAATGTCCCAGTGCATTCCAGAGGAAACTGTTTTCCATGCACTGCCTCGACTTTCACGCCAAGGAACGACTCACATCACGGTGGCACGTGGGACACCCCTGTGGGAAAACCTCCTGGGAAAGCCTCAAGAGAAATCCACAGAGACCTAGATCCACACGCCGGGAAGCGTGACACTGCTGCTACAGCTTGGGAGGAAAGCGGACGTGCATAACCCCACACGAGATGAGGATTAACTCCCCTGTGGAGACTCCAGAAGCACCCCCAGATCCATGTCAGCACTGGAGAGGAATCTTCAGGTTCTGGCCCTGACTCCACACAAGGTCTTAGGCCCCGGCATCGACTGGAGAGGAATCCCAAGAGGCCCCCTTGCATTTCGCCTGGAGACTGGCCTTTCCTGAGGCCAGCAGAGTGGGTCCCTGATGTCCCCGTTGTAACTCGAGAGGCTCGTGCTGCAACTCGAGAAATCCAGGAGGCTCTCCTCTAGGGGAGATGAGGCAAATGTCCGCAGAGGCGTCTCGAGCCTAATCACACCTTCCCTCTTAACTTCGAAAGGGTCCCTCACAACCTTGCTGCAACTCAAAAAGTTCCCCGACATACCCGTCTCCACTCGAGAGGAAGAAGGAGGTTCTTGCCCACATCCAGAGGAGTCCGTTTCCGCCTCGTACCTGGAGACGAGGGATCATTTCCCTGCCTCATGGGGAAGGAATTCCCGGGTTTCGCGTCGCATCTCAAGAGGAGGCACTCTCAACAGGAAAGACGAGAGGAAATCCAGGGTCATGCCACCATTCCAAGAGTTCCCCAAATGACTCACTCCATTCCAGAGGAAACTGTTTTCCCTGCACTGCCTCGACTTTCACGCCGAGGATCGACTCACACCACGGTGGCACGTGGGACAGCCCTGTGGGAATGACTCGTGGGAAAGCCTCCAGGGAAAGCCACAGATCACTGATACACACAACGGGAAGTGTGACACTGCTGCTACAGCTTGGGAGGAAAGCGCATGTGCATGCCCACACTCGAGACGAGGACTGACTCCCCTGTGGAGACTCCAGAAGTACCCCAAGATCCATGTCAGCACTGGAGAGAAATACTCAGGATCCAGCCCCGACTCCACACAAGGTCTTAGGCCTTGGCATCGACTGGAGAGGAATCCCGAGATGCCCCCAAGCACCTCGCATGGGGACTGGCATTTCCAGAGGCCACCAGAGGGGGTCCCTGAGGTCCCCGTCCAAACTTGCGAGCACCTGCCGCAACTCGAGAAAATCCAGGAGGTTCTCCCGTCCAGGCGAGATGAGGCCCATTTCCCTGAGGCCTCTCGAGGGTAATCACACCTAACCTCTGGAACTTCGAAAGGGTCCTTCATGCCCTGGCTGCAACTCAAAAAGTTCCCCGACATACCCGTCTCCACTCGAGAGGAAGCACGAGGGTCCCGCCCACATCCAGAGGAGCCCCGCTTCGGCCTCGTAGCTCCAGATGAGGGATCCTTTCCCTGCTTCGTCGGGAAAGAATTCCCGGCGTTCCCGTCGCATCTCAAGAGGAGGCACTCTCAACAGGAAAGGTGAGAGGAACTCCAGGGTCGTGCCACCATTCCAACAGTTCCCCAGATGTCTCAGTCCATTCCAGAGGAACCTGTTTTCCATGACCTGCGACGACTTTCACGGCGAGGACCGACTCACACCACGGAGGCACGTGGGACAGCCCTGTGGGAAGCCTCGTGGGAAAACCTCGAGGGAAACCATCGAGGGAAAGCAACAGATCCAATGATCCATGCGACGGGAAGCGTGATACTGCTGCTAAAGCACGGGAGGAAAGCACACATGTATGCTCCCACTCGAGACGATGACTGACTTCCCTGTGGAGACCTCCGAAGTACCCCAAGATCCATATATGCACTGGAGAGGAATCGTCAGGTTCCGGCCCCGACTCCACACAATGTCTTATGCACCGGCATCAACTGGAGAGCAATCCTGAGTAGACCCTAGAAACTCGCATGGGGACTGGCCTTTCCTGAGGACAGCAGAGCGGGTCCCGGAGGTCCCCTTCATAACACGAGAGAACCAGCCGCAACTTAAGGAAATCCACGAGGTTCTCCCCTCCAGGCGAGATGAAGCCCATTTCCGCTGAGGCGAATCCAGGCTAATGACACCTAAACCTCTGAAACTGCGAAAGGGTCCTTCACACCCTTGCTGCCACTCAAGAAGTTCCCGACATACCCGTCGCAACTCGAGAGGAAGCACGAGGGTCCCGCGTAAATCCAGAGGAGCGTGGTTTCCTCCTCGTAGCTCGAGATGAGGGATCCTTTCCCTGCTTCTTCGGGAAAGAATTTCCGGCACTCCCATCGCATCTCAAGAGGAGGCGCTCTCAACAGGAAGGCGAGAGGAACTCCAGGGCCTTGTCTCCATTCCAAGAGTCCCCCAGATGTCTCAGTCCATTCCAGAGGAACCTGTTTTGCCTGCACTGCCTCGACTTTTACGCCGAGGATCGACTCACACCACGGTGGCATGTGGACAGCCATGTGGGAAAGCCTCGTGGGAAAGGCTCGATGGAAAGCCACAGATCTCGATCCAGGAGACGTGAAGCGTGCCACTGCTGAAATAGCTTGGGAGGAAAGAGCACGTGCATGCCCCTACTCGAGACAACGACTGAATCCCCTGTGGAGACTCCAGAAGTACCCCAAGATCCATGTCAGCACTGGCGAGGAATCCTCAGGTTCCGGATCCCACTTCTCACAAGGTCTTAGGCTCCGGCATCGACTGGAGAGGAATCCCGAGTAGACCCTAGCAACTCGCATGGGGACTGGCCTTTCCTGAGGCCACCATAGTGGCTCCCTGAGGACCCGGTTGTAACTCGAGAGCACCTGCCACAAATCGAGAAAATCCAGGAGGTTCCCCCTCCATGCGAGATGAGGCCCATTTCCGCTAAGGCGTCTCGAGGCTAATCACACTTAACCTCTGGAACTGCGAAAGGGTCCTTCACACACTTACTGCAACTCAAAAAGTTCGCTGACATACCCGTCTCCACTCGAGAGGAAGCACGAGGGTCCCAGCAACATGCAGAGGAGCACCGTTAGCACCTCATAGATTGAGATGAGGGATCCTTTCCCTGCTTCTTTGGGAAAAAATTCCCCGCATTCCTGTCGCATCTCAAGAGGAGGGGCTCTCTACAGGAAAGGCGAGAGGAACTCCACGGTCGTGCCACCATTCCAAGAGTCCCCGACATGTCACAGTCCATTCCAGAGAAACCTGTTTTCCCTGCACTGCCTCGAATTTCACGCCGAGGATCCACTCACACCACGGTGGCACGTGGGACAGCCCTGTGGGAAAGCCTCGTGGGAAAGCCTCGAGAGAAAGCCACAAATCCCGTGATCCACGTGATGGGAAGCATGACACTGCTGCTACAGCTCGCAAGGAAAGCGCACGTGCATGCCCCCACTCGAGACGAGGACTGACTCCCATGTGGAGACTTCGGAAGTACTCCAAGATCCATGTCAGCACTATCGAGGAATTCTCAGGTTCTGGCTCCAACTCCACACAAGGTCTTAGGACCCGGCATTGACTGGAGAGGAATCCCGAGAGGCCCCCTAGCAACTTGCATGGGGATTGGCCCTCCCTGAGGCCACCAGAGGGGGACCCTGATGTCCCCGTCGTAACTCGAGAGCACGTGCCACAACTCGAGAAAATCCAGGAGGTTCTCCCCTCCAGGTGAAACGAGGCCCATTTCCAATGAGGCGTCTCGAGGCTAAAAGGGTCCTTCGCACCCGTGCTGCAACTCAAGAATTTCCCCGACATACCCATCTCCTCTCAAGAGGAAGCACGAGGGTCCCGCCCAAATCCAGACGAACCCCGTTTCCGCCTCGCAGCTCGAGATGAGGGATCCTTTCCCTGCTTGATCAGGAAAGATTTCCCTGCCTTCCTGATGCATCTCAAGAGGAGGCCCTCTCAACAGAATAGCCGAGAGGAACTCCAGGGTCGTGCCACCATTCCAAGGGTCCCCCAGAGGACTCAGTCCATTCCAGAGGAATCTGTTTTCCCTGCACTGCCTCGACTTTCACGCCGAGGATCGACTCACGACACGGTGGCACGTGGGACAGCCCTGTGGGAAAGCCTCGTGGGAAAGCCTCGTGAGAAAGCCTCGAGGGAAAGCCACGTGGGTAAGCCTCGAGGGAAAGCCACAGATCCCTTGATCCACGCGACGGGAAGAATGACACTGCTGCTACCGCTCGAGAGGAAATCGCACGTGCATGCCCCCACTCGAGGTGAGGACTGACTCCCCTGTGGAGACTCCAGAATTACCCCAAGATCCATGTCAGCACTGGAGAGGAATCCTCATACTCCGGCCCCGACTCCACACAAGGTCTTAGGTCCCGGCATTGATGGGAGAGGAATCCCGAGAGCCCCCCTAGCAGCTCCCATGGGGACGGCCTTTCCTGAAGCCACCAGAGCGGGTCCCTGAGGTCCGCGTGTAACTCGCGAGCACCTGCTGCAATTCGAGAAAATCCAGAAGTTACTCCCAAACAGGCGTGATGAGGCCCATTTCTGCCAAGGTGTCTCGAGGCTTATCACACCTAACCTCTGGAACTTCCAAAGGGTCCTTCACACCCTTGCTGCAACTCAAGAAGTTCCCCGACATACCCGTCTCCACTCGAGAGGAAGCACGGCGGTCCCGCCCACATCCAGAGGAGCCCCGTTTCCGCCTCGTAGCACGAGATGAGGGATCCTTTCCCTGCTTCGTCGGGAAAGAATTCCCAGCCTTCCCGTTGCATCTCAAGAGAAGGCACTTCAACAGAAAGGAGAGAGGAACTCCAGGGTCGTGCCACCATTCCAGGAGACCCCCAGAGGTCTCAGTCCATTCCAGAGGAAGCTGTTTTCCCTGCACTGCCTCGACTTTCACAAGAATCGACTCACACTACGGTGGCACGTGGGACAGCCCTGCTGGAAAACCTCATGGAAAAGCCTCGAGGGAAAGCCACAGATCCCGTGATCCACGCGACGGGAAGCGTGACACTGCTGCTACAGCGCGGGAGGGGGGGTCGACACGTTGGCCGAGAGCCCTTACCCGGTCCACCTGCAAATCCTCTGAGACGTGATCTGACCCCAGGGACAGAGGGCAAACGTACCGCTTGAGGTGCTGGAGGAGCCGGACGAAGCCATGGTGGGAGAGGCACACAGGCGCACTGCAGACTGCTGGCCGAGTGGGCGGGGACCCAGCAGCTCAGGACTCTGGAGAGCGGGAGGCGTCTCCGCCCCATTGACGTCAATAGGGTTTGGGTGCATAGATGGAGGGGGCCGCCCCTGGCCTCTTTCCAAGCAGAGACCCTGGACGGAGTCCCGTGGAGCGAGTGGCCTTTTCCCGGGCACAGCCCATGCCCCGGACCGCCAAGATCCCCGTCGGGGTGGGCGGGCAGTTCGGGGGCTTTGGTTTGTGGCCCTCCCTTGCAGCGGGGGGTGGGATCAACCCCGGGTGGATCAATCAGGGGCTCTCAGCAGTGCCAAGGGAGCCCACCACCCGGGAAACGCCCCTAGGTCCCTTTGAAGTGGCCGACCACGCCCCCTTTCCCAGCCTGCCTTGCCTTCCAAACCGCTCTGGGGTTTCCCGCCTTTTCACATTCCACAGGTCCCTGGGCCTCGACTGTCCCCCGCCGGCTCCTCCGAGGCATTCCGGGACACCGGACGCTCTCTCCAGCACCTCTACCTAGATCCCTCGCTGTCCTCGCCTCCGTTTCCCCCCTGCGCCCTCCCCAACTCCTCCTTGGGCTCTTGGCGTCCTTTCCCTACAGCAGTCCCAGAGCACCACCCCCGAGGGCTTTGAGTTGCCTGGAGCCCAAGGCTCCAGCCAGAGACCTGAGGGGCCAGCATCTGGACCGGCAGCTAATGCCATTTGGGGCTTTTCTCATGTGGAGCCTGGGGCCCGCACCTCCGCAGGCAACCCCCAGCGTGAGTGCCCTGGAGATACCCGCCCAAGGGGACAGTGTTCCCCCTACTGTGGGGAAGGAGGTTCCACTAAGCCAAGGAAGCAACACGGGGGGTGGACGATGAGAGGCACTTCTCCTTTTGCTGAGAACAGGGCGAACAGAGTGAGTTGAAGAGAAACGGACGAACCAGGGCAGCATGCCCCCAACTGTCTCTCGGGCAGTGTCGTCTTCGGCCACCCAGGTTTCTAAACCCACCACGGGGGTTCACATGGGAACAGGCAGGGGTCCGTATGGACTTCGAAACCACTGGGTCGATGCCTTCATTCGGGGACGGGTTTGCAAGTAAAGAACGTCTGCATGTCTGCGGGTGACGGGAGGATGCTGGTGGCAGGGCGAGCTCAGTCACCCCATACTGGGAGGAGGGGTCAGAGAGAGACACGGAGGGGACTGGCCTTTGCTGGTGTACCGGGCATGTGTGTACACGTGGACATGGTCGAGAAAGCGGTTGTGCGGGTAGGTCCCTCCTGCTGGCTCAGAGGCTCTGACCTCCGGACACCCGCCCACAGCAGGCACCTTGAAACCGAGGGCAACGTGTCCGTGACGCAGCATTTTAGGGGTACCTGCAGGGGTCTCCCGGGGGCTTGACTCTGAGTCCCAGGCGCGGGCTCCGCCCCCCTCCCCTCCCCCGACCCCACCCACTCCCTTCCACTGTACCCCAAGTCTCCCTGCCTCCTGCCCTCCCTCTCTCTCCCTCTCTCCCTTCACCCCCACTCTCTCCCTTCGCCCCCACACACTCCCGACACCCACTCGCCCCCTCCCACCTTGCATCTCCCAACCTTTCCACCTTTTCACTTCCCTGTCTCCCGCTCCCCCTCCCTCTGCTGCTCCTGGCCGAGGGAAGGAGTTCTCCTGGGTGGACTGCTGCAAGGACGGGACCAGAAGACAGAAGAGCCAGACCCAAAGCACCCGTGCAGGGCACGGGGGTTTCCCTCTTGGGTCCACGGAGTGTTCCCGTCTGAGGCAGCCTCTCCAGTCACTGCCATGCAGGGATTACTTGAGGCTTCAGATAAGGGTGTCCCCTGTTTTGGGGTGGGGCCCAGCTTCCCAAAGGTCCAGCTCTCGGGTTTGTCCCCAGAGTTGTTGTAGACATCCCGGGCGGATTCTCTCCTCTTCCCACACACCAACCCCCTCCCACCCCCGCTTCCTGGAGCATCCCAGGCAAGGAGACCTGAACATGGATATGGGGAGAAGGTGCCCCTCCATTCCTCTCCCTCTAAGCCCCAGGGCCTGGGGAGCCTGACAGCATGTCCCTGAGGGCCTGGTAATCCTCACTGAGGGGTACTTCCAGGACGGCCTCAACTCCCTCGTTCCCCGAAGGGACCTCCGGAGATGACCATGGCGTGTCCCAGGTTGCTGTGGCAGCCCGGATTTCCTGTAGGATGCTGGGTGACCGGGAGAAGGCTGGGTGGGCCCCTGGGACATCAGGAGAGAACCCCGGAAAATGACCCTCGTACCCAGGATGCCTGGCATCCTCTCGTCTGCATTGGTTTGCCTTCTCCACCCTCACGTGTTGGATCCAGGGAGTGACACCTGCAACTTTAATGGCCATTCTGTCGGGGACCTCAGGGACCCCCTCTGTTGGCCTCAGGAAAGGCTAGTCCCCATGCGAGTTGCTAGTGGGCCTCTTGGGATCCCTCTCCCGTCGATGCCGGGGCCTAAGACCTTGTGTGGAGTCGGGGCCGGAACCTGAGGATTCCTCTCCAGTGCTGACATGGATCTTGCAGTACTTCTGGAGTTTCCCCAGGGAAGTCAGTCCTCGTCTCGAGTAGGGGCATGCACATGCGCTTTCCTCCTGAACTGCAGCAGCAGTGTCACGCTTCCCGTCGCGTGCATCAAGGGATCTGTGGCTTTCCATCGAGGATTTCCCATGAGGCTTTCCCACAGGGTTGTCCAACGTGCCACCGTGGTGTGAGTCGATCCTCGACGTGAAAGTCGAGGCAGTGCAAGGAAAACAGATTCCTCTGGAATGGACTGAGACATCGGGGGACTCTTGCAATGGTGGCACAACCCTGGAGATCCTCTCGCCTTTCCTATGGAGAGCGCCTCCACTTGAGATGCGACGGAAACGCCGGGAATTCTTTCTCGACCAAGCAGGGAAAGAATCCCACATCTCGAGCTATGAGGCGGAAATGGGGCTCCTCTGGATGTGGGCGGGACCCAGTGCTTTTTCTCAAGTAGAGACGGGTATGTTGGGAAACTTCGTGGGCCGCTAGGGCAATCAAGTGGGCCCAGTTGGGCATTCACGTGGGCCCGCTGGGGACATCATGTGGGTCAGCTGGGGTAATCACGTGGGCCCGCTGGGGTAATCACGTGGGGCCCCAGGGTCAATCACGGGGGACCCATGGGACAGTCACGTGGGACCCGTGGGGCAATCACGAGTGCCCCAAGGGACAATAACGTGGGACCCTTGGGGCAAACACGTGGGCCCCTAGGGGAAAAAACGTGGGCCAGGTGGGGCAATCAAGTGGGCCCCCAGGGGAAATAACGTGGGCCAGGTGGGGCAATCACGTGGCTCCCAGGGAATTCACGTGGGCCCCAGGGGAAATCACGTGTGCCTTCAGGGGAAATCACGTGAGCCCCCAGGGGAAATCACGTGGGCCCCCAGGGGAAATCACGTGGGCCCCCAGGGGAAATCACGTGGGCCCCCAGGGGAAATCACGTGGGCCCCCAGGGGAAATCACGTTGGCCCCCAGGGGAAATCACGTGGGCCCCCAGGGGAAATCACGTGGGCCCCCAGGGGAAATCACGTGGGCCCACAGGGGAAATCACGTGGGCCAGGTGGGGCAATCACGTGGGCCCCCAGGGGAAATCACGTGGGCCCCCAGGGGAAATCACGTGGGCCAGGTGGGGCAATCACGTGGGCCAGGTGGGGCAATCACGTGGGCCCCCAGGGGAACTCACGTGGGCCCCCAGGGGAAATCACGTGGGCCCCCAGGGGAAATCACGTGGGCCCCCAGGGGAAATCACGTGGGCCCCCAGGGGAAATCACGTGGGACAGGTGGGGCAATCACGTGGGACAGGTTGGGAAATCACGTGGTCCCCCAGGGGAAATCACGTGGGCCCCATGGGGATATCACGTGGGCTATGTGGGGCAATCACGTTGGCCCCCAGGGGAAATCACGTGGGCCCCCAGCGGAAATCACGTGGGCCCCCAGGGGAAATCACGTGGTACCACAGGGGAAATTACGTGGGCCAGGTGGGGCAATCACGTGCGCCCCCAGTGGAAATTACGTGGGCCCCCAGGGGAAATCACGTGGGCCAGGTGGGCAATCACGTGGGCCAGGTGGGGCAATCACGTGGGCCCCCAGGGGAACTCACGTGGGCCCCCAGGGGAAATCACGTGGGCCCCCAGGGGAAATCACGTGGGCCCCCAGGGGAAATCACGTGGGACAGGTGGGGCAATCACGTGGGACAGGTTGGGAAATCACGTGGTCCCCCAGGGGAAATCACGTGGGCCCCATGGGGATATCACGTGGGCTATGTGGGGCAATCACGTTGGCCCCCAGGGGAAATCACGTGGGCCCCCAGGGGAAATCACGTGGGCCCCCAGGGGAAATCACGTGGTACCACAGGGGAAATTACGTGGGCCAGGTGGGGCAATCACGTGGGCCCCCAGGGGAAATTACGTGGGCCCCCAGGGGAAATCACGTGGGCCAGGTGGGGCAATCACGTGGGCCAGGTGGGGCAATCACGTGGGCCCCCAGGGGAACTCACGTGGGCCCCCAGGGGAAATCACGTGGGCCCCCAGGGGAAATCACGTGGGCCCCCAGGGGAAATCACGTGGGCCCCCAGGGGAAATCACGTGGGACAGGTGGGGCAATCACGTGGGACAGGTTGGGAAATCACGTGGTCCCCCAGGGGAAATCACGTGGGCCCCATGGGGATATCACGTGGGCTATGTGGGGCAATCACGTTGGCCCCCAGGGGAAATCACGTCGGCCCCCAGGGGAAATCACGTGGGCCCCCAGGGGAAATCACGTGGTACCACAGGGGAAATTACGTGGGCCAGGTGGGGCAATCACGTGGGCCCCCAGGGGAAATTACGTGGGCCCCCAGGGGAAATCACGTGGGCCAGGTGGGGCAATCACGTAGGCCCCCACGGTAAATCACGTGGGCCCCCAGGGAAAATCACGTGGGCCCCCAGGGTAAATCACATTGGCCCCCAGGGGAAATCACGTGGGCCCCCAGGGGAAATCACGTGGGCCCCCAGGGGAAATCACGTGGGCCAGGTGGGGCAATCACGTGGGCCCCCAGGGGAAATCACGTGGGCCCCCAGGGGAAATCACGTGGGCCCCCAGGGGAAATCACGTGGGCCCCCAGGGGAAATCACGTGGGCCCCCAGGGGAAATCACGTGGGACAGGTGGGGCAATCACGTGGGCCAGGTTGGGAAATCACGTGGGCCCCCAGGGGAAATCACGTGGGCCCCATGGGGATATCACGTGGGCTATGTGGGGCAATCACGTTGGCCCCCAGGGGAAATCACGTGGGCCCCCAGGGGAAATCACGTGGGCCCCCAGGGGAAATACCGTGGGCCCCCAGGGGAAATCACGTGGGCCAGGTGAGGCAATCACGTGGGCCAGGAGGGGCAATCACGGTGGCCCCCAGGGGAAATCATGGGCCAGGTGGGGCAGTCACGTGGGTCCCCAGGGGAAATCACGTGGGCCAGGTGGGGCAATCACGTGGGCCCCCAGGGGAAATCACGTTGGCCCCCAGGGGAAATCACGTGTGCCCCCAGGGGAAATCACGTGAGCCCCCAGGGGAACTCACGTGGGCCCCCAGGGGAAATCACGTGGGCACCCAGGGGAAATCACGTGGGCCAGGTGGGGCAATCACGTGGGCCCCGAGGGGAAATCACGTGGGCCAGGCGGGGCAATCACGTGGGCCAGGTGGGGCAATCACGTGGGCCCCCAGGGGAACTCACGTGGGCCCCCAGGGGAAATAACGTGGGCCCCCAGGGGAAATCACGTGGGCCAGGTGGGGCAATCACGTGGGCCCCTAGGGGAAATCACGTGGGCCAGGTGGGGCAATCACGTGGGCCCCCAGGGGAACTCACGTGGGCCCCCAGGGGAAATCACGAGGGCCCCCAGGGGAAATCACGTGGGCCCCCAGGGGAAATCACATGGGCCAGGCAGGGCAATCACGTGGGCACCCAGGGGAAATCATGTGGGCCCCCAGGGGATATCACGTGGGCCAGGTGGGGCAATCACATGTGCCCCCAGGGGAAATCACGTGGTCTCCCAGGGGAAATCACGTGGGCCCCCAGGGGAAATCACGTGTGCCAGGTGGGGCAATCACATGGGCCAGGTGGGGCAATCACGTGGGCCCCCAGGGGAACTCAAGTGGGCCCCCAGGGGAAATCACGTGGGCCCCCAGGGGAAATCACGTGGGCCAGGTGGGGCAATCACGTGGGCCAGGTGTGGCAATCACCTGGGCCCCCAGGGGAAATCACGTGGGCCCCCAGGGGAAATCACTTGGGCCCCCAGGGGAAATCTCGTGGGCTCCCAGGGGAAATCACGTGGGCCAGGTGGGGCAATCACGTGGGCCAGGTGGGGCAATCACGTGGGCCAGGTGGAGCAATCACGTGGGCCCCCAGGGGAAATCACGTGGGCCCCCAGGGGAAATCACGTGGGCCCCCAGGGGAAATCACGTGGGCCCCCAGGGGAAATCACGTGGGCCCCCAGGGGAAATCACGTGGGCCCCCAGGGGAAATCACGTGAGCCCCCAGGGGAAATCACGTGGGCCCCCAGGGGAAATCACGTGGGCCCCCAGGGGAAATCACGTGGGCCCCCAGGGGCAATCACGTGGGCCAGGTGGGGCAATCACGTGGGCCAGGTCGGGCAATCACGTGGGCCAGGTGGGGCAATCACGTGGGCCCCCAGGGGAAATCACGTGGGCCAGGTGGGGCAATCACGTGGGCCAGGAGGGGCAATCACGTGGGCCCCCAGGGGAAATCACGTGGGCCAGGTGGGGCAATCACGTGGGCCAGGTGGGGCAATCACGTGGGCCAGGAGGGGCAATCACGTGGGCCCCCAGGGGAAATCACGTGGGCCAGGTGGGGCAATCACGTGGGCCAGGAGGGGCAATCACGTGGGCCCCCAGGGGAAATCACGTGGGCCCCCAGGGGAAATCACGTGGGCCCCCAGGGCCAATCACGTTGGCCCCCAGGGCCAGTCACGTGGGCCCCCGGGGGAAATCACGTGGGCCCCCAGGGGAAATCATGAGGGCCCCCTGGGAAAATCACGTGGGTCTCCAGGGGCAATCAAGTGGGCCCCCAGGGGAAATCACGTGGGCCAGGTGGCGCAATCACTTGGGCCCCCAGGGGAAATCACGTGGGCCCCCAGGGGAAATCACGTGGGCCCCCAGGGGAAATCACGTGGGCCAGTTGGGGCAATCACGTGGGCCACCAGTTGAAATCACGTGGGCCCCCAGGGGAAATCACGTGGGCCCCCAGGGGAAATCACGTGGGCCCCCAGGGGAAATCACGTGGGCCCCCAGGGGAAATCACGTGGGACAGGTGGGGCAATCACGTGGGCCAGGTGGGGCAATCACGTGGGCCCCCAGGGGAAATCCCGTGGGCCAGGTGGGGCAATTAAGTGGGTCCACAGGAATATCACGTGGTCCCCCAGAGGAAATCACGTGGGCCCCCAGGGGCAATCACGTGGGCCAGGTGGGGCAATCATGTGGGCCCCCAGGGGAAATCACGTGGGCCCCCAGGGGAAATCACGTGGGCCAGGTGGGGCAATCACGTGGGCCAGGTGGAGCAATCACGTGGGCCCCCAGGGGAAATCACGTGGGCCCCCAGGGGCAATCACGTGGGCCCCCTGGGGCAATCACGTGGGCCCCCAGGGGCAATCACGTGGGCCCCCAGGGGAAATCACGTGGGCCACCAGGGGAAATCACGTGGGCCCCCAGGGGCAATCACGTGGGCCCCCAGGGGAAATCACGTGGGCCCCCAGGGGAAATCACGTGGGCCAGGTGGGGCAATCACGTGGGCCAGGTGGGGCAATCACGTGGGCCAGGTGGAGCAATCACGTGGGCCCCCAGGGGAAATCACGTGGGCCCCCAGGGGAAATCACGTGGGCCCCCAGGGGAAATCACGTGGGCCCCCAGGGGAAATCACGTGGGCCCCCAGGGGAAATCATGTGGGCCCCCAGGGGAAATAACGTGGGCCCCCAGGGGAAATCACGTGGGACCCCAGGGGAAATCACGTGGGCCAGGTGGGGCAATCACGTGGGCCAGGTGGGGCAATCACCTGGGCCCCCAGGGGAAATCATGTGGGCCAGGTTGGGCAATCACGAGGGCCCCAGGGGAAATCACGTGGGCCAGGTGGGGCAAACACGTGGTCCCCAGGGGAAATCACGTGGGTCCCCAGGGCCAATCACGTGGGCCCCTAGGGGAAATCACGTGGGCCCCCAGGGGAAATCACTTGGGACCCAGGGGAATTCACGTGGGCCCACCGGGGGAAATCACGTGGGCCCCCAGGGGAAATCACGTGGGCCAGGTGGGGCAATCACGTGGGCCAGGTGTGGCAATCACGTGGGCCCCCAGGGGAAATCACGTGGGCCCCCAGGGGAAATCACGTGGGCCCCCAGGGCCAATCACGTTGGCCCCCAGGGCCAGTCACGTGGGCCCCCGGGGGAAATCACGTGGGCCTCCAGGGGAAATCACGTGGGCCCCCTGGGAAAATCACGTGGGTCTCCAGGGGCAATCAAGTGGGCCCCCAGGGGCAATCACGTGGGCCAGGTGGCGCAATCACTTGGGCCCCCAGGGGAAATCACGTGGGCCCCCAGGGGAAATCACGTGAGCCCCCAGGGGAAAACACGTGGGCCAGTTGGGGCAATCACGTGGGCCACCAGGTGAAATCACGTGGGCCCCCAGTGGAAATCACGTGGGCCCCCAGGGGAAATCACGTGGGCCCCCAGGGGAAATCACGTGGGCCCCCAGGGGAAATCACGTGGGACAGGTGGGGCAATCACGTGGGCCAGGTGGGGCAATCACGTGGGCCCCCAGGGGAAATCCCGTGGGCCCCCAGGGGAAATCACGTGGGCCCCCAGGGGAAATCACGTGGTCCCCCAGAGGAAATCACGTGGGCCCCCAGGGGCAATCACGTGGGCCAGGTGGGGCAATCACGTGGGCCCCCAGGGGAAATCAAGTGGGCCCCCAGGGGAAATCACGTGGGCCCCCTGGGGAAATCACGTGGGCCAACAGGGGAAATCACGTGGGCCAGGTGGGGCAATCACGTGGGCCCCCAGGGGAAATCACGTGGGCCAGGTGGGGCAATCACGTTGGCCAGGTGGGGAAATTAGGTTGGTCCACAGGGGAAATCACGTGGTCCCCCAGAGGAAATCACGTGGGCCCCCAGGGGAAATCTCGTGGGACCCCAGGGGAAATCACGTGGGCCCCCAGGGGAAATCACGTGGGCCAGGTGGGGCAATCACGTGGGCCAGGTGGGGCAATCAAATGGGCCAGGTGGAGCATTCACGTGGGCCCCCAGGGAAAATCACGTGGGCCCCCAGGGGAAATCACGTGGGCCAGGTGGGGCAATCACGTGGGCCAGGTGGGGCAATCACCTGGGCCAGGTGGAGCATTCACGTGGGCCCCCAGGGAAAATCACGTGGGCCCCCAGGGGAAATCACGTGGGCCCCCAGGGGAAATCACGTGGGCCCCCAGGGGAAATCACGTGGGACCCCAGGGGAAATCACGTGGGCCCCCAGGGGAAATCACGTGGGCCAGGTGGGGCAATCACGTGGGCCAGGTGGGGCAATCACCTGGGCCAGGTGGAGCATTCACGTGGGCCCCCAGGGAAAATCACGTGGGCCCCCAGGGGAAATCACGTGGGCCCCCAGGGGAAATCACGTGGGCCCCCAGGGGAAATCACGTGGGCCCTCAGGGGAAATCACGTGGGCCCCCAGGGGAAATCACGTGGGCCCCCAGGTGAAATCACGTGGGCCCCCAGGGGAAATCACGTGGGCCCCCAGGGGAAATCACGTGGGCCTTGTGTGGCAATCACGTGGACCAGGTGGGGCAATCACATGGGCCAGGTGGAGCAATCACATGGGCCCCCAGGGGAAATCACGTGGGCCCCCATGGGAAATCACGTGGGCCCCCAGGGGAAATCACGTGGGCCCCCAGGGGAAATCACGTGGGCCCCCAGGGGAAATCACGTGGGCCCCCAGGGGAAATCACGTGGGCACCCAGGGGAAATCACGTGGGCCCCAGGGGAAATCACGTGGGCCAGTTGGGGCAATCACGTGGGCCAGGTGGGGCAATCACGTGGGCCAGGTGAGCAATCACGTCGGCCTCCCGGGGAAATCACGAGGGCCCCCAGGGGAAATCACGTGGTCCCCCAGGTGAAATCACGAGGGCCCCCAGGGGAAATCACGAGGGCCCCCAGGGGAAATCACGTGGGCTTTGTGGGGCAATCACGTGGGCCAGGTGGGGAAATCACGTGGGCCCCCAGGTGAAATCACGTGGGCCCCCAGGGGAAATCACATGGGACAGGTGGGGCAATCACGTGGGACCCCAGTGGAAATCACGTGGGCCCCCAGGGGAAATCACGTGGGCCCGCAGGGGAAATTACGTGGGCCAGGTGGGGCAATCACGTGGGCCAGGTGGGGAAATCACGTGGGCCCCCAGGGGAAATCACGTGGGCCCCCAGGGGAAATCACGTGGGCCCCCAGGGGAAATCACGTGGGCCGCCTGGGGAAATCACGTGGACCCCCAGGGGAGATCACGTGGGCCCCCAGGGGAAATCACGTGGGCCCCCAGGGGAAATCACGTGGGCCCCCAGGGGAAATCACGTGGGCCAGGTGGGGCAATCACGGGGGCCAGGTGGGGCAATCACGTGGGCCAGGTGGGGCAATCACGTGGGCCAGGTGGGGCAATCACGTGGGCCCCCAGGGGAAATCACGTGGGCCCCCAGGGGAAATCACGTGGGCCCCCAGGGGAAATCACGTGGGTCACCAGGGGAAATCACGTGGGCCCCCAGGGGAAATCCCGTGGGCCCCCAGGGGAAATCACGTGGGACCCAGGGGAAATCACGTGGGCCAGGTGGGGCAATCACGTGGGCCAGGTGGGGCAATCACGTGGGCCAGGTGGAGCAATCACGTGGGCCCCCAGGGGAAATCACGTGGGCCCCCAGGGGAAATCACGTGGGCCACGTGGAGCAATCACGTGGGCCCCCAGGGGAAATCACGTGGGCCCCCAGGGGAAATCACGTGGGCCCCCAGGGGAAATCAATTGGGCCCCCAGGGGAAATCACGTGGGCCAGGTGGAGCAATCACGTCGGCCTCCAGGGGAAATCACGTGGGTCCCCAGGGGAAATCACGTGGGCCCCCAGGGGAAATCACGTTGGCCCCCAGGGGAAATCACGTGGGCCACCAGGGGACATCACGTGGGCGCCCAGGGGACATCACGTGGGCCCCCAGGGGAAATCACGTGGGCCCCGAGGGGAATTCACGTGGGCCCCCAGGGGAAATCTCGTGGGCCCCCAGGGGAAATCACGTGGGCCCCCAGGAGAAATCACGTGGGCCAGGTGGGGCAATCACGTGGGCCAGGTGGGGCAATCACGTGTGCCAGGTGGAGCAATCACGTGGGCCCCCAGGGGAAACCACGTGGGCCCCCAGGTGAAATCACGTGTGCCCCCAGGGGAAATCACATGGGCCACCAGGGGAAATCACGTGGGCCAGGTGGGGCAATCACGTGGACCCCCAGGGGAACTCTCGTGGGCCCCCAGGGGAAATCACGTGGGCACCCAGGAGAAATCACGTGGGCCCCCAGGGGAAATCACGTGGGACAGGTGGGGCAATCACGTGGGCAAGGTGGGGCAGTCAGGTGGGCCCCCGGGGAAATCACGTGGGCCAGGTGGGGCAATCACGTGGGCCCCCAGGGGAAATCACGTGGGCCCCCAGGGGAAAAAACGTGGGCCCCTAGGGGAAATCACGTGGGCCCCCAGGGGAATTCACGTGGGCCCCCAGGGGAATCTCGTGGGCCCCCAGGGGAAATCACGTGGGCCCCCAGGGGAAATCACGTGGGCACCAGGGGAAATCACGTGGGCCAGGTCGGGAAATCTCGTCGGCCAGGTGGGGCAATCACGTGGGCCAGGTGGAGCAATCACGTGGGCCCCCAGGGGAAATCACGTGGGCCCCCAGGGGAAATCACGTGGGCCCCCAGGGGAAATCACGTGGGCCCCCAGGGGAAATCACGTGGGCCCCCAGGGAAAATCACGTGGGCCAGGTTGGGCAATCACGTGGGCCCGGTGGGGCAATCACGTGGGCCAGGTGGAGCAATCACGTGGGCCCCCAGAGGAAATCACGTGGGCCCCCAGGGGAAATCAGGCGGGCCCCCAGGGGAAATCACGTGGGCCCTCAGGGGAAATCACGAGGGCCCCCAGAGGAAATCACGTGGGACCCCAGGGGAAATCACGGGGGCCCCCAGGTGAAATCACGTGGGCCCCCAGGAGAAATCACGTGGGCCCCCAGGGGAAATCACGTGGGCATTGTGGGGCAATCACGTGGGTCATGTGGGGCAATCACGTGGGCCAGGTGGAGCAATCACATGGGCCCCCAGGGGAAATCACGTGTGCCCCCAGGGGAAATCACGTGGGCCCCCAGGGGAAATCATGTGGGCCCCCAGGGGAAATCACGTGGGCCCCCAGGGGAAATCACGTGGGCCCCCAGGGGAAATGACGTTGGCCCCCAGGGGCAATCACGTGAGCCCCCAGGGGCAATCACGTGGGCCCCCAGCGGCAATCACGTGGGCCCCCAGGGGAAATCACGTGGGCCCGCAGGGGAAACCACGTGGGCCCCCAGGGGCAATCACCTGGGCCCCCAGGGGAAATCACGTGGGCCCCCAGGGGAAATCACGTGGGCCCCCAGGGGAAATCACGTGGGACAGGTGGGGCAATCACGTGGGCCAGGTGGGGCAATCACGTGGCCCAGGTGGAGAAATCACGTGCGCCCCCAGGGTAAATCACGTGGGCCCCCAGGGGAAATCACGTGGGCCCCCAGGGGAAATCCCGTGGGCCCCCAGGGGAAATGACGTGGGCCCCCAGGGGAAATCCCGTGGGCCCCCAGGGGAAATCACGTGGGACCCAGGGGAAATCACGTGGGCCAGGTGGGGAAATCACGTGGGCCAGGTGGGGCAATCACGTGGGCCAGGTGGAGCAATCACGTGGGCCCCCAGGGGAAATCACGTGGGCCCCAAGGGGAAATCACGTGGGCCCCCAGGGGAAATCACGTGGGCCAGGTGGGGCAATCACGTGGGCCAGGTTGGGCAATCACGTGGGCCAGGTGGGGAAATCACGTGGGCCCCCAGGGGAAATCACGTGGGCCCCCAGGGGAAATCACGTGGGCCCCAAGGGGAAATCACGTGGGCCCCCAGGGGAAATCACGTGGGCCCCCAGGGGAAATCACGTGGGCCCCCATGGGCAATCACGTGGGCCCCCAGGGGCAATCACGTGGGCCCCCAGCGGCAATCACGTGGGCCCCCAGGGGAAATCACGTGGGCCCCCAGGGGAAATCACGTGGGCCCCCAGGGGAAATCACATGGGCCCCCAGGGGAAATCACGTCGGCCCCCATGGGAAATCACGTGGGCCAGGTGGGGCATTCACGTGGGCCAGGTGGGGCAATAACGTGGGCCAGGTGGAGCAATCACGTGGGCCCCCAGGGGAAATCACGTGGGCCCCCAGGGCAAATCACGTGGGCCCCCAGGGGAAATCACGTGGGCCCCCAGGGGAAATCACGTGGGCCCCCAGGGGAAATCACGTGGGCCCCCAGGGGAAGTCACGTGGGACGCAAGGGGAAATCACGTGTGCCAAGTGGGGCAATCACGTGGGCCAGGTGGAGCAATCACGTGGGCCCCCAGGGAAAATCACGTGGGCCAGGTTGGGCAATCACGTGGGCCAGGTGGGGCAATCACGTGGGCCCCCAGGGGAAATCACGTGGGACAGGTGGGGCAATCACGTGGGACCCCAGGGGAAATCACGTGGGCCCCCAGGGGAAATCACGTGGGCCCCCAGGGGAAATTACGTGGGCCAGGTGGGGCAATCACGTGGGTCAGGTGGGGAAATCAAGTGGGCCCCCAGGGGAAATCACGTGGGCCCCCAGGGGAAATCACGTGGGCCCCCAGGGGAAATCACGTGGGCCGCCTGGGGAAATCACGTGGACCCCCAGGGGAGATCACGTGGGCCCTCAGGGGAAATCACGTGGGCCCCCAGGGGAAATCAAGTGGGCCCCCAGGGGAAATCACGTGGGCCAGGTGGGGCAATCACGGGGGCCAGGTGGGGCAATCACGTGGGCCAGGTGGGGCAATCACGTGGGCCAGGTGGGGAAATCACGTGGGCCCCCAGGGGAAATCACGTGGGCCCCCAGGGGAAATCACGTGGGCCCCCAGGGGAAATCACGTGGGCCCCCAGGGGAAATCACGTGGGCCCCCAGGGGAAATCACGTGGGCCCCCAGGGGAAATCACGTGGGCCCCCAGGGGAAATCACGTGGGTCCCCATGGGAAATCACGTGGGCCAGGTGGGGCAATCACGTGGGCCAGGTGTGGCAATCACGTGGGCCCCAGTGGAAATCACGTGGGCCCCCAGGGGAAATCACGTGGGCCAGGTGGGGCAATCACGTGGGCCAGGTGGGGCAATCACGTGGGCCAGGTGGGGCAATCACGTGGGCCCCCAGGGGAAACCACGTGGGCCCCCAGGGGAAATCACGTGTGCCCCCAGGGGAAATCACGTGGGCCACCAGGGGAAATCACGTGGGCCCCCAGTGGAAATCACGTGGGCCACCAGGGGAAACCACGTGGGCCAGGTGGGGCAATCACGTGGGCCCCCAGGGGAACTCTCGTGGGACCCAGGGGAAATCACGTGGGCCCCCAGGGGAAATCACGTGGGCCCCCAGGGTAAATCACGTGGGCCCCCAGGGGAAATCACGTGGGCCAGGTGGGGCAATCACGTGGGCCAGGTGGGGCAATCACGTGGGCCAGGTGGAACAATCACGTGAGCCCCCAGGGGAAATCACGTGGGACCCAGAGGAAATCACGTGGGCCCCCAGGGGAAATCACGTGGGCCCCCAGGGGAAATCACGTTGGCCACATGGAGCAATCACGTGGGCCCCCAGGGGAAATCACGTGGGCCCCCAGGGGAAATCACGTGGGCCCCCAGGGGAAATCACGTGGGCCCCCAGGGGAAATCACGTGGGCCCCCAGGGGAAATCACGTGGGCCCCCAGGGGAAATCACGTGGGACAGGTGGGGCTATCACGTGGGACCCCAGGGGAAATCACGTGGGCCCCCAGGGGAAATCACGTGGGCCCCCAGGGGAAATTACGTGGGCCAGGTGGGGCAATCACGTGGGCCAGGTGGGGAAATCAAGTGGGCCCCCAGGGGAAATCACGTGGGCCCCCAGGGGAAATCACGTGGGCCCCCAGGGGAAATCACGTGGGCCGCCTGGGGAAATCACGTGGGCCCCCAGGGGAGATCACGTGGGCCCTCAGGGGAAATCACGTGGGCCCCCAGGGGAAATCACGTGGGCCCCCAGGGGAAATCACGTGGGCCAGGTGGGGCAATCACGGGGGCCAGGTGGGGCAATCACGTGGGCCAGGTGGGGCAATCACGTGGGCCAGGTGGGGCAATCACGTGGGCCCCCAGGGGAAATCACGTGGGCCCCCAGGGGAAATCACGTGGGCCAGTTGGGGCAATCACGTGGGTCCCCAGGGGAAATCACGTGGGCCCCCAGGGGAAATCACGTGGGCCCCCAGGGGAAATCACGTGGGCCCCCATGGGAAATCACGTGGGCCCCCATGGGAAATCACGTGGGCCAGGTGGGGCAATCACGTGGGCCAGGTGTGGCAATCACGTGGGCCCCCAGTGGAAATCACGTGGGCCCCCAGGGGAAATCACGTGGGCCAGGTGGGGCAATCACGTGGGCCAGGTGGGGCAATCACGTGGGCCAGGTGGGGCAATCACGTGGGCCCCCAGGGGAAACCACGTGGGCCCCCAGGGGAAATCACGTGTGCCCCCAGGGGAAATCACGTGGGCCACCAGGGGAAATCACGTGGGTCCCCAGTGGAAATCACGTGGGCCACCAGGGGAAACCACGTGGGCCAGGTGGGGCAATCACGTGGGCCCCCAGGGGAACTCTCGTGGGACCCAGGGGAAATCACGTGGGCCCCCAGGGGAAATCACGTGGGCCCCCAGGGTAAATCACGTGGGCCCCCAGGGGAAATCACGTGGGCCAGGTGGCGCAATCACGTGGGCCAGGTGGGGCAATCACGTGGGCCAGGTGGAACAATCACGTGAGCCCCCAGGGGAAATCACGTGGGACCCAGAGGAAATCACGTGGGCCCCCAGGGGAAATCACGTGGGCCCCCAGGGGAAATCACGTGGGCCACATGGAGCAATCACGTGGGCCCCCAGGGGAAATCACGTGGGCCCCCAGGGGAAATCACGTGGGCCCCCAGGGGAAATCACGTGGGCCCCCAGGGGAAATCACGTGGGCCCCCAGGGGAAATCACGTGGGCCCCCAGGGGAAATCACGTGGGACAGGTGGGGCAATCACGTGGGACCCCAGGGGAAATCACGTGGGCCCCCAGGGGAAATCACGTGGGCCCCCAGGGGAAATTACGTGGGCCAGGTGGGGCAATCACGTGGGCCAGGTGGGGAAATCAAGTGGGCCCCCAGGGGAAATCACGTGGGCCCCCAGGGGAAATCACGTGGGCCCCCAGGGGAAATCACGTGGGCCGCCTGGGGAAATCACGTGGACCCCCAGGGGAGATCACGTGGGCCCTCAGGGGAAATCACGTGGGCCCCCAGGGGAAATCAAGTGGGCCCCCAGGGGAAATCACGTGGGCCAGGTGGGGCAATCACGGGGGCCAGGTGGGGCAATCACGTGGGCCAGGTGGGGCAATCACGTGGGCCAGGTGGGGCAATCACGTGGGCCCCAGGGGAAATCACGTGGGCCCCCAGGGGAAATCACGTGGGCCAGGTGGGGCAATCACGTGGGTCCCCAGGGGAAATCACGTGGGCCCCCAGGGGAAATCACGTGGGCCCCCAGGGGAAATCACGTGGGCCCCCATGGGAAATCACGTGGGCCCCCATGGGAAATCACGTGGGCCAGGTGGGGCAATCACGTGGGCCAGGTGTGGCAATCACGTGGGCCCCAGTGGAAATCACGTGGGCCCCCAGGGGAAATCACGTGGGCCAGGTGGGGCAATCACGTGGGCCAGGTGGGGCAATCACGTGGGCCAGGTGGGGCAATCACGTGGGCCCCCAGGGGAAACCACGTGGGCCCCCAGGGGAAATCACGTGTGCCCCCAGGGGAAATCACGTGGGCCACCAGGGGAAATCACGTGGGCCCCCAGTGGAAATCACGTGGGCCACCAGGGGAAACCACGTGGGCCAGGTGGGGCAATCACGTGGGCCCCCAGGGGAACTCTCGTGGGACCCAGGGGAAATCACGTGGGCCCCCAGGGGAAATCACGTGGGCCCCCAGGGTAAATCACGTGGGCCCCCAGGGGAAATCACGTGGGCCAGGTGGGGCAATCACGTGCGCCAGGTGGGGCAATCACGTGGGCCCCCAGGGGAAATCCCGTGGGCCAGGTGGGGCAATTAAGTGGATCCACAGGTATATCACGTGGTCCCCCAGAGGAAATCACGTGGGCCCCCAGGGGAAATCACGTGGGCCAGGTGGGGCAATCACGTGGGCCAGATGGAGCAATCACATGGGCCCCCAGGGGAAATCACGTGGGCCCCAAGGGGAAATCACGTGGGCCCCCAGGGGAAATCATGTGGGCCCCCAGGGGAAATCACGTGGGCCCCAAGGGGAAATCACGTGGGCCCCCGGGGGAAATCACCTGGGCCAGGTGGGGCAATCACGTGGGCCAGGTGGGGCAATCACGTGGGCCAGGTGGGGCAATAACGTGGGCCAGGTGGAGCAATCACGTGGGCCCCCAGGGGAAATCACGTGGGCCCCCAGGGCAAATCACGTGGGCCCCCAGGGGAAATCACGTTGGCCCCCAGGGGAAATCACGTGGGCCCCCAAGGGGAAATCACGTGGGCCCCCAGGGGAAATCACGTGGGCCCCCAGGCAAATCCCTTGGGCCAGGTGGGGCAATTAAGTGGATCCACAGGTATATCACGTGGTCCCCCAGAGGAAATCACGTGGGCCCCCAGGGGAAATCACGTGGGACCCCAGGGTAAATCACGTGGGCCCCCAGGGGAAATCACGTGGGCCAGGTGGGGCAATCACGTGGGCCAGGTTGAACAATCACGTGGGCCCCCAGGGGAAATCACGTGGGCCCCCAGAGGAAATCACGTGGGCCCCCAGGGGAAATCACGTGGGCCCCCAGGGGAAATCACGTGGGCCAGGTTGAACAATCACGTGGGCCCCCAGGGGAAATCACGTGGGCCCCCAGAGGAAATCACGTGGGCCCCCAGGGGAAATCACGTGGGCCCCCAGGGGAAATCACGTGGGCCACATGGAGCAATCACGTGGGCCCCCAGGGGAAATCACGTGGGCCCCCAGAGGAAATCACGTGGGCCCCCAGGGTTAATCACGTGGGCCCCCAGGGGAAATCACGTGGGCCCCCAGGGGAAATCACGTGGGCCCCCAGGAGAAATCACGTGGGCCCCCAGGGGAAATCACGTGGGACAGGTGGGGCAATCACGTGGGCCAGGTGGGGCAATCACGTGGGCCCCCAGGGGAACTCTCGTGGGCCCCCAGGGGAAATCACGTGGGCCCCCAGGAGAAATCACGTGGGCCCCCAGGGGAAATCACGTGGGACAGGTGGGGCAATCACGTGGGCCAGGTGGGGCAATCACGTGGGCCCCCAGGGGAAATCACGTGGGCCCCCAGGGGAAAACACGTGGGCCCCTAGGGGAAATCACGTGGGCCCCCAGGGGAATTCACGTGGGCCCCCAAGGGGAAATCTCGTGGGCCCCCAGGGGAAATCACGTGGGCCCCCAGGGGAAATCACGTGGGCACCAGGGGAAATCACGTGGGCCCCCAGGGGAAATCACGTGGGCCAGGTGGGGCAATCACGTGGGCCAGGTGGAGCAATCACGTGGGCCCCCAGGGGAAATCACGTGGGCCCCCAGGGGAAATCACGTGGGCCCCCAGGGGAAATCACGTGGGCCCCCAGGGGAAATCACGTGGGCCCCCAGGGAAAATCACGTGGGCCAGGTGGGGCAATCACGTGGGCCAGGTGGGGCAATCACGTGGGCCAGGTGGAGCAATCACGTGGGCCCCCAGAGGAAATCACGTGGGCCCCCAGGGGAAATCAGGTGGGCCCCCAGGGGAAATCACGTGGGCCCTCAGGGGAAATCACGTGGGCCCCCAGAGGAAATCACGTGGGACCCCAGGGGAAATCACGGGGGCCCCCAGGTGAAATCACGTGGGCCCCCAGGTGAAATCACGTGGGCCCCCAGGGGAAATCACGTGGGCATTGTGGGGCAATCACGTGGGCCATGTGGGGCAATCACGTGGGCCAGGTGGAGCAATCACATGGGCCCCCAGGGGAAATCACGTGGGCCCCCAGGGGAAATCACGTGGGCCCCCAGGGGAAATCATGTGGGCCCCCAGGGGAATCACGTGGGCCCCCAAGGGAAATCACGTGGGCCCCCAGGGGAAATCACGTTGGCCCCCAGGGGCAATCACGTGGGCCCCCAGGGGCAATCACGTGGGCCCCCAGCGGCAATCACGTGAGCCCCCAGGGGAAATCACGTGGGCCCGCAGGGGAAACCACGTGGGCCCCCAGGGGCAATCACGTGGGCCCCAAGGGGAAATCACGTGGGCCCCCAGGGGAAATCACGTGGGCCAGGTGGGGCAATCACGTGGGCCAGGTGGAACAATCACGTGGGCCCCCAGGGGAAATCACGTGGGCCCCCAGGGGAAATCACGTGGTCCCCCAGGGGAAATCACGTGGGCCCCCAGGGGAAATCACGTGGGCCCCCAGGGGAAATCACGTGGGCCAGGTGGGGCAATCACGTGGGCCAGGTGGAGCAATCACGTGGGCCCCCAGGGGAAATCACGTGGGCCCCCAGGGGAAATAACGTGGGCCCCCAGTGGAAATCACGTGGGCCCCCAGGGGAAATCACGTGGGCCCCCAGGGGAAATCACGTGGGCCAGGTGGGGCAATCACGTGGGCCAGGTGGGGCAATCACGTGGGCCAGCTGGAGCAATCACGTGGGCCCCCAGGGGAAATCACGTGGGCCCCCAGGGGAAATCACGTGGGCCCCCAGGGCAAATCACGTGGGCCCCCAGGGGAAATCACGTGGGCCCCCAGGGGAAATCACGTGGGCCCCCAGGGGAAATCACGTGGGCCCCCAGGGGAAATCATGTGGGCCCCCAGGGGAAATCACGTGGGCCCCCAGGGGAAATCACGTGGGCCAGGTGGGGCAATCACGTGGGCCAGGTGGGGCAATCACGTGGGCCCCCAGGGGAAATCACGAGGGCCCCCAGGGGAAATCACGTGGGCCCCCAGGGCAAATCACGTGGGCCCCCAGGGGAAATCACGTGGGCCCCCAGGGGAAATCACGTGGGCCCCCAGGGGTAATCATGTGGGCCCCCAGGGGAAATCACGAGGGCCAGGTGGGTCAATCACGTGGGCCAGGTGGAGCAATCACGTGGGCCCCCAGGGGAAATCACGTGGGCCCCCAGGGGAAATCACGTGGGCCCCCAGGGGAAGTCACGTGGGCCAGGTGGGGCAATCACGTGGGCCAGGTGGGGCAATCACGTGGGCCCCCAGGGGAAATCACGTGGGCCCCCAGGGGAAATCACGTGGGCCAGGTGGGGCAATCACTTGGGCCAGGTGGGGCAATAACGTGGGCCAGGTGGAGCAATCACTTGGGCCCCCAGGGGAAATCACGTGGGCCCCCAGGGGAAATCACGTGGGCCCCCAGGGGAAATCACGTGGGCCGCCAGGGGAAATCACGTGGGCCCCCAGGGGAAATCACGTGGGCCCCCAGGGGAAATAACGTGGTCCCCCAGGGGAAATCACGTGGGCCCCCAGGGGAAATCACATGGGCCCCCAGGGGAAATCACGTGGGCCCCCAGGGGAAATCACGTGGGCCCCCAGGGGAAATCACGTGGGCCCCCAGGGGAAATCACGTGGGCCAGGTGGGGCAATCACGTGGGCCAGGTGGAGCAATCACGTGGGCCCCCAGGGGAAATCACGTGGGCCCCCAGGGGAAATCACGTGGGCCCCCAGGGGAAATCACGTGGGCCAGGTGGGGCAATCACGTGGGGCCCCAGGTGAAATCACGTGGGCCACCAGGGGAAATCACGTGGGCCCCCACGGGAAATCACGTGGTCCCCCAGGGGAAATCACGTGGGCCTCCAGGGGAAATCACGTGGGCCAGGTGGGGCAATCACGTGGGGCCCCAGGGGAAATCACCTGGGCCCCCAGGGGAAATCACGTGGGCCCCCAGGGGAAATCACGAGGGCCCCCACGGCAAATCACGTGGTCCCCCATGGGAAATCACGTGGGCCTCCAGGGGAAATCACGTGGGCCAGGTGGGGCAATCACGTGGGGCCCCAGGGGAAATCACCTGGGCCCGAGGGGAAATCACTTGGGCCCCCAGGGGAAATCACGTGGGACCCCAGGGGAAATCACGTGGGCCCCCAAGGGAAATCACGTGGGCCCCCAGGGGAAATCACGTGGGCCCCCAGGGGAAATCACGTGGGCCCCCAGGGGAAATCACGTGGGCCCCCAGGGGAAATCACGTGGGCCAGGTGGGGCAATCACGTGTGCCAGGTGGGGCAATCACGTGGGCCAGGTGGAGCAATCACGCGGCCCCCAGGGGAAATCACGTGGGCCCCCAGGGCAAATCACCTGGGCCGCCAGGGGAAATCACGTGGGCCCCCAGGGGAAATCACGTGGGCCCCCAGGGGAAATCACGTGGGCCCCCAGGGGAAATCACGTGGGCCCCCAGGGGAAATCACGTGGGCACCCAGGGGAAATCACGTGGGCCCCCAGGGGAAATCACGTGGGCCCCCAGGGGAAATCACGTGGGCCCCCAGGGGAAATCACGTGGGCCCCCAGGGGAAATCACGTGGGCCCCCAGGGGAAATCACGTGGGCCCCCAGGGGAAATCACGTGGGCCCCCAGGGGAAATCACGTGGGCCAGGTGGGACAATCATGTGGGCCAGGTGGAGCAATCACGTGGGCCCCCAGGGGAAATCACGTGGGCCCCCAGGGAACTCACGTGGGCCCCCAGGGGAAATCACGTGGGCCAAGTGGGGCAATCACGTGGGCCAGGTGGGGCAATCACGTGGGCCCCCAGGGGAAATCACGAGGGCCCCCAGGGCAAATCACGTGGGCCCCCAAGGGAAATCACGTGGGCCCCCAGGGCAAATCACGTGGGCCCCCAGGGGAAATCTCGTGGGCCCCCAGGGGAAATCACGAGGGCCCCCAGGGCAAATCACGTGGGCCCCCAAGGGAAATCACGTGGGCCCCCAGGGGAAATCACGTGGGCCGCCAGGGGAAATCACGTGGGCCCCCAGGGGAAATCACGTGGGCCCCCAGGGGAAATAACGTGGGCCCCCAGGGGAAATCACGTGGGCCCCCAGGGAAAATCACGTGGGCCCCCAGGGGAAATCACGTGGGCACCCAGGGGAAATCACGTGGGCCCCCAGGGGAAATCACGTGGGACCCCAGGGGAAATCACGTGGGACCCCAGGGGAAATCACGTGGGCCCCCAGGGGAAATCACGTGGGCCAGGTGGGGCAATCACGTGTGCCAGGTGGGGCAATCACGTGGGTCAGGTGGAGCAATCACGTGGGCCTCCAGGGGAAATCACGTGGGCCAGATGCGGCAATCACGTGGGGCCCCAGTGGAAATCACGTGGGCCCCCAGGGGAAATCACGTGGGCCCCCAGGGGAAATCACGTGGGCCCCCAGGGGAAATCACGTGGGCCAGGTGGGGCAATCAGGTGGGACAGGTGGAGCAATCACGTGGGCCCCCAGGGGAAATCACGTGGGCCCCCAGGGGAAATCACGTGGGCCCCCAGGGGAAATCACGTGGGCCAGGTGGGGCCATCACGTGGGCCAGGTGGGGCCATCACTTGGGCCAGGTGGGGCCATCACGTGGGCCCCCAGGGGAAATCACGAGGGCCTCCAGGGCAAATCACGTGGGCCCCCAGGGGAAATCACGTGGGCCCCCAGGGGAAATCACGTGGGCCCCCAGGGGAAATCACGTGGGCCCCCAGGGGAAATCACGTGGGCCCCCAGGGGAAATCACGTGGGCCCCCAGGGGAAATCACGTGGGCCCCCAGGGGAAATCACGTGGGCCCCCAGGGGAAATCACGTGGGCCCCCAGGGGAAATCACGTGGGCCAGGTGGGGCAATCACGTGGGCCAGTTGGGGCAATCACGTGGGCCAGGTGGGGCAATCACGTGGGCCAGGTGGAGCAATCACGTGGGCCCCCAGGGGAAATCACGTGGGCCCCCAGGGGAAATCACGTGGGCCCCCAGGGGAAATCACGTGGGCCCCCAGGGGAAATCACGTGGGCCAGGTGGGGCAATCACGTGAGCCCCCAGGTGAAATCACGTGGGCCCCCAGGGGAAATCACGTGGGCCCCCAGGGGAAATCACGTGGTCCCCCAGGGGAAATCACGTGGGCCTCCAGGGGAAATCACGTGGGCCAGATGGGGCAATCACGTGGGGCCGCAGTGGAAATCACGTGGGCACCCAGGGGAAATCACGTGGGCCCCCAGGGGAAATCACGTGGTACCCCAGGGGAAATCACGTGGGCCCCCATGGGAAATCACGTGGGCCCCCAGGGGAAATCACGTGGGCCAGGTGGGGCAATCACGTTGGCCCCCAGGTGAAATCACGTGGGCCCCCAGGGGAAATCACGTGGGCCCCCACGGGAAATCACGTGGGCCCCCAGGGGAAATCACGTGGGCCCCCAGGGGAAATCACGTGGGCCAGGTGGGCAATCACGTGGGCCCCAGGGGTAATCACGTGGGCCCCCAGGGGAAATCACGTGGGCCCCCAGGGGAAATCACGTGGGCCCCCAGGGGAAATCACGTGGGCCCCCAGGGGAAATCACGTGGGCCCCCAGGGGAAATCACGTGGGCCAGGTGGGGAATCACGTGGGCCAGGTGGGGCAATCACGTGGGCCAGGTGGAGCAATCACGTGGGCCCCCAGGGGAAATCACGTGGGCCCCCAGGGGAAATCACGTGGGCCCCCAGGGGAAATCACGTGGGCCCCCAGCGGAAATCACGTGGGCCGCCAGGGGTTATCACGTGGGCCCCCAGGGGAAATCACGTGGGCCCCCAGGTGAAATCACGTGGGCCAGGTGGGGCAATCACGTGGGCCAGGTGGGGCAATCAGGTGGGCCAGGTGGAGCAATCACGTGGGCCCCCAGGGGAAATCACGTGGGCCCCCAGGGGAAATCACGTGGGCCCCCAGGGGAAATCACGTGGGCCCCCAGGGGAAATCACGTGGGCCCCCAGGGGAAATCACGTGGCCCCCAGGGGAAATCACGTGGGCCCCCAGGGGAAATCACGTGGGCCCCCATGGGAAATCACGTGGACCAGGTGGGGCAATCATTTGGGCCAGGTGGAGCAATCACGTGGGCCCCCAGGGGAAATCACGTGGGCCCCCAGGGGAAATCACGTGGGCCCCCAGGGGAAATCACGTGGGCCAGGTGGGGCCATCACGTGGGCCAGGTGGGGCAATCACGTCGGCCCCCAGGGGAAATCACGAGGGCCCCCAGGGCAAATCACGTGGGCCCCCAGGGCAAATCACGTGGGCCCCCAGGGGAAATCACGTGGGTCCCCAGGGGAAATCACGTGGGCCCCCAGGGGAAATCACGTGGGCCCCCAGGGGAAATCACGTGGGCCCCCAGGGGAAATCACCTGGGCCCCCAGGGGAAATCACGTGGGCCCCCAGGGGAAATCACGTGGGCCAGGTGGGGCCATCACGTGGGCCAGGTGGGGCAATCACGTGGGCCAGGTGGAGCAATCACGTGGGCCCCCAGGGGAAATCACGTGGGCCCCCAGGGGAAATCACGTGGGCCCCCAGGGGAAATCACGTGAGCACTCAGGGGAAATCACGTGGGCCCCCAGGGGAAATCACGTGTGCACCCAGGGGAAATCACGTGGGCCCCCAGGGGAAATCACGGGGGCCCCCAGGGGAAATCACGTGGGCCCCCAGGGGAAATCACGTGGGCCCCCAGGGGAAATCACGTGGGCCCCCATGGGAAATCACGTGGGCCAGGTGGGGCAATCACGTGGGCCAGGTGGAGCAATCACGTGAGCCCCCAGGGGAAATCACGTGGGCCCCCAGGGGAAATCACGTGGGCCCCCAGGGGAAATCACGTGGGCCAGGTGGGGCAATCACGTGGGCCAGGTGGGGCAATCACGTGGGCCCCCAGGGGAAATCACGTGGGCCCCCAGGGGAAATCACGTGGGCCCCCAGGGGAAATCACGTGGGCCCCCAGGGGAAATCACGTGGGCCCGCAGGGGAAATCACGTGGGCACCCAGGGGAAATCACGTGGGCCCCCAGGGGAAATCACGTGGGCCCCCAGGGGAAATCACGTGGGCCCCCAGGGGAAATCACGTGGGCCCCCAGGGGAAATCACGTGGGCCCCCAGGGCAAATCACGTGGGCCCCCAGGGGAAATCACGTGGGCCAGGTGGGGCAATCACGTGGGCCAGGTGGAGCAATCACGTGGGCCCCCAGGGGAAATCACGTCGGCCCCCAGGGGAAATCACGTGGGCCCCCAGGGGAAATCACGTGGGCCAGGTGGGGCAATCACGTGGGCCAGGTGGGGCAATCACGTGGGCCCCCAGGGGAAATCACGAGGGGCCCCAGGGGCAATCACGTGGGCCCCCAGGGGAAATCACGTGGGCCCCCAGGGGAAATCACGTGGGCCCCCAGGGGAAATCACGTGGGCCCCCAGGGGAAATCACGTGGGCCCCCAGGGGAAATCACGTGGGACCCCAGGGGAAATCACGTGGGCCCCCAGGGGAAATCACGTGTGCCCCCAGGGGAAATCACGTGGGCCAGGTGGGGCAATCACGTGGGCCAGGTGGGGCAATCACGTGGGCCCCCAGGGGAAATCACGAGGGCCCCCAGGGCAAATCACGTGGGCCCCCAAGGGAAATCACGTGGGCCCCCTGGGGAAATCACGTGGGCCCCCAGGGGAAATCACGTGGGCCAGGTGTGGCAATCACGTAGGCCAGGTGGGGCAATCACGTGGGCCCCCAGGGGAAATCAGGAGGGCCCCCAGGGCAAATCACGTGGGCCCCCAAGGGAAATCACGTGGGCCCCGAGGGGAAATCACGTGGGCCGCCAGGGGAAATCACGTGGGCCCCCAGGGGAAATCACGTGGGCCCCCAGGGGAAATAACGTGGGCCCCCAGGGGAAATCACGTGGGCCCCCAGGGAAAATCACGTGGGCCCCCAGGGGAAATCACGTGGGCCCCCAGGGGAAATCACGTGGGCACACAGGGGAAATCACGTGGGCCCCCAGGGGAAATCACGTGGGACCCCAGGGGAAATCACGTGGGACCCCAGGGGAAATCACGTGGGCCCCCAGGGGAAATCACGTGGGCCAGGTGGGGCAATCACGTGGGCCAGGTGGGGCAATCACGTGGGCCAGGGGAAATCACGTGGGCCCCCAGGGGAAATCACGTGGGCCCCCAGGGGAATCACGTGGGCCCCAGGGGAAATCACGTGGGCCCCCAGGGGAAATCACGTGGGCCCCCAGGGGAAATCACGTGGGCCCCCAGGGGAAATCACGTGGGCCCCCAGGGGAAATCACGTGGGCCAGGTGGGGCAATCAGGTGGGCCAGGTGGAGCAATCACGTGGGCCCCCAGGGGAAATCACGTGGGCCCCCAGGGGAAATCACGTGGGCCCCCAGGGGAAATCACGTGGGCCAGGTGGGGCCATCACGTGGGCCAGGTGGGGCCATCACTTGGGCCAGGTGGGGCCATCACGTGGGCCCCCAGGGGAAATCACGAGGGCCTCCAGGGGAAATCACGTGGGCCCCCAGGGGAAATCACGTGGGCCCCCATGGGAAATCACGTGGGCCCCCAGGGGAAATCACGTGGGCCCCCAGGGGAAATCACGTGGGCCCCCAGGGGAAATCACGTGGGCCCCCAGGGGAAATCACGTGGGCCCCCAGTGGAAATCACGTGGGCCCCCAGGGGAAATCACGTGGGCCCCCAGGGGAAATCACGTGGGACAGGTGGGGCAATCACGTGGGCCAGTTGGGGCAATCACGTGGGCCAGGTGGGGCAATCACGTGGGCCAGGTGGAGCAATCACGTGGGCCCCCAGAGGAAATCACGTGGGCCCCCAGGGGAAATCACGTGGGCCCCCAGGGGAAATCACGTGGGCCCCCAGGGGAAATCACGTGGGCCAGGTGGGGCAATCACGTGAGCCCCCAGGTGGAAATCACGTGGGCCCCCAGGGGAAATCACGTGGGCCCCCAGGGGAAATCACGTGGGCCCCCAGGGGAAATCACGTGGGCCCCAGGGGAAATCACGTGGGCCAGTGGGGCAATCACGTGGGCCCCCAGGGGAAATCACGTGGGCCCCCAGGGGAAATCACGTGGGCCCCCAGGGGAAATCACGTGGGCCCCCAGGGGAAATCACGTGGGCCCCCAGGGGAAATCACGTGGGCCCCCAGGGGAAATCACGTGGGCCAGGTGGGGCAATCACTTTGGCCCCCAGGTGAAATCACGTGGGCCCCCAGGGGAAATCACGTGGGCCCCCACGGGAAATCACGTGGGCCCCCAGGGGAAATCACGTGGGCCCCCAGGGGAAATCACGTGGGCCAGGTGGGCAATCACGTGGGCCCCCAGGGGAAATCACGTGGGGCCCCCAGGGGAAATCACGTGGGCCCCCAGGGGAAATCACGTGGGCCCCCAGGGGAAATCACGTGGGCCCCCAGGGGAAATCACGTGGGCCCCCAGGGGAAATCACGTGGGCCAGGTGGGGCAATCACGTGGGCCAGGTGGGGCAATCACGTGGGCCAGGTGGAGCAATCACGTGGGCCCCCAGGGGAAATCACGTGGGCCCCCAGGGGAAATCACGTGGGCCCCCAGGGGAAATCACGTGGGCCCCCAGGGGAAATCACGTGGGCCCCCAGGGGAAATCACGTGGGCCCCCAGGGGAAATCACGTGGGCCCCCAGGGGAAATCACGTGGGCCAGGTGGGGCAATCACGTGGGCCAGGTGGGGCAATCACGTGGGCCAGGTGGAGCAATCACGTGGGCCCCCAGGGGAAATCACGTGGGCCCCCAGGGGAAATCACGTGGGCCCCCAGGGGAAATCACGTGGGCCCCCAGGGGAAATCACGTGGGCCCCCAGGGGAAATCACGTGGCCCCCAGGGGAAATCACGTGGGGCCCAGGGGAAATCACGTGGGCCCCCATGGGAAATCACGTGGACCAGGTGGGGCAATCATTTGGGCCAGGTGGAGCAATCACGTGGGCCCCCAGGGGAAATCACGTGGGCCCCCAGGGGAAATCACGTGGGCCCCCAGGGGAAATCACGTGGGCCAGTTGGGGCCATCACGTGGGCCAGGTGGGGCAATCACGTCGGCCCCCAGGGGAAATCACGAGGGCCCCCAGGGCAAATCACGTGGGCCCCCAGGGCAAATCACGTGGGCCCCCAGGGGAAATCACGTGGGTCCCCAGGGGAAATCACGTGGGCCCCCAGGGGAAATCACGTGGGCCCCCAGGGGAAATCACGTGGGCCCCCAGGGGAAATCACGTGGGCCCCCAGGGGAAATCACGTGGGCCCCCAGGGCAAATCACGTGGGCCCCCAGGGGAAATCACGTGGGCCAGGTGGGGCAATCACGTGGGCCAGGTGGAGCAATCACGTGGGTCCCCAGGGGAAATCACGTCGGCCCCCAGGGGAAATCACGTGGGCCCCCAGTGGAAATCAGGTGGGCCCCCAGGGGAAATCACGTGGGCCCCCAGGGGAAATCACGTGGGCCCCCAGGGGAAATCACGTGGGCCCCCAGGGGAAATCACGTGGGCCCCCAGGGGAAATCACGTGGGCCCCCAGGGGAAATCACGTGGGCCAGGTGGGGAAATCACGTGGGCCAGGTGGAGCAATCACGTGGGCCCCCAGGGGAAATCACGTGGGCCCCCAGGGGAAATCACGTGGGCCCCCAGGGGAAATCACGTGGGCCAGGTGGGGCAATCACGTGGGCCAGGTGGGGCAATCACGTGGGCCCCCAGGGGAAATCACGAGGGGCCCCAGGGGCAATCACGTGGGCCCCCAGGGGAAATCACGTCGGCCCCCAGGGGAAATCACGTGGGCCCCCAGGGGAAATCACGTGGGCCCCCAGGGGAAATCACGTGGGCCCCCAGGGGAAATCACGTGGGACCCCAGGGGAAATCACGTGGGCCCCCAGGGGAAATCACGTGTGCCCCCAGGGGAAATCACGTGGGCCCCCAGGGGAAATCACGTGGGCCCCCAAGGGAAATCACGTGGGCCAGGTGGGGCAATCACGTGGGCCAGGTGGAGCAATCACGTGGGCCCCCAGGGGAAATCACGTGGGCCCTCAGGGGAAATCACGTGGGCCCCCAGGGGAAATCACGTGGGCCAGGTGGGGCAATCACGTGGGCCAGGTGGGGCAATCACGTGGGCCCCCAGGGGAAATCACGAGGGCCCCCAGGGCAAATCACGTGGGCCCCCAAGGGAAATCACGTGGGCCCCCAGGGGAAATCACGTGGGCCCCCAGGGGAAATCACGTGGGCCAGGTGGGGCAATCACGTGGGCCAGGTGGGGCAATCACGTGGGCCAGGTGGAGCAATCACGTGGGCCCCCAGGGGAAATCACGTGGGCCCCCAGGGGAAATCACGTGGGCCCCAGGGCAAATCACGTGGGCCCCAGGGGAAACACGTGGGCAATCCCAGGGGAAATCACGTGGGCCCCCAGGGGAAATCACGTGGGCCCCCAGGGGAAATCACGTGGGCCCCCAGGGGAAATCACGTGGGCCCCCAGGGGAAATCACGTGGGCCCCCAGGGGAAATCACGTGGGCCAGGTGGGGCAATCAAGTGGGCCAGGTGGAGCAATCACGTGGGCCCCAAGGGGAAATCACGTGGGCCCCCAGGGGAAATCACGTGGGCCCCCAGGGGAAATCACGTGGGCCCCCAGGGGAAATCACGTGGGCCCCAAGGTGAAATCACGTGGGCCAGGTGGGGCAATCACGTGGGCCAGGTGGGGCAATCACGTGGGCCCCCAGGTGGAGCAATCACGTGGGCCCCCAGGGGAAATCACGTGGGCCGTCAGGGGAAATCACGTGGGCCCCCAGGGGAAATCACGTGGGCCCCCAGGGGAAATCACGTGGGCCCCCAGGGGAAATCACGTGGGCCCCCAGGGGAAATCACGTGGGCCCCCAGGGGAAATCACGTGGGCCCCCATGGGAAATCACGTGGGCCCCCAGGGAAAATCACGTGGGCCCCCAGGGGAAATCACTTGGGCCAGGTGGGGCAATCACGTGGGCCAGGGGGAGCAATCACGTGGGCCCCCAGGGGAAATCACGTGGGCCCCCAGGGGAAATCACGTGGGCCCCCAGGGGAAATCACGTGGGCCCCCAGGGGCAATCACGTGGGCCAGGTGGGGCAATCACATGGGCCCGCAGGTGAAATCACGTGGGCCCCCACGGGAAATCACGTGGTCCCCCAGGGGAAATCAAGTGGGCCTCCAGGGGAAATCACGTGGGCCAGGTGGGGCAATCACGTGGGGCCCCAGGGGAAATCACGTGGGCCAGGTGGGCCAATCACGTGGGGCCCCAGGGGAAATCACGTGGGCCCCGAGGGGAAATCACGTGGGCCCCCAGGGGAAATCACGTGGGCCCCCAGGGGAAATCACGTGGGCCAGGTGGGGCAATCACGTGGGCCAGGTGGAGCAATCACGTGGGCCCCCAGGGGAAATCACGTGGGCCCCCAGGGGAAATCACGTGGGCCCCCAGGGGAAATCAGGTGGGCCAGGTGGGGCAATCACGTGGGCCATGTGGAGCAATCACGTGTGCCCCCAGGGGAAATCACGTGGGCCCCCAGGGGAAATCACGTGGGGCCCCAGTGGAAATCACGTGGGCCCCCAGGGGAAATCACGTGGGCACCCAGGGGAAATCACGTGGGCCCCCAGGGGAAATCACGTGGGCCCCCAGGGGAAATCACGTGGGCCCCCAGGGGAAATCACGTGGGCCCCCAGGGGAAATCACGTGGGCCCCCAGGGGCAATCACGTGGGCCAGGTGGGGCAATCACGTGGGCCCCCAGGGGAAATCACGAGGGGCCCCAGGGGCAATCACGTGGGCCCGCAGGGGAAATCACGTGGGCCCCCAAGGGAAATCACGTGGGCCCCCAGGGGAAATCACGTGGGCCCCCAGGGGAAATCACGTGGGCCCCCAGGGGAAATCACGTGGGCCCCCAGGGGAAATCACGTGGGCCCCCAGGGGAAATCACGTGTGCCCCCAGGGGAAATCACGTGGGCCCCCATGGGAAATCACGTGGGCCCCCAAGGGAAATCACGTGGGCCCCCAAGGGAAATCACGTGGGCCAGGTGGGGCAATCACGTGGGCCAGGTGGAGCAATCACGTGGGCCCCCAGGGGAAATCACGTGGGCCCCCAGGGGAAATCACGTGGGCCCCCAGGGGAAATCACGTGGGCCAGGTGGGGCAATCACGAGGGCCAGGTGGGGCAATCACGTGGGCCCCCAGGGGAAATCACGAGGGCCCCCAGGGCAAATCACGTGGGCCCCCAGGGGAAATCACGTGGGCCCCCAGGGGAAATCACGTGGGCCCCCAGGGGAAATCACGTGGGCCCCCAGGGGCAATCACGTGGGCCAGGTGGGGCAATCACGTGGGCCAGGTGGAGCAATCACGTGGGCCCCCAGGGGAAATCACGTGGGCCCCCAGGGGAAATCACGTGGGCCCCCAGGGCAAATCACGTGGGCCGCCAGGGGAAACCACGTGGGCACCCAGGGGAAATCACGTGGGCCCCCAGGGGAAATCACGTGGGCCCCCAGGGGAAATCACGTGGGCCCCCAGGGGAAATCACTTGGGCCCCCAGGGGAAATCACGTGGGCCCCCAGGGGAAATCACGTGGGCCCCCAGGGGAAATCACGTGGGCCCCCAGGGGAAATCACGTGGGCACCCAGGGGAAATCACGAGGGCCCCCAGGGGAAATCACGTGGGCCCCCAGGGGAAATCACGTGGGCCCCCAGGGGAAATCACGTGGGCCCCCAGGGGAAATCACGTGGGCCCCCAGGGGAAATCACGTGGGCCAGGTGGGGCAATCACCTGGGCCAGGTGGGGCAATCACGTAGGCCCCCACGGGAAATCACGAGGGCCCCCAGGGCAAATCACGTGGGCCCCCAAGGGAAATCACTAGGGCCCCCAGGGCAAATCACGTGGGCCGCCAGGGGAAATCACGTGGGCCCCCAGGGAAATCACGTGGGCCAGGTGGGGCAATCACATGGGCCCCCAGGGGAAATCACGTGGGCCCCCAGGGGAAATCACGTGGGCCCCCAGGGGAAATCACGTGGGCTCCCAGGGAAAATCAAGTGGACCCCCAGGGGAAATCAGGTGGGCCCCCAGGGGAAATCACGTGGTCCCCCAGGGGAAATTACGTGGGCCCCCAGGGGAAATAACGTGGGCCAGGTGGGGCAATCACGTGGGCCAGGTGGAGCAATCACGTGGGCCCCCAGGGGAAATCACGTGGGCCCCCATGGGAAATCACGTGGGCCCCCAGGGAAATGACGTGGGCCCCCATGGGAAATCACGTGGGCCCCCAGGGGAAATCACGTGGGCCCCCAGGGGAAATCACGTGGGCCCCCAGGGGAAATCACGTGGGCCCCCAGGGGAAATCACGTGGGCCAGGTGGGGCAATCACGTGGGCCAGGTGGGGCAATCACGTGGGCCAGGTGGAGCAATCACGTGGGCCCCCAGGGGAAATCACGTGGGCCCCCAGTGGAAATCACGTGGGCCCCCAGGGGAAATCATGTGGGCCAGGTGGGGCAATCACGTGGGCCAGGTGGGGCAATCACGTGGGCCCCCAGGGGAAATCACGAGGGCCCCCAGGGCAAATCACGTGGGCCCCCAGGGGAAATCACGTGGGCCCCCAGGGGAAATCACGTGGGCCCCCAGGGGAAATCACGTGGGCCCCCAGGGGAAATCACGTGGGCCCCCAGGGGAAATCACGTGGGCCCCCAGGGGAAATCACGTGGGCCAGGTGGGACAATCATGTGGGCCAGGTGGAGCAATCACGTGGGCCCCCAGGGGAAATCACGTGGGCCCCCAGGGGAACTCACGTGGGCCCCCAGGGGAAATCACGTGGGCCAAGTGGGGCAATCACGTGGGCCAGGTGGGGCAATCACGTGGGCCCCCAGGGGAAATCACGAGGGCCCCCAGGGCAAATCACGTGGGCCCCCAAGGGAAATCACGTGGGCCCCCAGGGCAAATCACGTGGGCCCCCAGGGGAAATCTCGTGGGCCCCCAGGGGAAATCACGTGGGCCCCCAGGGGAAATCACGTGGGCCCCCAGGGGAAATCACGTGGGCCCGCAGGGGAAATCACGTGGGCACCCAGGGGAAATCACGTGGGCCCCCAGGGGAAATCACGTGGGCCCCCAGGGGAAATCACGTGGGCCCCCAGGGGAAATCACGTGGGCCAGGTGGAGCAATCACATGGGCCCCCAGGGGAAATCACGTGGGACCCCAGGGGAAATCACGTGGTCCCCCAGTGGAAATCACGTGGGCCCCCAGGGGAAATCACGTGGGCCCCCAGGGGAAATCACGTGGTCCCCCGGGGGAAATCACGTGGTCCCCCGGGGGAAATCACGTGGGCCCCCAGGGGAAATCACGTGGGCCCCCAGGGGAAATCACGTGGGCCAGGTGGGGCAATCACGTGGGCCAGGTGGGGCAATCACGTGGGCCCCCAGGGGAAATCACGAGGGCCCCCAGGGGAAATCACGTGGGCCCCCAGGGGAAATCACGTGGGCCCCCAGTGGAAATCACATGGGCCCCCAGGGGAAATCACGTGGGCCAGGTGGGGCAATCACGTGGGCCAGGTGGGGCAATCACGTGGGCCAGGTGGAGCAATCACGTGGGCCCCCAGGGGAAATCACGTGGGCCCCCAGGGGAAATCACGTGGGCCCCCAGGGCAAATCACGTGGGCCCCCAGGGGAAATCATGTGGGCCAGGTGGGGCAATCACGTGGGCCAGGTGGGGCAATCACGTGGGCCCCCAGGGGAAATCACGAGGGCCCCCAGGGCAAATCACGTGGGCCCCCAAGGGAAATCACGTGGGCCCCCAGGGGAAATCACGTGGGCCGCCAGGGGAAATCACGTGGGCCCCCAGGGGAAATCACGTGGGCCCCCAGGGGAAATAACGTGGGCCCCCAGGGGAAATCACGTGGGCCCCCAGGGAAAATCACGTGGGCCCCCAGGGGAAATCACGTGGGCACCCAGGGGAAATCACGTGGGCCCCCAGGGGAAATCACGTGGGACCCCAGGGGAAATCACGTGGGACCCCAGGGGAAATCACGTGGGCCCCCAGGGGAAATCACGTGGGCCAGGTGGGGCAATCACGTGGGCCAGGTGGGGCAATCACGTGGGCCAGGTGGAGCAATCACGTGGGCCCCCAGGGGAAATCACGTGGGCCCCAGGGGAAATCACGTGGGCCCCAGGGGAAATCACGTGGGCCCCCAGGGGAAATCACGTGGGCCCCCAGGGGAAATCACGTGGGCCCCCAGGGGAAATCACGTGGGCCCCCAGGGGAAATCACGTGGGCCAGGTGGGGCAATCAGGTGGGACAGGTGGAGCAATCACGTGGGCCCCCAGGGGAAATCACGTGGGCCCCCAGGGGAAATCACGTGGGCCCCCAGGGGAAATCACGTGGGCCAGGTGGGGCCATCACGTGGGCCAGGTGGGGCAATCACGTGGGCCAGGTGGGGCATCACGTGGGCCCCCAGGGGAAATCACGTGGGCCCCCAGGGGAAATCACGTGGGCCCCCAGGGGAAATCACGTGGGCCCCCAGGGGAAATCACGTGGGCCCCCAGGGGAAATCACGTGGGCCCCCAGGGGAAATCACGTGGGCCCCCAGGGGAAATCACGTGGGCCCCCAGGGGAAATCACGTGGGCCCCCAGGGGAAATCACGTGGGCCCCCAGGGGAAATCACGTGGGCCCCCAGGGGAAATCACGTGGGCCAGGTGGGGCAATCACGTGGGCCAGTTGGGGCAATCACGTGGGCCAGGTGGGGCAATCACGTGGGCCAGGTGGAGCAATCACGTGGGCCCCCAGGGGAAATCACGTGGGCCCCCAGGGGAAATCACGTGGGCCCCCAGGGGAAATCACGTGGGCCCCCAGGGGAAATCACGTGGGCCAGGTGGGGCAATCACGTGAGCCCCCAGGTGAAATCACGTGGGCCCCCAGGGGAAATCACGTGGGCCCCCACGGGAAATCACGTGGTCCCCCAGGGGAAATCACGTGGGCCTCCAGGGGAAATCACGTGGGCCAGATGGGGCAATCACGTGGGGCCGCAGTGGAAATCACGTGGGCACCCAGGGGAAATCACGTGGGCCCCCAGGGGAAATCACGTGGTACCCCAGGGGAAATCACGTGGGCCCCCATGGGAAATCACGTGGGCCCCCAGGGGAAATCACGTGGGCCAGGTGGGGCAATCACGTGGGCCCCCAGGTGGAAATCACGTGGGCCCCCAGGGGAAATCACGTGGGCCCCCAGGGGAAATCACGTGGGCCCCCAGGGGAAATCACGTGGGCCCCAGGGGAAATCACGTGGGCCAGGTGGGCAATCACGTGGGCCCCCAGGGGAAATCACGTGGGCCCCCAGGGGAAATCACGTGGGCCCCCAGGGGAAATCACGTGGGCCCCCAGGGGAATCACGTGGGCCCACAGGGGAAATCACGTGGGCCCCCAGGGGAAATCACGTGGGCCCCCAGGGGGGCAATCACGTGGGCCAGGTGGGGCAATCACGTGGGCCCCAGGTGGAGCAATCACGTGGGCCCCCAGGGGAAATCACGTGGGCCCCCAGGGGAAATCACGTGGGCCCCCAGGGGAAATCACGTGGGCCCCCAGGGGAAATCACGTGGGCCCCCAGGGGAAATCACGTGGGCCCCCAGGGGAAATCACGTGGGCCCCCAGGGGAAATCACGTGGGCCAGGTGGGGCAATCACGTGGGCCAGGTGGGGCAATCAGGTGGGCCAGGTGGAGCAATCACGTGGGCCCCCAGGGGAAATCACGTGGGCCCCCAGGGGAAATCACGTGGGCCCCCAGGGGAAATCACGTGGGCCCCCAGGGGAAATCACGTGGGCCCCCAGGGGAAATCACGTGGGCCCCCAGGGGAAATCACGTGGGCCCCCAGGGGAAATCACGTGGGCCCCCATGGGAAATCACGTGGACCAGGTGGGGCAATCATTTGGGCCAGGTGGAGCAATCACGTGGGCCCCCAGGGGAAATCACGTGGGCCCCCAGGGGAAATCACGTGGGCCCCCAGGGGAAATCACGTGGGCCAGGTGGGGCCATCACGTGGGCCAGGTGGGGCAATCACGTCGGCCCCCAGGGGAAATCACGAGGGCCCCCAGGGCAAATCACGTGGGCCCCCAGGGCAAATCACGTGGGCCCCCAGGGGAAATCACGTGGGTCCCCAGGGGAAATCACGTGGGCCCCCAGGGGAAATCACGTGGGCCAGGTGGGGCAATCACGTGGGCCAGGTGGAGCAATCACGTGAGCCCCCAGGGGAAATCACGTGGGCCCCCAGGGGAAATCACGTGGGCCCCCAGGGGAAATCACGTGGGCCAGGTGGGGCAATCACGTGGGCCAGGTGGGGCAATCACGTGGGCCCCCAGGGGAAATCACGTGGGCCCCCAGGGGAAATCACGTGGGCCCCCAGGGGAAATCACGTGGGCCCCCAGGGGAAATCACGTGGGCCCGCAGGGGAAATCACGTGGGCACCCAGGGGAAATCACGTGGGCCCCCAGGGGAAATCACGTGGGCCCCCAGGGGAAATCACGTGGGCCCCCAGGGGAAATCACGTGGGCCCCCAGGGGAAATCACGTGGGCCCCCAGGGCAAATCACGTGGGCCCCCAGGGGAAATCACGTGGGCCAGGTGGGGCAATCACGTGGGCCAGGTGGAGCAATCACGTGGGCCCCCAGGGGAAATCACGTCGGCCCCCAGGGGAAATCACGTGGGCCCCCAGGGGAAATCACGTGGGCCAGGTGGGGCAATCACGTGGGCCAGGTGGGGCAATCACGTGGGCCCCCAGGGGAAATCACGAGGGGCCCCAGGGGCAATCACGTGGGCCCCCAGGGGAAATCACGTCGGCCCCCAGGGGAAATCACGTGGGCCCCCAGGGGAAATCACGTGGGCCCCCAGGGGAAATCACGTGGGCCCCCAGGGGAAATCACGTGGGACCCAGGGGAAATCACGTGGGCCCCCAGGGGAAATCACGTGTGCCCCCAGGGGAAATCACGTGGGCCAGGTGGGGCAATCACGTGGGCCAGGTGGGGCAATCACGTGGGCCCCCAGGGGAAATCACGAGGGCCCCCAGGGCAAATCACGTGGGCCCCCAAGGGAAATCACGTGGGCCCCCTGGGGAAATCACGTGGGCCCCCAGGGGAAATCACGTGGGCCAGGTGTGGCAATCACGTAGGCCAGGTGGGGCAATCACGTGGGCCCCCAGGGGAAATCAGGAGGGCCCCCAGGGCAAATCACGTGGGCCCCCAAGGGAAATCACGTGGGCCCCCAGGGGAAATCACGTGGGCCGCCAGGGGAAATCACGTGGGCCCCCAGGGGAAATCACGTGGGCCCCCAGGGGAAATAACGTGGGCCCCCAGGGGAAATCACGTGGGCCCCCAGGGAAAATCACGTGGGCCCCCAGGGGAAATCACGTGGGCCCCCAGGGGAAATCACGTGGGCACCCAGGGGAAATCACGTGGGCCCCCAGGGGAAATCACGTGGGACCCCAGGGGAAATCACGTGGGACCCCAGGGGAAATCACGTGGGCCCCCAGGGGAAATCACGTGGGCCAGGTGGGGCAATCACGTGTGCCAGGTGGGGCAATCACGTGGGTCAGGTGGAGCAATCACGTGGGCCTCCAGGGGAAATCACGTGGGCCAGATGCGGCAATCACGTGGGGCCCCAGTGGAAATCACGTGGGCCCCCAGGGGAAATCACGTGGGCCCCCAGGGGAAATCACGTGGGCCCCCAGGGGAAATCACGTGGGCCCCCAGGGGAAATCACGTGGGCCAGGTGGGGCAATCAGGTGGGCCAGGTGGAGCAATCACGTGGGCCCCCAGGGGAAATCACGTGGGCCCCCAGGGGAAATCACGTGGGCCCCCAGGGGAAATCACGTGGGCCAGGTGGGGCCATCACGTGGGCCAGGTGGGGCCATCACTTGGGCCAGGTGGGGCCATCACGTGGGCCCCCAGGGGAAATCACGAGGGCCTCCAGGGGAAATCACGTGGGCCCCCAGGGGAAATCACGTGGGCCCCCATGGGAAATCACGTGGGCCCCCAGGGGAAATCACGTGGGCCCCCAGGGGAAATCACGTGGGCCCCCAGGGGAAATCACGTGGGCCCCCAGGGGAAATCACGTGGGCCCCCAGGGGAAATCACGTGGGCCCCCAGGGGAAATCACGTGGGCCAGGTGGGGCAATCACGTGAGCCCCCAGGTGAAATCACGTGGGCCCCCAGGGGAAATCACGTGGGCCCCCACGGGAAATCACGTGGTCCCCCAGGGGAAATCACGTGGGCCTCCAGGGGAAATCACGTGGGCCAGATGGGGCAATCACGTGGGGCCCCAGTGGAAATCACGTGGGCACCCAGGGGAAATCACGTGGGCCCCCAGGGGAAATCACGTGGTACCCCAGGGGAAATCACGTCGGCCCCCATGGGAAATCACGTGGGCCCCCAGGGGAAATCACGTGGGCCAGGTGGGGCAATCACTTTGGCCCCCAGGTGAAATCACGTGGGCCCCCAGGGGAAATCACGTGGGCCCCCAGGGGAAATCACGTGGGCCCCCAGGGGAAATCACGTGGGCCCCAGGGGAAATCACGTGGGCCAGGTGGGGCAATCACGTGGGCCCCCAGGGGAAATCACGTGGGCCCCCAGGGGAAATCACGTGGGCCCCCAGGGGAAATCACGTGGGCCGCCAGGGGTTATCACGTGGGCCCCCAGGGGAAATCACGTGGGCCCCCAGGTGAAATCACGTGGGCCAGGTGGGGCAATCACGTGGGCCAGGTGGGGCAATCACCAGGTGGGCAATCACGTGGGCCCCCAGGGGAAATCACGTGGGCCCCCAGGGGAAATCACGTGGGCCCCCAGGGGAAATCACGTGGGCCCCCAGGGGAAATCACGTGGGCCCCCAGGGGAAATCACGTGGGCCCCCAGGGGAAATCACGTGGGCCCCCAGGTGAAATCACGTGGGCCAGGTGGGGCAATCACGTGGGCCAGGTGGGGCAATCAGGTGGGCCAGGTGGAGCAATCACGTGGGCCCCCAGGGGAAATCACGTGGGCCCCCAGGGGAAATCACGTGGGCCCCCAGGGGAAATCACGTGGGCCCCCAGGGGAAATCACGTGGGCCCCCAGGGGAAATCACGTGGCCCCCAGGGGAAATCACGTGGGGCCCAGGGGAAATCACGTGGGCCCCCATGGGAAATCACGTGGACCAGGTGGGGCAATCATTTGGGCCAGGTGGAGCAATCACGTGGGCCCCCAGGGGAAATCACGTGGGCCCCCAAGGGAAATCACGTGGGCCAGGTGGGGCAATCACGTGGGCCAGGTGGAGCAATCACGTGGGCCCCCAGGGGAAATCACGTGGGCCCTCAGGGGAAATCACGTGGGCCCCCAGGGGAAATCACGTGGGCCAGGTGGGGCAATCACGTGGGCCAGGTGGGGCAATCACGTGGGCCCCCAGGGGAAATCACGAGGGCCCCCAGGGCAAATCACGTGGGCCCCCAAGGGAAATCACGTGGGCCCCCAGGGGAAATCACGTGGGCCCCCAGGGGAAATCACGTGGGCCAGGTGGGGCAATCACGTGGGCCAGGTGGGGCAATCACGTGGGCCAGGTGGAGCAATCACGTGGGCCCCCAGGGGAAATCACGTGGGCCCCCAGGGGAAATCACGTGGGCTCCCAGGGCAAATCACGTGGGCCGCCAGGGGAAACCACGTGGGCACCCAGGGGAAATCACGTGGGCCCCCAGGGGAAATCACGTGGGCCCCCAGGGGAAATCACGTGGGCCCCCAGGGGAAATCACGTGGGCCCCCAGGGGAAATCACGTGGGCCCCCAGGGGAAATCACGTGGGCCAGGTGGGGCAATCAAGTGGGCCAGGTGGAGCAATCACGTGGGCCCCAAGGGGAAATCACGTGGGCCCCCAGGGGAAATCACGTGGGCCCCCAGGGGAAATCACGTGGGCCCCCAGGGGAAATCACGTGGGCCCCAAGGTGAAATCACGTGGGCCAGGTGGGGCAATCACGTGGGCCAGGTGGGGCAATCACGTGGGCCAGGTGGAGCAATCACGTGGGCCCCCAGGGGAAATCACGTGGGCCGTCAGGGGAAATCACGTGGGCCCCCAGGGGAAATCACGTGGGCCCCCAGGGGAAATCACGTGGGCCCCCAGTGGAAATCACGTGGGCCCCCAGGGGAAATCACGTGGGCCCCCAGGGGAAATCACGTGGGCCCCCATGGGAAATCACGTGGGCCCCCAGGGAAAATCACGTGGGCCCCCAGGGGAAATCACTTGGGCCAGGTGGGGCAATCACGTGGGCCAGGGGGAGCAATCACGTGGGCCCCCAGGGGAAATCACGTGGGCCCCCAGGGGAAATCACGTGGGCCCCCAGGGGAAATCACGTGGGCCCCCAGGGGCAATCACGTGGGCCAGGTGGGGCAATCACATGGGCCCGCAGGTGAAATCACGTGGGCCCCCACGGGAAATCACGTGGTCCCCCAGGGGAAATCAAGTGGGCCTCCAGGGGAAATCACGTGGGCCAGGTGGGGCAATCACGTGGGGCCCCAGGGGAAATCACGTGGGCCAGGTGGGCCAATCACGTGGGGCCCCAGGGGAAATCACGTGGGCCCCGAGGGGAAATCACGTGGGCCCCCAGGGGAAATCACGTGGGCCCCCAGGAGAAATCACGTGGGCCAGGTGGGGCAATCACGTGGGCCAGGTGGAGCAATCACGTGGGCCCCCAGGGGAAATCACGTGGGCCCCCAGGGGAAATCACGTGGGCCCCCAGGGGAAATCACGTGGGCCAGGTGGGGCAATCACGTGGGCCATGTGGAGCAATCACGTGGGCCCCCAGGGGAAATCACGTGGGCCCCCAGGGGAAATCACGTGGGCCCCCAGGGGAAATCACGTGGGCCCCCAGGGGAAATCACGTGGGCCCCCAGGGGAAATCACGTGGGCCCCCAGGGGAAATCACGTGGGCCCCCAGGGGAAATCACGTGGGCCCCCAGGGGAAATCACGTGGGCCCCCAGGGGAAATCACGTGGGCCCCCAGGGGCAATCACGTGGGCCAGGTGGGGCAATCACGTGGGCCCCCAGGGGAAATCACGAGGGGCCCCAGGGGCAATCACGTGGGCCCGCAGGGGAAATCACGTGGGCCCCCAAGGGAAATCACGTGGGCCCCCAGGGGAAATCACGTGGGCCCCCAGGGGAAATCACGTGGGCCCCCAGGGGAAATCACGTGGGCCCCCAGGGGAAATCACGTGGGCCCCCAGGGGAAATCACGTGTGCCCCCAGGGGAAATCACGTGGGCCCCCAGGGGAAATCACGTGGGCCCCCAAGGGAAATCACGTGGGCCCCCAAGGGAAATCACGTGGGCCAGGTGGGGCAATCACGTGGGCCCCCAGGTGGAGCAATCACGTGGGCCCCCAGGGGAAATCACGTGGGCCCCCAGGGGAAATCACGTGGGCCCCCAGGGGAAATCACGTGGGCCAGGTGGGGCAATCACGAGGGCCAGGTGGGGCAATCACGTGGGCCCCCAGGGGAAATCACGAGGGCCCCCAGGGCAAATCACGTGGGCCCCCAAGGGAAATCACGTGGGCCCCCAGGGGAAATCACGTGGGCCCCCAGGGGAAATCACGTGGGCCCCCAGGGGCAATCACGTGGGCCAGGTGGGGCAATCACGTGGGCCAGGTGGAGCAATCACGTGGGCCCCCAGGGGAAATCACGTGGGCCCCCAGGGGAAATCACGTGGGCCCCCAGGGCAAATCACGTGGGCCGCCAGGGGAAACCACGTGGGCACCCAGGGGAAATCACGTGGGCCCCCAGGGGAAATCACGTGGGCCCCCAGGGGAAATCACGTGGGCCCCCAGGGGAAATCACTTGGGCCCCCAGGGGAAATCACGTGGGCCCCCAGGGGAAATCACGTGGGCCCCCAGGGGAAATCACGTGGGCCCCCAGGGGAAATCACGTGGGCACCCAGGGGAAATCACGTGGGCCCCCAGGGGAAATCACGTGGGCCCCCAGGGGAAATCACGTGGGCCCCCAGGGGAAATCACGTGGGCCCCCAGGGGAAATCACGTGGGCCCCCAGGGGAAATCACGTGGGCCAGGTGGGGCAATCACCTGGGCCAGGTGGGGCAATCACGTAGGCCCCCACGGGAAATCACGAGGGCCCCCAGGGCAAATCACGTGGGCCCCCAAGGGAAATCACTAGGGCCCCCAGGGCAAATCACGTGGGCCGCCAGGGGAAATCACGTGGGCCCCCAGGGAAATCACGTGGGCCAGGTGGGGCAATCACATGGGCCCCCAGGGGAAATCACGTGGGCCCCCAGGGGAAATCACGTGGGCCCCCAGGGGAAATCACGTGGGCTCCCAGGGAAAATCAAGTGGACCCCCAGGGGAAATCACGTGGGCCCCCAGGGGAAATCACGTGGTCCCCCAGGGGAAATCACGTGGGCCCCCAGGGGAAATCACGTGGGCCAGGTGGGGCAATCACGTGGGCCAGGTGGAGCAATCACGTGGGCCCCCAGGGGAAATCACGTGGGCCCCCATGGGAAATCACGTGGGCCCCCAGGGAAATGACGTGGGCCCCCATGGGAAATCACGTGGGCCCCCAGGGGAAATCACGTGGGCCCCCAGGGGAAATCACGTGGGCCCCCAGGGGAAATCACGTGGGCCCCCAGGGGAAATCACGTGGGCCAGGTGGGGCAATCACGTGGGCCAGGTGGGGCAATCACGTGGGCCAGGTGGAGCAATCACGTGGGCCCCCAGGGGAAATCACGTGGGCCCCCAGTGGAAATCACGTGGGCCCCCAGGGGAAATCATGTGGGCCAGGTGGGGCAATCACGTGGGCCAGGTGGGGCAATCACGTGGGCCCCCAGGGGAAATCACGAGGGCCCCCAGGGCAAATCACGTGGGCCCCCAGGGGAAATCACGTGGGCCCCCAGGGGAAATCACGTGGGCCCCCAGGGGAAATCACGTGGGCCCCCAGGGGAAATCACGTGGGCCAGGTGGGGCAATCACGTGAGCCCCCAGGTGAAATCACGTGGGCCCCCAGGGGAAATCACGTGGGCCCCCACGGGAAATCACGTGGTCCCCCAGGGGAAATCACGTGGGCCTCCAGGGGAAATCACGTGGGCCAGGTGGGGCAATCACGTGGGCCCCCAGGGGAAATCACGTGGGCCCCCAGGGGAAATCACGTGGGCCCCCAGGGGAAATCACGTGGGCCCCCAGGGGAAATCACGTGGGCCCCCAGGGGAAATTACGTGGGCCAGGTGGGGCAATCACGTGGGCCCCCAGGTGAAATCACGTGGGCCCCCAGGGGAAATCACGTGGGCCCCCACGGGAAATCACGTGGTCCCCCAGGGGAAATCACGTGGGCCCCCAGGGGAAATCACGTGGGCCAGGTGGGGCAATCACGTGGGCCAGGTGGAGCAATCACGTGGGCCCCCAGGGGAAATCACGTGGGCCCCCAGGTGAAATCACGTGGGCCAGGTGGGGCAATCACGTGGGCCCCCAGGGGAAATCACGTGGGCCCCCAGGGGAAATCACGTGGGACCCCAGGGGAAATCATGTGGGCCAGGTGTGGCAATCACGTGGGCCAGGTGGGGCAATCACGTGGGCCCCCAGGGGAAATCACGAGGGCCCCCAGGGCAAATCACGTGGGCCCCCAAGGGAAATCACGTGGGCCCCCAGGAGAAATCACGTGGGCCGCCAGGGGAAATCACGTGGGCCCCCAGGGGAAATCACGTGGGCCCCCAGGGGAAATAACGTGGGCCCCCAGGGGAAATCACTTGGGCCCCCAGGGAAAATCACGTGGGCCCCCAGGGGAAATTACGTGGGCACCCAGGGGAAATCACGTGGGCCCCCAGGGGAAATCACGTGGGACCCCAGGGGAAATCACGTGGGCCCCAAGGGGAAATCACGTGGGCCCCCAGGGGAAATCACGTGGGCCAGGTGGGGCCATCACGTGGGCCAGGTGGGGCCATCACGTGTGCCAGGTGGGGCAATCACGTGGGTCAGGTGGAGCAATCACGTGGGCCTCCAGGGGAAATCACGTGGGCCAGATGGGGCAATCACGTGGGGCCCCAGTGGAAATCACGTGGGCCCCCAGGGGAAATCACGTGGGCCCCCAGGGGAAATCACGTGGGCCCCCAGGGGAAATCACGTGGGCCAGGTGGGGCAATCAGGTGGGCCAGGTGGAGCAATCACGTGGGCCCCCAGGGGAAATCACGTGGGCCCCCAGGGGAAATCACGTGGGCCCCCAGGGGAAATCACGTGGGCCAGGTGGGGCCATCACGTGGGCCAGGTGGGGCCATCACGTGGGCCAGGTGGGGCCATCACGTGGGCCCCCAGGGGAAATCACGAGGGCCCCCAGGGCAAATCACGTGGGCCCCCAGGGCAAATCACGTGGGCCCCCAGGGGAAATCACGTGGGCCCCCAGGGGAAATCACGTGGGCCCCCACGGGAAATCACGTGGGCCCCCAGGGGAAATCACGTGGGCCCCCAGGGGAAATCACGTGGGCCCCCAGGCGAAATCACGTGGGCCCCCAGGGGAAATCACGTGGGCCAGGTGGGGCAATCACGTGGGCCAGTTGGGGCAATCACGTGGGCCAGGTGGGGCAATCACGTGGGCCCCCAGGGGAAATCACGTGGGCCCCCAGGGGAAATCACGTGGGCCCCCAGGGGAAATCACGTGGGCCCCCAGGGGAAATCACGTGGGCCCCCAGGGGAAATCACGTGGGCCAGGTGGGGCAATCACGTGAGCCCCCAGGTGAAATCACGTGGGCCCCCAGGGGAAATCACGTGGGCCCCCACGGGAAATCACGTGGTCCCCCAGGAGAAATCACGTGGGCCTCCAGGGGAAATCACGTGGGCCAGATGGGGCAATCACGTGGGGCCCCAGTGGAAATCACGTGGGCACCCAGGGGAAATCACGTGGGCCCCCAGGGGAAATCACGTGGGCCCCCAGGTGAAATCACGTGGGCCCCCAGGGGAAATCACGTGGGCCCCCAGGGCAAATCACGTGGGCCCCCAGGGGAAATCACGTGGGCCAGGTGGGGCAATCACGTGGGCCAGGTGGAGCAATCACGTGGGCCCCCAGGGGAAATCACGTGGGCCCCCAGGGGAAATCTCGTGGGCCCCCAGGGGAAATCACGTGGACCCCCAGGGGAAATCACGTGGGCCCCCAGGGGAAATCACGTGGGCACCCAGGGGAAATCACGTGGGCCCCCAGGGGAAATCACGTGGGCCCCCAGGGGAAATCACGTGGGCCCCCAGGGGAAATCACGTGGGCCCCCAGGGGAAATCACGTGGGCCCCCAGGGGAAATCACGTGGGCCAGGTGGGGCAATCACGTGGGACAGGTGGAGCAATCACGTGGGCCCCGAGGGGAAATCACGTTGGCCCCCAGGGGAAATCACGTCGGCCCCCAGGGGAAATCACGTGGGCCCCCAGGGGAAATCACGTGGGCCCCCAGGGGAAATCACGTGGGCCCCCAGGGGAAATCACGTGGGCCCCCAGGGGAAATCACGTGGGCCCCCAGGGGAAATCACGTGGGCCCCCAGGGGAAATCACTTGGGCCAGGTGGGGCAATCACGTGGGCCAGGTGGAGCAATCACGTGGGCCCCCAGGGGAAATCACGTGGGCCCCCAGGGGAAATCACGTGGGCCCCCAGGGGAAATCACGTGGGCCCCCAGGGGAAATCACGTGGGCCCCCAGGGGAAATCACGTGGGCCCCCAGGGGAAAACACGTGGGCCCCCAGGGGAAATCACGTGGGCCCCCAGGGGAAATCACGTGGGCCAGGTGGTGCAATCACGTGGGCCAGGTGAGCAATCACGTGGGCCCCCAGGGGAAATCACGTGGGCCCCCAGGGGAAATCTCGTGGGCCCCCAGGGGAAATCACGTGGACCCCCAGGGGAAATCACGTGGGCCCCCAGGGGAAATCACGTGGGCTCCCAGGGGAAATCACGTGGGCCCCCAGGGGAAATCACGTGGGCCCCCAGGGGAAATCACGTGGGCCCCCAGGGGAAATCACGTGGGCCCCCAGGGGAAATCACGTGGGCCCCCAGGGGAAATCACGTGGGCCCCCAGGGGAAATCACGTGGGCCCCCAGGGGAAATCACGTGGGCCAGGTGGGGCAATCACGTGGGCCAGGTGGAGCAATCACGTGGGCCAGATGGAGCAATCACGTGGGCCCCCAGGGGAAATCACGTGGGCCCCCAGGGGAAATCACGTGGGCCAGGTGGGGCAATCACGTGGGCCAGGTGGAGCAATCACGTGGGCCCCCAGGGGAAATCACGTCAGCCCCCAGGGGAAATCACGTCGGCCCCCAGGGGAAATCACGTGGGCCCCCAGGGGAAATCACGTGGGCCCCCAGGGGAAATCACGTGGGCCCCCAGGGGAAATCACGTGGGCCCCCAGGGGAAATCACGTGGGCCCCCAGGGGAAATCACGTGGGCCCCCAGGGGAAATCACTTGGGCCAGGTGGGGCAATCACGTGGGCCAGGTGGAGCAATCACGTGGGCCCCCAGGGGAAATCACGTGGGCCCCCAGGGGAAATCACGTGGGCCCCCAGGGGAAATCACGTGGGCCAGGTGGGGCAATCACGTGGGCCAGGTGGGGCAATCACGTGGGCCCCAAGGGGAAATCACGAGGGCCCCCAGGGGAAATCACGTGGGCCCCCAGGGGAAATCACGTGGGCCCCCAGGGGAAATCACGTGGGCCCCCAGGGGAAATCACGTGGGCCCCCAGGGGAAATCACGTGGGCCAGGTGGGGCAATCACGTGGGCCAGGTGGAGCAATCACTTGGGCCCCCAGGGGAAATCACATGGGCCGCCAGGGGAAATAACGTGGGCCCCCAGGGGAAATCACATGGGCCCCCAGGGGAAATCACGTGGGCCAGGTGGGGCAATGACGTGGGCCCCCAGGTGAAATCACGTGGGCCCCCAGGGGAAATCACGTGGGCCAGGTGGGGCAATCACGTGGGCCAGGTGGGGCAATCACGTGGGCCAGGTGGAGCAATCACGTGGGCCCCCAGGGGAAATCACGTCGGCCCCCATGGGAAATCACGTGGGCCCCCAGGGGAAATCACGTGGGCCCCCAGGGGAAATCACGTGGGCCCCCAGGGGAAATCACGTGGGCCCCCAGGGGAAATCACGTGGGCCCCCAGGGGAAATCACGTGGGCCAGGTGGGGCAATAACGTGGGCTACGTGGAGTAATCACGTGGGACCCCAGGGGAAATCACGTGGGCCACCAGGGGAAATCACGTGGGCCCCCAGGAGAAATCACGTGGGCCAGGTGGGGCAATCACGTGGGCCAGGTGGGGCAATCACGTGGGCCCCCAGGGGAAATCACGAGGTCCCCCAGGGGAAATCACGTGGGCCCCCAGGGGAAATCACGTTGGCCAGGTGGGGCAATCACGTGGGCCAGGTGGGGCAATCACGTCGGCCAGGTGGAGCAATCACGTGGGCCCCCAGGGGAAATCACGTGGGCCCCCAGGGGAAATCACGTGGGCCCCCAGGGCAAATCACGTGGGCCCCCAGGGCAAATCACGTGGGCCGCCAGGGGAAATCACGTGGGCCCCCAGGGGAAATCACGTGGGCCCCCAGGGGAAATAACGTGGGCCCCCAGGGGAAATCACGTGGGCCCCCAGGGGAAATCACATGGGCCCCAGGGGAAATCACGTGGGCCCCCAGGGGAAATCACGTGGGCCCCCAGGGGAAATCACGTGGGCCCCCAGGGGAAATCATGTGGGCCAGGTGGGGCAATCACGTGGGCCATGTGGTGCAATCACGTGGGCCCCAAGGGGAAATCACGTGGGCCCCCAGGGGAAATCACGTGGGCCCCCACGGGAAATCACGTGGGCCCCCAGGGGAAATCACGTGGGCCCCCAGGGGAAATCACGTGGGCCCCCAGGGGAAATCACGTGGGCCCCCAGGGGAAATCACGTGGGCCCCCAGTGGAAATCACGTGGGCCCCCAGGTGAAATCACGTGGGTCCCCGGGAGAAATCACGTGGGCCCCCAGGGGAAATCACGTGGGCCCCCAGGGGAAATCACGTGGGCCAGGTGGGGCAATCACGTGGGCCAGGTGGGGCAATCACGTGGGCCAGGTGGATCAATCACGTGGGCCCCCAGGGGAAATCACGTGGGCCCCCAGGGGAAATCACGTGGGCCCCCAGGGGAAATCACGTGGGCCCCCAGGGGAAATCACGTGGGCCCCCAGGGGAAATCACGTGGGCCCCCAGGGGAAATCACGTGGGCCAGGTGGGGCAATCACGTGGGCCAGGTGGGGCAATCACGTGGGCCCCCAGGAGCAATCACGTGGGCCCCCAGGGGAAATCACATGGGCCGCCAGGGGAAATAACGTGGGCCCCCAGGGGAAATCACATGGGCCCCCAGGGGAAATCACGTGGGCCAGGTGGGGCAATGACGTGGGCCCCCAGGTGAAATCACGTGGGCCCCCAGGGGAAATCACGTGGGCCAGGTGGGGCAATCACGTGGGCCAGGTGGGGCAATCACGTGGGCCAGGTGGAGCAATCACGTGGGCCCCCAGGGGAAATCACGTCGGCCCCCATGGGAAATCACGTGGGCCCCCAGGGGAAATCACGTGGGCCCCCAGGGGAAATCACGTGGGCCCCCAGGGGAAATCACTTGGGCCCCCAGGGGAAATCACGTGGGCCCCCAGGGGAAATCACGTGGGCCAGGTGGGGCAATAACGTGGGCAACGTGGAGCAATCACGTGGGACCCCAGGGGAAATCACGTGGGCCACCAGGGGAAATCACGTGGGCCCCCAGGGGAAATCACGTGGGCCAGGTGGGGCAATCACGTGGGCCAGGTGGGGCAATCACGTGGGCCCCCAGGGGAAATCACGAGATCCCCCAGGGGAAATCACGTGGGCCCCCAGGGGAAATCACGTGGGCCCCCAGGGGAAATCACTTGGGCCCCCAGGGGAAATCACGTGGGCCCCCAGGGCAAATCACGTGGGCCGCCAGGGGAAATCACGTGGGCCGCCAGGGGAAATCACGTGGGCCCCCAGGGGAAATCACGTGGGCCAGGTGGGGCAATCACGTGGGCCAGGTGGAGCAATCAGGTGGGCCCCCAGGGGAAATCACGTGGGCCCCCAGGGGAAATCACGTGGGCCCCCAGGGGAAATCACATGGGCCCCCAGGGGAAATCACGTGGGCCAGGTGGGGCAATCACGTGGGCCCCCAGGTGAAATCACGTGGGCCCCCAGGGCAAATCACGTGGGCCCCCAGGGGAAATCACGTGGGCCCCCAGGGGAAATCACGTGGGCCCCCAGGGGAAATCACGTTGGCCAGGTGGGGCAATCACGTGGGCCAGGTGGGGCAATCACGTCGGCCAGGTGGAGCAATCACCTGGGCCCCCAGGTGAAATCACGTGGGCCCCCAGGGGAAATCACGTGGGCCCCCAGGGCAAATCACGTGGGCCGCCAGGGGAAATCACGTGGGCCCCCAGGGGAAATCACGTGGGCCCCCAGGGGAAATCACGTGGGCCCCCAGGGGAAATCACGTGGGCCCCCAGGGGAAATCACATGGGCCCCCAGGGGAAATCACGTGGGCCCCCAGGGGAAATCACGTGGGCCCCCAGGGGAAATCACGTGGGCCCCCAGGGGAAATCACGTGGGCCAGGTGGGGCAATCACGTGGGCCATGTGGTGCAATCACGTGGGCCCCAAGGGGAAATCACGTGGGCCCCCAGGGGAAATCACGTGGGCCCCCACGGGAAATCACGTGGGCCCCCAGGGGAAATCACGTGGGCCCCCAGGGGAAATCACGTGGGCCCCCAGGGGAAATCACGTGGGCCCCCAGGGGAAATCACGTGGGCCCCCAGGGGAAATCACGTGGGCCCCCAGGTGAAATCACGTGGGTCCCCAGGAGAAATCACGTGGGCCCCCAGGGGAAATCACGTGGGCCCCCAGGGGAAATCACGTGGGCCAGGTGGGGCAATCACGTGGGCCAGGTGGGGCAATCACGTGGGCCAGGTGGATCAATCACGTGGGCCCCCAGGGGAAATCACGTGGGCCCCCAGGGGAAATCACGTGGGCCCCCAGGGGAAATCACGTGGGCCAGGTGGGGCAATCACGTGGGCCAGGTGGGGCAATCACGTGGGCCCCCAGGGGAAATCACGAGGGCCCCCAGGGCAAATCACGTGGGCCCCGAGGGGAAATCACGTGGGCCCCCAGGGGAAATCACGTGGGCCCCCAGGGGAAATCACGTGGGCCCCCAGGGGAAATCACGTGGGCCCCCAGGGGAAATCACGTGGGCCCCCAGGGGAAATTACGTGGGCCCCCAGGGGAAATCACGTGGGCCCCCAGGGGAAATCACGTGGGCCCCCAGGGGAAATCACGTGGGCCAGGTGGGGCAATCACGTGGGCCAGGTGGGGCAATCACGTGGGCCAGGTGGAGCAATCACGTGGGCCCCCAGGGGAAATCACATGGGCACCCAGGGGAAATCACGTGGGCCCCCAGGGCAAATCACATGGGCCGCCAGGGGAAATCACGTGGGCCCCCAGGGGAAATCACGTGGGCCCCCAGGGGAAATCACGTGGGCCCCCAGGTGAAATCACGTTGGCCCCCAGGGGAAATCACATGGGCCCCCAGGGGAAATCACGTGGGCCCCCAGGGGAAATCACGTGGGCCCCCAGGGGAAATCACGTGGGCCCCCAGGGGAAATCACGTGGGCCCCCAGGGGAAATCACGTGGGCCCCCAGGGGAAATCACGTGGGCCCCCAGGGGAAATCACGTGGGCCCCCAGGGGAAATCACGTGGGAACCCAGGGGAAATCACGTGGGCCCCCAGGGGAAATCACGTGGGCCAGGTGGGGCAATCACGTGGGCCAGGTGGAGCAATCACGTGGGCCAGGTGGAGCAATCACGTGGGCCCCCAGGGGAAATCACGTGGGCCGCCAGGGGAAATCACGTGGGCCCCCAGGGGAAATCACGTGGGCCCCCAGGGGAAATCACGTGGGCCAGGTGGGGCAATGACGTGGGCCCCCAGGTGAAATCACGTGGGCCCCCAGGGGAAATCACGTGGGCCAGGTGGGGCAATCACGTGGGCCAGGTGGGGCAATCACGTGGGCCCCCAGGTGGAGCAATCACGTGGGCCCCCAGGGGAAATCACGTCGGCCCCCAGGGGAAATCACGTGGGCCCCCAGGGGAAATCACGTGGGCCCCCAGGGGAAATCACGTGGGCCCCCAGGATAAATCACGTGGGCCCCCAGGGGAAATCACGTGGGCCCCCAGGGGAAATCACGTGGGCCCCCAGGGGAAATCACGTGGGCCAGGTGGGGCAATCACGTGGGCAACGTTGAGCAATCACGTGGGACCCCAGGGGAAATCACGTGGGCCCCCAGGGGAAATCACGTGGGCCCCCAGGGGAAATCACGTGGGCCAGGTGGGGCAATCACGTGGGCCAGGTGGGGCAATCACGTGGGCCAGGTGGAGCAATCACGTGGGCCCCCAGGGGAAATCACGTGGGCCCCCAGGTGATATCACGTGGGCCCCCAGGGCAAATCACGTGGGCCGCCAGGGGAAATCACGTGGGCCCCCAGGGGAAATCACGTGGGCCAGGTGGGGCAATCACGTGGGCCAGGTGGGGCAATCACGTGGGCCCCCAGGGGAAATCACATGGGCCCCCAGGGGAAATCACGTGGGCCCCCAGGGGAAATCACGTGGGCCCCCAGGGGAGATCACGTGGGCCCCCAGGGGAAATAACGTGGGCCAGGTGGGGCAATCACGTGGGCCAGGTGGAGCAATCACGTGGGCCCCCAGGGGAAATCACGTGGGCCCCCAGGGGAAATCACGTGGGCCCCCAGGGGAAATCACGTGGGCCCCCAGGGGAAATCACGTGGGCCCCCAGGGGAAATCACGTGGGCCCCCAGGTGAAATCACGTGGGCCCCCAGGGCAAATCACGTGGGCCGCCAGGGGAAATCACGTGGGCCCCCAGGGGAAATCACGTGGGCCCCCAGGGGAAATCACGTGGGCCCCTAGGGGAAATCACGTGGGCCAGGTGGGGCAATCACGTGGGCCAGGTGGGGCAATCACGTGGGCCAGGTGGAGCAATCACGTGGGCCCCCAGGGGAAATCACGTGGGCCCCCAGGGGAAATCACGTGGGCCCCCAGGGCAAATCACGTGGGCCGCCAGGGGAAATCACGTGGGCCCCCAGGGGAAATCACGTGGGCCCCTAGGGGAAATCACGTGGGCCCCCAGGGGAAATCACGTGGGCCCCCAGGGGAAATCACATGGGCCCCCAGGGGAAATCACGTGGGCCCCCAGGGGAAATCACGTGGGCCCCCAGGGGAAATCACGTGGGCCCCCAGGGCAAATCACGTGGGCCAGGTGGGGCAATTACGTGGGCCAGGTGGAGCAATCACGTGGGCCCCCAGGGGAAATCACGTGGGCCCCCAGGGGAAATCACGTGGGCCCCCACGGGAAATCACGTGGGCCCCCAGGGGAAATCACGTGGGCCCCCAGGGGAAATCACGTGGGCCCCCAGGGGAAATCACGTGGGCCCCCAGGGGAAATCACGTGGGCCGCCAGGGGAAATCACGTGGGCCCCCGGGGGAAATCACGTGGGCCCCCAGGGGAAATCACGTGGGCCAGGGGGGGCAATGACGTGGGCCCCCAGGTGAAATCACGTGGGCCCCCAGGGGAAATCACGTGGGCCAGGTGGGGCAATCACGTGGGCCAGGTGGGGCAATCACGTGGGCCAGGTGGAGCAATCACGTGGGCCCCCAGGGGAAATCACGTCGGCCCCCAGGGGAAATCACGTGGGCCCCCAGGGGAAATCACGTGGGCCCCCAGGGGAAATCACGTGGGCCCCCAGGGGAAATCACGTGGGCCCCCAGGGGAAATCACTTGGGCCCCCAGGGGAAATCACGTGGGCCCCCAGGGGAAATCACGTGGGCCAGGTGGGGCAATAACGTGGGCAACGTGGAGCAATCACGTGGGACCCCAGGGGAAATCACGTGGGCCACCAGGGGAAATCACGTGGGCCCCCAGGGGAAATCACGTGGGCCAGGTGGGGCAATCACGTGGGCCAGGTGGGGCAATCACGTGGGCCCCCAGGGGAAATCACGAGATCCCCCAGGGGAAATCACGTGGGCCCCCAGGGGAAATCACGTGGGCCCCCAGGGGAAATCACGTGGGCCCTCAGGGGAAATCACGTGGGCCCCCAGGGCAAATCACGTGGGCCGCCAGGGGAAATCACGTGGGCCGCCAGGGGAAATCACGTGGGCCCCCAGGGGAAATCACGTGGGCCAGGTGGGGCAATCACGTGGGCCAGGTGGAGCAATCACGTGGGCCCCCAGGGGAAATCACGTGGGCCCCCAGGGGAAATCACGTGGGCCCCCAGGGGAAATCACATGGGCCCCCAGGGGAAATCACGTGGGCCAGGTGGGGCAATCACGTGGGCCCCCAGGTGAAATCACGTGGGCCCCCAGGGCAAATCACGTGGGCCCCCAGGGGAAATCACGTGGGCCCCCAGGGGAAATCACGTGGGCCCCCAGGGGAAATCACGTTGGCCAGGTGGGGCAATCACGTGGGCCAGGTGGGGCAATCACGTCGGCCAGGTGGAGCAATCACCTGGGCCCCCAGGTGAAATCACGTGGGCCCCCAGGGGAAATCACGTGGGCCCCCAGGGCAAATCACGTGGGCCGCCAGGGGAAATCACGTGGGCCCCCAGGGCAAATCACGTGGGCCGCCAGGGGAAATCACGTGGGCCCCCAGGGGAAATCACGTGGGCCCCCAGGGGAAATAACGTGGGCCCCCAGGGGAAATCACGTGGGCCCCCAGGGGAAATCACATGGGCCCCCAGGGGAAATCACGTGGGCCCCCAGGGGAAATCACGTGGGCCCCCAGGGGAAATCACGTGGGCCCCCAGGGGAAATCACGTGGGCCAGGTGGGGCAATCACGTGGGCCATGTGGTGCAATCACGTGGGCCCCAAGGGGAAATCACGTGGGCCCCCAGGGGAAATCACGTGGGCCCCCACGGGAAATCACGTGGGCCCCCAGGGGAAATCACGTGGGCCCCCAGGGGAAATCACGTGGGCCCCCAGGGGAAATCACGTGGGCCCCCAGGGGAAATCACGTGGGCCCCCAGGGGAAATCACGTGGGCCCCCAGGTGAAATCACGTGGGTCCCCAGGAGAAATCACGTGGGCCCCCAGGGGAAATCACGTGGGCCCCCAGGGGAAATCACGTGGGCCAGGTGGGGCAATCACGTGGGCCAGGTGGGGCAATCACGTGGGCCAGGTGGATCAATCACGTGGGACCCCAGGGGAAATCACGTGGGCCCCCAGGGGAAATCACGTGGGCCCCCAGGGGAAATCACGTGGGCCAGGTGGGGCAATCACGTGGGCCAGGTGGGGCAATCACGTGGGCCCCCAGGGGAAATCACGAGGGCCCCCAGGGCAAATCAAGTGGGCCCCGAGGGGAAATCACGTGGGCCCCCAGGGGAAATCACGTGGGCCCCCAGGGGAAATCACGTGGGCCCCCAGGGGAAATCACGTGGGCCCCCAGGGGAAATCACGTGGGCCCCCAGGGGAAATCACGTGGGCCCCCAGGGGAAATCACGTGGGCCCCCAGGGGAAATCACGTGGGCCCCCAGGGGAAATCACGTGGGCCAGGTGGGGCAATCACGTGGGCCAGGTGGGGCAATCACGTGGGCCAGGTGGAGCAATCACGTGGGCCCCCAGGGGAAATCACGTGGGCACCCAGGGGAAATCACGTGGGCCCCCAGGGCAAATCACATGGGCCGCCAGGGGAAATCACGTGGGCCCCCAGGGGAAATCACGTGGGCCCCCAGGGGAAATCACGTGGGCCCCCAGGTGAAATCACGTTGGCCCCCAGGGGAAATCACATGGGCCCCCAGGGGAAATCACGTGGGCCCCCAGGGGAAATCACGTGGGCCCCCAGGGGAAATCACGTGGGCCCCCAGGGGAAATCACGTGGGCCCCCAGGGGAAATCACGTGGGCCCCCAGGGGAAATCACGTGGGCCCCCAGGGGAAATCACGTGGGCCCCCAGGGGAAATCACGTGGGCCCCCAGGGGAAATCACGTGGGAACCCAGGGGAAATCACGTGGGCCCCCAGGGGCAATCACGTGGGCCAGGTGGGGCAATCACGTGGGCCAGGTGGAGCAATCACGTGGGCCAGGTGGAGCAATTACGTGGGCCCCCAGGGGAAATCACGTGGGCCGCCAGGGGAAATCACGTGGGCCCCCAGGGGAAATCACGTGGGCCCCCAGGGGAAATCACGTGGGCCAGGTGGGGCAATGACGTGGGCCCCCAGGTGAAATCACGTGGGCCCCCAGGGGAAATCACGTGGGCCAGGTGGGGCAATCACGTGGGCCAGGTGGGGCAATCACGTGGGCCAGGTGGAGCAATCACGTGGGCCCCCAGGGGAAATCCCGTCGGCCCCCAGGGGAAATCACGTGGGCCCCCAGGGGAAATCACGTGGGCCCCCAGGGGAAATCACGTGGGCCCCCAGGATAAATCACGTGGGCCCCCAGGGGAAATCACTTGGGCCCCCAGGGGAAATCACGTGGGCCCCCAGGGGAAATCACGTGGGCCAGGTGGGGCAATAACGTGGGCAACGTTGAGCAATCACGTGGGACCCCAGGGGAAATCACGTGGGCCCCCAGGGGAAATCACGTGGGCCCCCAGGGGAAATCACGTGGGCCAGGTGGGGCAATCACGTGGGCCAGGTGGGGCAATCACGTGGGCCAGGTGGAGCAATCACGTGGGCCCCCAGGGGAAATCACGTGGGCCCCCAGGTGAAATCACGTGGGCCCCCAGGGCAAATCACGTGGGCCGCCAGGGGAAATCACGTGGGCCCCCAGGGGAAATCACGTGGGCCCCCAGGGGAAATAACGTGGGCCCCCAGGGGAAATCACGTGGGCCCCCAGGGGAAATCACATGGGCCCCAGGGGAAATACGTGGGCCCCCAGGGGAAATCACGTGGGCCCCCAGGGGAGATCACGTGGGCCCCCAGGGGAAATAACGTGGGCCAGGTGGGGCAATCACGTGGGCCAGGTGGAGCAATCACGTGGGCCCCCAGGGGAAATCACGTGGGCCCCCAGGGGAAATCACGTGGGCCCCCAGGGGAAATCACGTGGGCCCCCAGGGGAAATCACGTGGGCCCCCAGGGGAAATCACGTGGGCCCCCAGGTGAAATCACGTGGGCCCCCAGGGCAAATCACGTGGGCCGCCAGGGGAAATCACGTGGGCCCCCAGGGGAAATCACGTGGGCCCCCAGGGGAAATCTCGTGGGCCCCTAGGGGAAATCACGTGGGCCAGGTGGGGCAATCACGTGGGCCAGGTGGGGCAATCACGTGGGCCAGGTGGAGCAATCACGTGGGCCCCCAGGGGAAATCACGTGGGCCCCCAGGGGAAATCACGTGGGCCCCCAGGGCAAATCACGTGGGCCGCCAGGGGAAATCACGTGGGCCCCCAGGGGAAATCACGTGGGCCCCCAGGGGAAATAACGTGGGCCCCCAGGGGAAATCACGTAGTCCCCCAGGGGAAATCACATGGGCCCCAGGGGAAATCACGTGGGCCCCCAGGGGAAATCACGTGGGCCCCCAGGGGAAATCACGTGTGCCCCCAGGGCAAATCACGTGGGCCAGGTGGGGCAATTACGTGGGCCAGGTGGAGCAATCACGTGGGCCCCCAGGGGAAATCACGTGGGCCCCCAGGGGAAATCACGTGGGCCCCCACGGGAAATCACGTGGGCCCCCAGGGGAAATCACGTGGGCCCCCAGGGGAAATCACGTGGGCCCCCAGGGGAAATCACGTGGGCCCCCGGGGGAAATCACGTGGGCCGCCGGGGGAAATCACGTGGGCCCCCGGGTGAAATCACGTGGGCCCCCAGGGGAAATCACGTGGGCCCCCAGGGGAAATCACGTGGGCCAGGTGGGGCAATCACGTGGGCCAGGTGGGGCAATCACGTGGGCCCCCAGGTGAAATCACGTGGGCCCCCAGGGGAAATCACGTGGGCCAGGTGGGGCAATCACGTGGGCCAGGTGGGGCAATCACGTGGGCCCCCAGGGGAAATCACGTGGGCCCCCAGGGGAAATCACGTGGGCCCCCAGGGGAAATCACGTGGGCCCCCAGGGGAAATCACGTGGGCCCCCAGGATAAATCACGTGGGCCCCCAGGGGAAATCACTTGGGCCCCCAGGGGAAATCACGTGGGCCCCCAGGGGAAATCACGTGGGCCAGGTGGGGCAATCACGTGGGCCAGGTGGAGCAATCACGTGGGCCCCCAGGGGAAATCACGTGGGCCCCCAGGGGAAATCACGTGGGCCCCCAGGGGAAATCACGTGGGCCCCCAGGGGAAATCACGTGGGCCCCCAGGGGAAATCACGTGGGCCCCCAGGGGAAATCACGTGGGCCCCCAGGGGGAGCAATCACGTGGGCCCCCAGGGGAAATCACGTGGGCCCCCAGGGGAAATCACGTGGGCCCCCAGGGGAAATCACGTGGGCCCCCAGGGGAAATCACGTGGGCCAGGTGGGGCAATCACGTGGGCCAGGTGGGGCAATCACGTGGGCCAGGTGGAGCAATCACGTGGGCCCCCAGGGGAAATCACGTGGGCCCCCAGGGGAAATCACGTGGGCCCCCAGGGCAAATCACGTGGGCCGCCAGGGGAAATCACGTGGGCCCCCAGGGGAAATCACGTGGGCCCCCAGGGGAAATCACGTGGGCCCCCAGGGGAAATCACATGGGCCCCCAGGGGAAATCACGTGGGCCCCCAGGGGAAATCACGTGGGCCCCCAGGGGAAATCACGTGGGCCCCAGGGGAAATCACGTGGGCCAGGTGGGGCAATCACGTGGGCCAGGTGGAGCAATCACGTGGGCCCCCAGGGGAAATCACGTGGGCCCCCAGGGGAAATCACGTGGGCCCCCAGGGGAAATCACGTGGGCCCCCAGGGGAAATCACGTGGGCCAGGTGGGGCAATCACGTGGGCCCCCAGGTGAAATCACGTGGGCCCCCAGGGCAAATCACGTGGGCCGCCAGGGGAAATCACGTGGGCCCCCAGGGGAAATCACGTGGGCCCCCAGGGGAAATCACGTGGGCCCCCAGGGGAAATCACGTGGGCCAGGTGGGGCAATCACGTGGGCCAGGTGGGGCAATCACGTGGGCCAGGTGGAGCAATCACGTGGGCCCCCAGGGGAAATCACGTGGGCCCCCAGGGGAAATCACGTGGGCCCCCAGGGCAAATCACGTGGGCCGCCAGGGGAAATCACGTGGGCCAGGTGGGGCAATCACGTGGGTCCCCAGGGGAAATCACGTGGGCCCCCAGGGGAAATCACGTGGGCCCCCAGGGGAAATCACGTGGGCCCCCAGGGGAAATCACGTGGGCCCCCAGGGGAAATCACGTGGGCCCCCAGGGGAAATCACGTGGGCCCCCAGGGGAAATCACGTGGGCCCCCAGGGGAAATCACGTGGGCCCCCAGGGGAAATCACGTGGGCCCCCAGGGGAAATCACGTGGGCCCCCAGGGGAAATCACGTGGGCCAGGTGGGGCAATCACGTGGGCCAGGTGGGGCAATCACGTGGGCCCCCAGGGGAAATCACGTGGGCCCCCAGGGGAAATCACGTGGGCCCCCAGGGGAAATCACGTGGGCCCCCAGGGGAAATCACGTGGGCCCCCAGGGGAAATCACGTGGGCCCCCAGGGGAAATCACGTGGGCCCCCAGGGGAAATCACGTGGGCCCCCAGGGGAAATCACGTGGGCCCCCAGGGGAAATCACGTGGGCCCCCAGGAGAAATCACGTGGGCCCCCAGGGGAAATTACGTGGGCCCCCAGGGGAAATCACGTGGGCCAGGTGGGGCAATCACGTGGTCCAGGTGGGGCAATCACGTGGGCCAGGTGGAGCAATCACGTGGGCCCCCAGGGGAAATCACGTGGGCCCCCAGGGGAAATCACGTGGGCCCCCAGGGGAAATCACGTGGGCCCCCAGGGGAAATCACGTGGGCCAGGTGGGGCAATCACTTGGGCCCCCAGGGGAAATCACGAGGGCCCCCAGGGCAAATCACGTGGGCCCCCAGGGGAAATCACGTGGGCCCCCAGGGGAAATCACGTGGGCCCCCAGGGGAAATCACGTGGGCCCCCAGGGGAAATCACGTGGGCCCCCAGGGGAAATCACGTGGGCCAGGTGGGGCAATCACGTGGGCCAGGTGGAGCAATCACGTGGGCCCCCAGGGGAAATCACGTGGGCCCCCAGGGGAAATCACGTGGGCCCCCAGGGGAAATCACGTGGGCCCCCAGGGGAAATCACGTGGGCCCCCAGGGGAAATCACGTGGGCCCCCAGGGGAAATCACGTGGGCCCCCAGGGGAAATCACGTGGGCCCCCAGGGGAAATCACGTGGGCCCCCAGGGGAAATCACGTGGGCCCCCAGGGGAAATCACGTGGGCCCCCAGGGGAAATCACGTGGGCCCCCAGGGGAAATCACGTGGGCCAGGTGGGGCAATCACGTGGGCCAGTTGGGGCAATCACGTGGGCCAGGTGGAGCAATCACGTGGGCCCCCAGGGGAAATCACGTGGGCCCCCAGGGCAACTCACGTGGGCCGCCAGGGGAAATCACGTGGGCCCCCAGGGGAAATCACGTGGGCCCCCAGGGGAAATCACGTGGGCCCCCAGGGGAAATCGTGGGCCCCCAGGGGAAATCACGTGGGCCCCCAGGGGAAATCACGTGGGCCCCCAGGGGAAATCACGTGGGCCTCCAGGGGAAATCACGTGGGCCCCCAGGGGAAATCACGTGGGCCAGGTGGGGCAATCACTTGGGCCAGGTGGAGCAATCACGTGGGCCCCCAGGGGAAATCACGTGGGCCCCCAGGGGAAATCACGTGGGCCCCCAGGGGAAATCACGTGGGCCCCCAGGGGAAATCACGTGGGCCCCCAGGGGAAATCACGTGGGCCCCCAGGGGAAATCACGTCGGCCAGGTGGGGCAATCACGTCGGCCAGTTGGGGCAATCACGTGGGCCAGGTGGAGCAATCACGTGGGCCCCCAGGGGAAATCACGTGGGCCCCCAGGGGAAATCACGTGGGCCCCCAGGGCAAATCACGTGGGCCCCCAGGGGAAATCACGTGGGCCCCCAGGGGAAATCACGTGGGCCAGGTGGGGCAATCACGTGGGCCAGGTGGAGCAATCACGTGGGCCCCCAGGGGAAATCACGTGGGCCCCCAGGGGAAATCACGTGGGCCCCCAGGGGAAATCACGTGGGCCAGGTGGGGCAATCACGTGGGCCAGGTGGGGCAATCACGTGGGCCCCCAGGGGAAATCACGTGGGCCCCCAGGGGAAATCACGTGGGCCCCCAGGGGAAATCACGTGGGCCCCCAGGGGAAATCACGTGGGCCCCCAGGGGAAATCACGTGGGCCAGGTGGGGCAATCACGTGGGCCAGGTGGGGCAATCACGTGGGCCCCCAGGGGAAATCACGTGGGCCCCCAGGGGAAATCACGTGGGCCCCCAGGGGAAATCACGTGGGCCCCCAGGGCAAATCACGTGGGCCGCCAGGGGAAATCACGTGGGCCCCCAGGGGAAATCACGTGGGCCCCCAGGGGAAATAACGTGGGCCCCCAGGGGAAATCACGTGGGCCCCCAGGGGAAATCACGTGGGCCCCCAGGGGAAATCACGTGGGCCCCCAGGGGAAATCACGTGGGCCCCCAGGGGAAATCACGTGGGCCCCCAGGGGAAATCACGTGGGCCAGGTGGGGCAATCACGTGGGCCAGGTGGGGCAATCACGTGGGCCCCCAGGGGAAATCACGTGGGCCCCCAGGGGAAATCACGTGGGCCCCCAGGGGAAATCACGTGGGCCCCCAGGGGAAATCACGTGGGCCCCCAGGGGAAATCACGTGGGCCCCCAGGGGAAATCACGTGGGCCCCCAGGGGAAATCACGTGGGCCCCCAGGGGAAATCACGTGGGCCCCCAGGGGAAATCACGTGGGCCCCCAGGGGAAATCACGTGGGCCCCCAGGGGAAATCACGTGGGCCCCCAGGGGAAATCACGTGGGCCAGGTGGGGCAATCACGTGGTCCAGGTGGGGCAATCACGTGGGCCAGGTGGAGCAATCACGTGGGCCCCCAGGGGAAATCACGTGGGCCCCCAGGGGAAATCACGTGGGCCCCCAGGGGAAATCACGTGGGCCCCCAGGGGAAATCACGTGGGCCAGGTGGGGCAATCACTTGGGCCAGGTGGAGCAATCACGTGGGCCCCCAGGGGAAATCACGTGGGCCCCCAGGGGAAATCACGTGGGCCCCCAGGGGAAATCACGTGGGCCCCCAGGGGAAATCACGTGGGCCCCCAGGGGAAATCACGTGGGCCCCCAGAGGAAATCACGTGGGCCCCCAGGGGAAATCACGTGGGCCCCCAGGGGAAATCACGTGGGCCAGGTGGGGCAATCACGTGGGCCAGGTGGAGCAATCACGTGGGCCCCCAGGGGAAATCACGTGGGCCCCCATTGGAAATCACGTGGGCCCCCAGGGGAAGTCACGTGGGCCCCCAGGGGAAATCACGTGGGCCCCCAGGGGAAGTCACGTGGGCCCCCAGGGGAAATCACGTGGGCCCCCAGGGGAAATCACGTGGGCCCCCAGGGGAAATCACGTGGGCCCCCAGGGGAAATCACGTGGGCCCCCAGGGGAAATCACGTGGGCCCCCAGGGGAAATCACGTGGGCCCCCAGGGGAAATCACGTGGGCCAGGTGGGGCAATCACGTGGGCCAGGTGGGGCAATCACTTGGGCCCCCAGGGGAAATCACGAGGGCCCCCAGGGCAAATCACGTGGGCCCCCAGGGGAAATCACGTGGGCCCCCAGGGGAAATCACGTGGGCCCCCAGAGGAAATCACGTGGGCCCCCAGGGGAAATCACGTGGGCCCCCAGGGGAAATCACGTGGGCCAGGTGGGGCAATCACGTGGGCCAGGTGGAGCAATCACGTGGGCCCCCAGGGGAAATCACGTGGGCCCCCAGGGGAAATCACGTGGGCCCGGTGGGGCAATCACGTGGGCCAGGTGGGGCAATCACGTGGGCCCCCAGGGGAAATCACGTGGGCCCCCAGGGGAAATCACGTGGGCCCCCAGGGGAAATCACGTGGGCCCCCAGGGGAAATCACGTGGGCCCCCAGGGGAAATCACGTGGGCCCCCAGGGGAAATCACGTGGGCCCCCAGGGGAAATCACGTGGGCCCCCAGGGGAAATCACGTGGGCCCCCAGGGGAAATCACGTGGGCCAGGTGGGGCAATCACGTGGGCCAGGTGGAGCAATCACGTGGGCCCCCAGGGGAAATCACGTGGGCCCCCAGGGGAAATCACGTGTGCCCCCAGGGGAAATCACGTGGGCCCCCAGGGGAAATCACGTGGGCCCCCAGGGGAAATCACGTGGGCCCCCAGGGGAAATCACGTGGGCCCCCAGGGGAAATCACGTGGGCCCCCAGGGGAAATCACGTGGGCCCCCAGGGGAAATCACGTGGGCCAGGTGGGGCAATCACGTGGGCCAGGTGGAGCAATCACGTGGGCCCCCAGGGGAAATCACGTGGGCCCCCAGGGGAAATCACGTGGGCCCCCAGGGGAAATCACGTGGGCCCCCAGGGGAAATCACGTGGGCCCCCAGGGGAAATCACGTGGGCCCCCAGGGGAAATCACGTGGGCCCCCAGGGGAAATCACGTGGGCCCCCAGGGGAAATCACGTGGGCCAGGTGGGGCAATCACGTGGGCCCCCAGGGGAAATCACGTGGGCCCCCAGGGGAAATCACGTGGGCCCCCAGGGGAAATCACGTGGGCCGCCAGGGGAAATCACGTGGGCCCCCAGGGGAAATCACGTGGGCCAGGTGGGGCAATCACGTGGTCCAGGTGGGGCAATCACGTGGGCCAGGTGGAGCAATCACGTGGGCCCCCAGGGGAAATCACGTGGGCCCCCAGGGGAAATCACGTGGGCCCCCAGGGCAAATCACGTGGGCCCCCAGGGGAAATCACGTGGGCCCCCAGGGGAAATCACGTGGGCCCCCAGGGGAAATCACGTGGGCCAGGTGGGGCAATCACGTGGGCCAGGTGGAGCAATCACGTGGGCCCCCAGGAGAAATCACGTGGGCCCCCAGGGGAAATCACGTGGGCCCCCAGGGGAAATCACGTGGGCCAGGTGGGGCAATCACGTGGGCCAGGTGGGGCAATCACGTGGGCCCCCAGGGGAAATCACGAGGGCCCCCAGGGGAAATCACGTGGGCCCCCAGGGGAAATCACGTGGGCCCCCAGGGGAAATCACGTGGGCCCCCAGGGGAAATCACGTGGGCCCCCAGGGGAAATCACGTGGGCCCCCAGGGGAAATCACGTGGGCCCCCAGGGGAAATCACGTGGGCCCCCAGGGGAAATCACGTGGGCCAGGTGGGGCAATCACGTGGGCCAGGTGGAGCAATCACGTGGGCCCCCAGGGGAAATCACGTGGGCCCCCAGGGGAAATCACGTGGGCCCCCAGGGGAAATCACGTGGGCCAGGTGGGGCAATCACGTGGGCCAGGTGGGGCAATCACGTGGGCCCCCAGGTGGAGCAATCACGTGGGCCCCCAGGGGAAATCACGTGGGCCCCCAGGGGAAATCACGTGGGCCCCCAGGGGAAATCACGTGGGCCCCCAGGGGAAATCACGTGGGCCCCCAGGGGAAATCACGTGGGCCCCCAGGGGCAATCACGTGGGCCCCCAGGTGGAAATCACGTGGGCCCCCAGGGGAAATCACATGGGCCCCCAGGGGAAATCACGTGGGCCCCCAGGGGAAATCACGTGGGCCCCCAGGGGAAATCACGTGGGCCAGGTGGGGCAATCACGTGGGCCCCCAGGGGAAATCACGTGGGCCCCCAGGGGAAATCACGTGGGCCCCCAGGGGAAATCACGTGGGCCCCCAGGGGAAATCACGTGGGCCCCCAGGGGAAATCACGTGGGCCCCCAGGGGAAATCACGTGGGCCCCCAGGGGAAATCACGTGGGCCCCCAGGGGAAATCACGTGGGCCCCCAGGGGAAATCACGTGGGCCCCCAGGGGAAATCACGTGGGCCCCCAGGGGAAATCACGTGGGCCCCCAGGGGAAATCACGTGGGCCAGGTGGGGCAATAACGTGGGCAACGTGGAGCAATCACGTGGGACCCCAGGGGAAATCACGTGGGCCACCAGGGGAAATCACGTGGGCCCCCAGGGGAAATCACGTGGGCCAGGTGGGGCAATCACGTGGGCCAGGTGGGGCAATCACGTGGGCCCCCAGGGGAAATCACGTGATCCCCCAGGGGAAATCACGTGGGCCCCCAGGGGAAATCACGTGGGCCCCCAGGGGAAATCACGTGGGCCCTCAGGGGAAATCACGTGGGCCCCCAGGGGAGAATCACGTGGGCCGCCAGGGGAAATCACGTGGGCCCCCAGGGGAAATCACGTGGGCCCCCAGGGGAAATCACGTGGGCCCCCAGGGGAAATCACGTGGGCCCCCAGGGCAAATCACGTGGGCCCCCAGGGGAAATCACGTGGGCCCCCAGGGGAAATCACGTGGGCCCCCAGGGGAAATCACGTGGGCCCCCAGGGGAAATCACGTGGGCCAGGTGGGGCAATCACGTGGGCCCCCAGGTGGAAATCACGTGGGCCCCCAGGGGAAATCACGTGGGCCCCCAGGGGAAATCACGTGGGCCCCCAGGGGAAATCACGTGGGCCAGGTGGGGCAATCACGTGGGCCATGTGGTGCAATCACGTGGGCCCCAAGGGGAAATCACGTGGGCCCCCAGGGGAAATCACGTGGGCCCCCAGGGGAAATCACGTGGGCCCCACGTGGGCCAGGGGAATCACGTGGGCCCCCAGGGGAAATCACGTGGGCCCCCAGGGGAAATCACGTGGGCCCCCAGGGGAAATCACGTGGGCCCCCAGGGGAAATCACGTGGGCCCCCAGGGGAAATCACGTGGGCCAGGTGGGGCAATCACGTGGGCCCCCAGGTGAGAGCAATCACGTGGGCCCCCAGGGGAAATCACGTGGGCCCCCAGGGGAAATCACGTGGGCCCCCAGGGGAAATCACGTGGGCCAGGTGGGGCAATCACGTGGGCCAGGTGGAGCAATCACGTGGGCCCCCAGGGGAAATCACGTGGGCCCCCAGGGGAAATCACGTGGGCCCCCAGGGGAAATCACGTGGGCCCCCAGGGGAAATCACGTGGGCCCCCAGGGGAAATCACGTGGGCCCCCAGGGGAAATCACGTGGGCCCCCAGGGGAAATCACGTGGGCCCCCAGGGGAAATCACGTGGGCCCCCAGGTGGAAATCACGTGGGCCCCCAGGGGAAATCACGTGGGCCCCCAGGGGAAATCACGTGGGCCCCCAGGGGAAATCACGTGGGCCCCCAGGGGAAATCACGTGGGCCCCCAGGTGGAAATCACGTGGGCCAGGTGGCAATCACGTGGGCCCCCAGGGGAAATCACGTGGGCCCCCAGGGGAAATCACGTGGGCCAGGTGGGGCAATCACGTGGGCCAGGTGGGGCAATCACGTGGGCCAGGTGGAGCAATCACGTGGGCCCCCAGGGGAAATCACGTGGGCCCCCAGGGGAAATCACGTGGGCCCCCAGGGGAAATCACGTGGGCCCCCAGGGGAAATCACGTGGGCCCCCAGGGGAAATCACGTGGGCCCCCAGGGGAAATCACGTGGGCCAGGTGGGGAAATCACGTGGGCCAGGTGGGGCAATCACGTGGGCCCCGTGGAGCAATCACGTGGGCCCCCAGGGGAAATCACGTGGGCCCCCAGGGGAAATCACGTGGGCCCCCAGGGGAAATCACGTGGGCCAGGTGGGGAAATCACGTGGGCCCCCAGGGGAAATCACGTGGGCCCCCAGGGGAAATCACGTGGGCCCCCAGGGGAAATCACGTGGGCCCCCAGGGGCAATCACGTGGGCCCCCAGGGGAAATCACGTGGGCCCCCAGGGGAAATCACGTGGGCCCCCAGGGGAAATCACGTGGGCCCCCAGGGGAAATCACGTGGGCCCCCAGGGGAAATCACGTGGGCCCCCAGGGGAAATCACGTGGGCCCCCAGGGGAAATCACGTGGGCCCCCAGGGGAAATCACGTGGGCCCCCAGGGGAAATCACGTGGGCCCCCAGGGGAAATCACGTGGGCCCCCAGGGGAAATCACGTGGGCCAGGTGGGGCAATCACGTGGGCCCCCTGGAGCAATCACGTGGGCCCCCAGGGGAAATCACGTGGGCCCCCAGGGGAAATCACGTGGGCCCCCAGGGGAAATCACGTGGGCCCCCAGGGGAAATCACGTGGGCCAGGTGGGGCAATCACGTGGGCCCCCAGGGGAAATCACGTGGGCCCCCAGGGGAAATCACGTGGGCCCCCAGGGGAAATCACGTGGGCCCCCAGGGGAAATCACGTGGGCCCCCAGGGGAAATCACGTGGGCCCCCAGGGGCAAATCACGTGGGCCAGGTGGGGCAATCACGTGGGCCAGGTGGAGCAATCACGTGGGCCAGGTGGAGCAATCACGTGGGCCCCCAGGGGAAATCACGTGGGCCCCCAGGGGAAATCACGTGGGCCCCCAGGGGAAATCACGTGGGCCCCCAGGGGAAATCACGTGGGCCCCCAGGGGAAATCACGTGGGCCCCCAGGGGAAATCACGTGGGCCCCCAGGGGAAATCACGTGGGCCCCCAGGGGAAATCACGTGGGCCCCCAGGGGAAATCACGTGGGCCCCAGGGGAAATCACGTGGGCCCCCAGGGGAAATCACGTGGGCCCCCAGGGGAAATCACGTGGGCCCCCAGGGGAAATCACGTGGGCCAGGTGGGGCAATCACGTGGGCCATGTGGTGCAATCACGTGGGCCCCCAGGGGAAATCACGTGGGCCCCCAGGGGAAATCACGTGGGCCCCCAGGGGAAATCACGTGGGCCCCCAGGGGAAATCACGTGGGCCCCCAGGGGAAATCACGTGGGCCCCCAGGGGAAATCACGTGGGCCCCCAGGGGAAATCACGTGGGCCCCCAGGGGAAATCACGTGGGCCCCCAGGTGGAAATCACGTGGGCCCCAGGGGAAATCACGTGGGCCCCCAGGGGAAATCACGTGGGCCCCCAGGGGAAATCACGTGGGCCCCCAGGGGAAATCACGTGGGCCCCCAGGGGCAATCACGTGGGCCAGGTGGAAATCACGTGGGCCCCCAGGGGAAATCACGTGGGCCCCCAGGGGAAATCACGTGGGCCCCCAGGGGAAATCACGTGGGCCAGGTGGGGCAATCACGTGGGCCAGGTGGGGCAATCACGTGGGCCCCCAGGGGAAATCACGTGGGCCCCCAGGGGAAATCACGTGGGCCCCCAGGGGAAATCACGTGGGCCCCCAGGGGAAATCACGTGGGCCCCCAGGGGAAATCACGTGGGCCCCCAGGGGAAATCACGTGGGCCCCCAGGGGAAATCACGTGGGCCCCCAGGGGAAATCACGTGGGCCCCCAGGGGAAATCACGTGGGCCCCCAGGGGAAATCACGTGGGCCCCCAGGGGAAATCACGTGGGCCCCCAGGGGAAATCACGTGGGCCAGGTGGGGCAATCACGTGGGCCAGGTGGAAATCACGTGGGCCCCCAGGGAAATCACGTGGGCCCCCAGGGGAAATCACGTGGGCCCCCAGGGGAAATCACGTGGGCCCCCAGGGGAAATCACGTGGGCCCCCAGGGGAAATCACGTGGGCCCCCAGGGGAAATCACGTGGGCCCCCAGGGGAAATCACGTGGGCCCCCAGGGGAAATCACGTGGGCCCCCAGGGGAAATCACGTGGGCCCCCAGGGGAAATCACGTGGGCCCCCAGGGGAAATCACGTGGGCCCCCAGGGGAAATCACGTGGGCCCCCAGGGGAAATCACGTGGGCCAGGTGGGCAATCACGTGGGCCAGGTGGAAATCACGTGGGCCAGGTGGAGCAATCACGTGGGCCCCCAGGGGAAATCACGTGGGCCCCCAGGGGAAATCACGTGGGCCCCCAGGGGAAATCACGTGGGCCCCCAGGGGGGCAATCACGTGGGCCAGGTGGGGCAATCACGTGGGCCCCCAGGGGAAATCACGTGGGCCCCCAGGGGAAATCACGTGGGCCCCCAGGGGAAATCACGTGGGCCCCCAGGGGAAATCACGTGGGCCCCCAGGGGAAATCACGTGGGCCCCCAGGGGAAATCACGTGGGCCCCCAGGGGAAATCACGTGGGCCCCCAGGGGAAATCACGTGGGCCAGGTGGGGCAATCACGTGGGCCAGGTGGGGCAATCACGTGGGCCCCCAGGTGGGAGCAATCACGTGGGCCCCCAGGGGAAATCACGTGGGCCCCCAGGGGAAATCACGTGGGCCCCCAGGGGAAATCACGTGGGCCGCCAGGGGAAATCACGTGGGCCCCCAGGGGAAATCACGTGGGCCCCCAGGGGAAATCACGTGGGCCCCCAGGTGGGAGCAATCACGTGGGCCCCCAGGGGAAATCACGTGGGCCCCCAGGGGAAATCACGTGGGCCCCCAGGGGAAATCACGTGGGCCCCCAGGGGAGATCACGTGGGCCCCCAGGGGAAATCACGTGGGCCAGGTGGGGCAATCACGTGGGCCAGGTGGAGCAATCACGTGGGCCCCCAGGGGAAATCACGTGGGCCCCCAGGGGAAATCACGTGGGCCCCCAGGGGAAATCACGTGGGCCCCCAGGGGAAATCACGTGGGCCCCCAGGGGAAATCACGTGGGCCCCCAGGTGAAATCACGTGGGCCCCCAGGGGAAATCACGTGGGCCCCCAGGGGAAATCACGTGGGCCCCCAGGGGAAATCACGTGGGCCCCCAGGGGAAATCACGTGGGCCCCCAGGGGAAATCACGTGGGCCAGGTGGGGCAATCACGTGGGCCAGGTGGGGCAATCACGTGGGCCAGGTGGAGCAATCACGTGGGCCCCCAGGGGAAATCACGTGGGCCCCCAGGGGAAATCACGTGGGCCCCCAGGGCAAATCACGTGGGCCGCCAGGGGAAATCACGTGGGCCCCCAGGGGAAATCACGTGGGCCCCCAGGGGAAATCACGTGGGCCCCCAGGGCAAATCACGTGGGCCGCCAGGGGAAATCACGTGGGCCCCCAGGGGAAATCACGTGGGCCCCCAGGGGAAATAACGTGGGCCCCCAGGGGAAATCACGTGGTCCCCCAGGGGAAATCACATGGGCCCCAGGGGAAATCACGTGGGCCCCCAGGGGAAATCACGTGGGCCCCCAGGGGAAATCACGTGGGCCCCCAGGGGAAATCACGTGGGCCAGGTGGGGCAATCACGTGGGCCAGGTGGAGCAATCACGTGGGCCCCCAGGGGAAATCACGTGGGCCCCCAGGGGAAATCACGTGGGCCCCCACGGGAAATCACGTGGGCCCCCAGGGGAAATCACGTGGGCCCCCAGGGGAAATCACGTGGGCCCCCAGGGGAAATCACGTGGGCCCCCAGGGGAAATCACGTGGGCCCCCAGGGGAAATCACGTGGGCCCCCAGGTGAAATCACGTGGGCCCCCAGGGGAAATCACGTGGGCCAGGTGGGGCAATGACGTGGGCCCCCAGGGGAAATCACGTGGGCCCCCAGGGGAAATCACGTGGGCCAGGTGGGGCAATCACGTGGGCCAGGTGGGGCAATCACGTGGGCCAGGTGGAGCAATCACGTGGGCCCCCAGGGGAAATCACGTGGGCCCCCAGGGGAAATCACGTGGGCCCCCAGGGGAAATCACGTGGGCCCCCAGGGGAAATCACGTGGGCCCCCAGGGGAAATCACGTGGGCCCCCAGGGGAAATCACGTGGGCCCCCAGGGGAAATCACGTGGGCCCCCAGGGGAAATCACGTGGGCCAGGTGGGGCAATCACGTGGGCAACGTGGAGCAATCACGTGGGCCCCCAGGGGAAATCACGTGGGCCCCCAGGGGAAATCACGTGGGCCCCCAGGGGAAATCACGTGGGCCCCCAGGGGAAATCACGTGGGCCCCCAGGGGAAATCACGTGGGCCCCCAGGGGAAATCACGTGGGCCAGGTGTGGAAATCACGTGGGCCAGGTGGGGCAATCACGTGGGCCAGGTGGAGCAATCACGTGGGCCCCCAGGGGAAATCACGTGGGCCCCCAGGGGAAATCACGTGGGCCCCCAGGGGAAATCACGTGGGCCCCCAGGGGAAATCACGTGGGCCCCCAGGGGAAATCACGTGGGCCCCCAGGGGAAATCACGTGGGCCCCCAGGGGAAATCACGTGGGCCCCCAGGGGAAATCACGTGGGCCCCCAGGGGAAATCACGTGGGCCCCCAGGGGAAATCACGTGGGCCCCCAGGGGAAATCACGTGGGCCCCCAGGGGAAATCACGTGGGCCCCCAGGGGAAATCACGTGGGCCCCCAGGGGAAATCACGTGGGCCCCCAGGGGAAATCACGTGGGCCCCCAGGGGAAATCACGTGGGCCAGGTGGGGCAATCACGTGGGCCAGGTGGAGCAATCACGTGGGCCCCCAGGGGAAATCACGTGGGCCCCCAGGGGAAATCACGTGGGCCCCCAGGGGAAATCACGTGGGCCCCCAGGGGAAATCACGTGGGCCCCCAGGGGAAATAACGTGGGCCCCCAGGGGAAATCACGTGGGCCCCCAGGGGAAATCACGTGGGCCCCCAGGGGAAATCACGTGGGCCCCCAGGGGAAATCACGTGGGCCCCCAGGGGAAATCACGTGGGCCAGGTGGGGCAATCACGTGGGCCAGGTGGAGCAATCACGTGGGCCCCCAGGGGAAATCACGTGGGCCCCCAGGGGAAATCACGTGGGCCCCCAGGGGAAATCACGTGGGCCCCCAGGGGAAATCACGTGGGCCCCCAGGGGAAATCACGTGGGCCCCCAGGGGAAATCACGTCGGCCAGGTGGGGCAATCACGTGGGCCAGTTGGGGCAATCACGTGGGCCAGGTGGAGCAATCACGTGGGCCCCCAGGGGAAATCACGTGGGCCCCCAGGGGAAATCACGTGGGCCCCCAGGGCAAATCACGTGGGCCCCCAGGGGAAATCACGTGGGCCCCCAGGGGAAATCACGTGGGCCAGGTGGGGCAATCACGTGGGCCAGGTGGAGCAATCACGTGGGCCCCCAGGGGAAATCACGTGGGCCCCCAGGGGAAATCACGTGGGCCCCCAGGGGAAATCACGTGGGCCAGGTGGGGCAATCACGTGGGCCAGGTGGGGCAATCACGTGGGCCCCCAGGGGAAATCACGTGGGCCCCCAGGGGAAATCACGTGGGCCCCCAGGGGAAATCACGTGGGCCCCCAGGGGAAATCACGTGGGCCAGGTGGGGCAAATCACGTGGGCCAGGTGGGGCAATCACGTGGGCCAGGTGGAGCAATCACGTGGGCCCCCAGGGGAAATCACGTGGGCCCCCAGGGGAAATCACGTGGGCCCCCAGGGCAAATCACGTGGGCCCCCAGGGGAAATCACGTGGGCCCCCAGGGGAAATCACGTGGGCCCCCAGGGGAAATCACGTGGGCCCCCAGGGGAAATCACGTGGGCCCCCAGGGGAAATCACGTGGGCCCCCAGGGGAAATCACGTGGGCCCCCAGGGGAAATCACGTGGGCCCCCAGGGGAAATCACGTGGGCCCCCAGGGGAAATCACGTGGGCCCCCAGGGGAAATCACGTGGGCCCCCAGGGGAAATCACGTGGGCCCCCAGGGGAAATCACGTGGGCCCCCAGGGGAAATCACGTGGGCCCCCAGGTGGGGCAATCACGTGGGCCAGGTGGAGCAATCACGTGGGCCCCCAGGGGAAATCACGTGGGCCCCCAGGGGAAATCACGTGGGCCCCCACGGGAAATCACGTGGGCCCCCAGGGGAAATCACGTGGGCCCCCAGGGGAAATCACGTGGGCCCCCAGGGGAAATCACGTGGGCCCCCAGGGGAAATCACGTGGGCCCCCAGGGGAAATCACGTGGGCCCCCAGGTGAAATCACGTGGGCCCCCAGGAGAAATCACGTGGGCCCCCAGGGGAAATCACGTGGGCCCCCAGGGGAAATCACGTGGGCCAGGTGGGGCAATCACGTGGTCCAGGTGGGGCAATCACGTGGGCCAGGTGGAGCAATCACGTGGGCCCCCAGGGGAAATCACGTGGGCCCCCAGGGGAAATCACGTGGGCCCCCAGGGGAAATCACGTGGGCCAGGTGGGGCAATCACGTGGGCCAGGTGGGGCAATCACTTGGGCCCCCAGGGGAAATCACGAGGGCCCCCAGGGCAAATCACGTGGGCCCCCAGGGGAAATCACGTGGGCCCCCAGGGGAAATCACGTGGGCCCCCAGAGGAAATCACGTGGGCCCCCAGGGGAAATCACGTGGGCCCCCAGGGGAAATCACGTGGGCCAGGTGGGGCAATCACGTGGGCCAGGTGGAGCAATCACGTGGGCCCCCAGGGGAAATCACGTGGGCCCCCATTGGAAATCACGTGGGCCCCCAGGGGAAGTCACGTGGGCCCCCAGGGGAAATCACGTGGGCCCCCAGGGGAAGTCACGTGGGCCCCCAGGGGAAATCACGTGGGCCCCCAGGGGAAATCACGTGGGCCCCCAGGGGAAATCACGTGGGCCCCCAGGGGAAATCACGTGGGCCCCCAGGGGAAATCACGTGGGCCCCCAGGGGAAATCACGTGGGCCAGGTGGGGCAATCACGTGGGCCAGGTGGGGCAATCACGTGGGCCAGGTGGAGCAATCACGTGGGCCCCCAGGGGAAATCACGTGGGCCCCCAGGGGAAATCACGTGGGCCCCCAGGGGAAATCACGTGGGCCCCCAGGGGAAATCACGTGGGCCCCCAGGAGAAATCACGTGGGCCCCCAGGGGAAATCACGTGGGCCCCCAGGGGAAATCACGTGGGCCAGGTGGGGCAATCACGTGGGCCAGGTGGGGCAATCACGTGGGCCCCCAGGTGGAGCAATCACGTGGGCCCCCAGGGGAAATCACGTGGGCCCCCAGGGGAAATCACGTGGGCCCCCAGGGGAAATCACGTGGGCCCCCAGGGGAAATCACGTGGGCCCCCAGGGGAAATCACGTGGGCCCCCAGGGGAAATCACGTGGGCCAGGTGGGGCAATCACGTGGGCCAGGTGGGGCAATCACGTGGGCCAGGTGGAGCAATCACGTGGGCCCCCAGGGGAAATCACGTGGGCCCCCAGGGGAAATCACGTGGGCCCCCAGGGGAAATCACGTGGGCCAGGTGGGGCAATCACGTGGGCCAGGTGGAGCAATCACGTGGGCCTCTAGGGGAAATCACGTGGGCCCCCAGGGGAAATCACGTGGGCCCCCAGGGGAAATCACGTGGGCCCCCAGGGGAAATCACGTGGGCCCCCAGGGGAAATCACGTGGGCCCCCAGGGGAAATCACGTGGGCCCCCAGGGGAAATCACGTGGGCCCCCAGGGCAAATCACGTGGGCCCCCAGGGGAAATCACGTGGGCCCCCAGGGGAAATCACGTGGGCCCCCAGGGGAAATCACGTGGGCCCCCAGGGGAAATCACGTGGGCCAGGTGGGGCAATCACGTGGGCCAGGTGGAGCAATCACGTGGGCCCCCAGGGGAAATCACGTGGGCCCCCAGGGGAAATCACGTGGGCCCCCAGGGGAAATCACGTGGGCCCCCAGGGGAAATCACGTGGGCCCCCAGGGGAAATCACGTGGGCCCCCAGGGGAAATCACGTGGGCCCCCAGGGGAAATCACGTGGGCCCCCAGGGGAAATCACGTGGGCCCCCAGGGGAAATCACGTGGGCCCCCAGGGGAAATCACGTGGGCCCCCAGGGAAAATCACGTGGGCCCCCAGGTGGAGCAATCACGTGGGCCCCCAGGGGAAATCACGTGGGCCCCCAGGGGAAATCACGTGGGCCCCCAGGGCAAATCACGTGGGCCAGGTGGAGCAATCACGTGGGCCCCCAGGGGAAATCACGTGGGCCCCCAGGGGAAATCACGTGGGCCCCCAGGGGAAATCACGTGGGCCAGGTGGGGCAATCACGTGGGCCAGGTGGGGCAATCACGTGGGCCAGGTGGAGCAATCACGTGGGCCCCCAGGGGAAATCACGTGGGCCCCCAGGGGAAATCACGTGGGCCCCCAGGGGAAATCACGTGGGCCCCCAGGGGAAATCACGTGGGCCCCCAGGGGAAATCACGTGGGCCCCCAGGGGAAATCACGTGGGCCCCCGGGGGAAATCACGTGGGCCACCAGGGGAAATCACGTGGGCCCCCAGGTGAAATCACGTGGGCCCCCAGGAGAAATCACGTGGGCCCCCAGGGGAAATCACGTGGGCCAGGTGGGGCAATCACGTGGGCCAGGTGGGGCAATCACGTGGGCCAGGTGGGGCAATCACGTGGGCCAGGTGGAGCAATCACGTGGGCCCCCAGGGGAAATCACGTGGGCCCCCAGGGGAAATCACGTGGGCCCCCAGGGGAAATCACGTGGGCCAGGTGGGGCAATCACGTGGGCCAGGTGGGGCAATCACGTGGGCCCCCAGGGGAAATCACGAGGGCCCCCAGGGCAAATCACGTGGGCCCCCAGGGGAAATCACGTGGGCCCCCAGGGGAAATCACGTGGGCCAGGTGGGGCAATCACGTGGGCCAGGTGGGGCAATCACGTGGGCCAGGTGGAGCAATCACGTGGGCCCCCAGGGGAAATCACGTGGGCCCCCAGGGGAAATCACGTGGGCCCCCAGGGCAAATCACGTGGGCCGCCAGGGGAAATCACGTGGGCCCCCAGGGGAAATCACGTGGGCCCCCAGGGGGAAATCACGTGGGCCCCCAGGGGAAATCACGTGGGCCCCCAGGGGAAATCACGTGGGCCCCCAGGGGAAAACACGTGGGCCCCCAGGGGAAATCACGTGGGCCCCCAGGGGAAATCACGTGGGCCCCCAGGGGAAATCACGTGGGCCAGGTGGGGCAATCACGTGGGCCAGGTGGGGCAATCACGTGGGCCAGGTAGAGCAATCACGTGGGCCCCCAGGGGAAATCACGTGGGCCCCCAGGGGAAATCACGTGGGCCCCCAGGGGAAATCACGTGGGCCAGGTGGGGCAATCACGTGGGCCAGGTGGAGCAATCACGTGGGCCCCCAGGGGAAATCACGTGGGCCCCCAGGGGAAATCACGTGGGCCCCCAGGGGAAATCACGTGGGCCCCAAGGGGAAATCACGTGGGCCCCCAGGGGAAATCACGTGGGCCCCCAGTGGAAATCACGTGGGCCCCCAGGGGAAATCACGTGGGCCCCCAGGGGAAATCACGTGGGCCCCCAGGAGAAATCACGTGGGCCCCCAGGGGAAATCACGTGGGCCCCCAGGGGAAATCACGTGGGCCAGGTGGGGCAATCACGTGGGCCAGGTGGGGCAATCACGTGGGCCCCCAGGTGGAGCAATCACGTGGGCCCCCAGGGGAAATCACGTGGGCCCCCATGGGAAATCTCGTGGGCCCCCAGGGGAAATCACGTGGGCCCCCAGGGGAAATCACGTGGGCCCCCAGGGGAAATCACGTGGGCCAGGTGGAGCAATCACGTGGGCCCCCAGGGGAAATCACGTGGGCCAGGTGGGGCACTCACGTGGGCCCCCAGGAGCAATCACGTGGGCCCCCAGGGGAAATCACGTGGGCCCCCACGTGAAATCACGTGGGCCCCCAGGGGAAATCACGTGGGCCCCCAGGGGAAATCACGTGGGCCCCCAGGGGAAATCACGTGGGCCCCCAGGGGAAATCACGTGGGCCCCCAGGGGAAATCACGTGGGCCAGGTGGGGCAATCACGTGGGCCAGGTGGAGCAATCACATGGGCCCCCAGGGGAAATCACGTGGGCCCCCAGGGGAAATCACGTGGGCCCCCAGGGGAAATCACGTGGGCCCCCAGGGGAAATCACGTGGGCCCCCAGGGGAAATCACGTGGGCCCCCAGGGGAAATCACGTGGGCCCCCAGGGGAAATCACGTGGGCCCCCAGGGGAAATCACGTGGGCCCCCAGGGGAAATCACGTGGGCCCCCAGGGGAAATCTCGTGGGCCCCCAGGGGAAATGAAGTGGGCCCCCAGGGGAAATCACGTGGGCCCCCAGGGGAAATCACGTGGGCCCCCAGGGGAAATCACATGGGCCCCCAGGGGAAATCACGTGGGCCCCCAGGGGAAATCACGTGGGCCCCCAGGGGAAATCACGTGGGCCAGGTGGGGCAATCACGTGGGCCAAGTGGGGCAATCACGTGGGCCAGGTGGAGCAATCACGTGGGCCCCCAGGGGAAATCACGTGGGCCCCCAGGGGAAATCACGTGGGCCCCCAGGGGAAATCACGTGGGCCAGGTGGGGCAATCACGTGGGCCAGGTGGGGCAATCACGTGGGCCCCCAGGGGAAATCACGAGGGCCCCCAGGGCAAATCACGTGGGCCCCCAGGGGAAATCACGTGGGCCCCCAGGGGAAATCACGTGGACCCCCAGGGTAAATCACGTGGGCCCCCAGGGGAAATCACGTGGGCCCCCAGGGGAAATCACGTGGGCCCCCAGGGGAAATCACGTGGGCCCCCAGGGGAAATCACGTGGGCCAGGTGGGGCAATCACGTGGGCCAGGTGGGGCAATCACGTGGGCCCCCAGGTGGAGCAATCACGTGGGCCCCCAGGGGAAATCACGTGGGCCCCCAGGGGAAATCACGTGGGCCCCCAGGGCAAATCACGTGGGCCCCCAGGGGAAATCACGTGGGCCCCCATGGGAAATCACGTGGGCCAGGTGGGGCAATCACGTGGGCCAGGTGGGGCAATCACGTGGGCCCCCAGGGGAGCAATCACGTGGGCCCCCAGGGGAAATCACGTGGGCCCCCAGGGGAAATCACGTGGGCCCCCAGGGGAAATCACGTGGGCCAGGTGGGGCAATCACGTGGGCCAGGTGGAGCAATCACGTGGGCCCCCAGGGGAAATCACGTGGGCCCCCAGAGGAAATCACGTGGGCCCCCACGGGAAATCACGTGGGCCCCCAGGGGAAATCACGTGGGCCCCCAGTGGAAATCACGTGGGCCCCCAGGGGAAATCACGTGGGCCCCCAGGGGAAATCACGTGGGCCCCCAGGAGAAATCACGTGGGCCCCCAGGGGAAATCACGTGGGCCCCCAGGGGAAATCACGTGGGCCAGGTGGGGCAATCACGTGGGCCAGGTGGAGCAATCACGTGGGCCCCCAGGGGAAATCACGTGGGCCAGGTGGAGCAATCACGTGGGCCCCCAGGGGAAATCACGTGGGCCCCCAGGGGAAATCACGTGGGCCCCCAGGGGAAATCACGTGGGCCCCCAGGGGAAAACACGTGGGCCCCCAGGGGAAATCACGTGGGCCCCCAGGGGAAATCACGTGGGCCAGGTGGGGCACTCACGTGGGCCCCCAGGAGCAATCACGTGGGCCCCCAGGGGAAATCACGTGGGCCCCCAGGTGAAATCACGTGGGCCCCCAGGGGAAATCACGTGGGCCCCCAGGGGAAATCACGTGGGCCCCAGGTGGGGAAATCACGTGGGCCCCCAGGGGAAATCACGTGGGCCCCCAGGGGAAATCACGTGGGCCAGGTGGGGCAATCACGTGGGCCAGGTGGAGCAATCACATGGGCCCCCAGGGGAAATCACGTGGGCCCCCTGGTGAAATCACGTGGGCCCCCAGGGGAAATCACGTGGGCCCCCAGGGGAAATCACGTGGGCCCCCAGGGGAAATCACGTGGGCCCCCAGGGGAAATCACGTGAGCCCCCAGGGGAAATCACGTGGGCCCCCAGGGGAAATCACGTGGGCCCCCAGGGGAAATCACGTGGGCCCCCAGGGGAAATCTCGTGGGCCCCCAGGGGAAATCACGTGGGCCCCCAGGGGAAATCACGTGGGCCCCCAGGGGAAATCACGTGGGCCCCCAGGGGAAATCACGTGGGCCCCCAGGGGAAATCACGTGGGCCCCCAGGGGAAATCACGTGGGCCCCCAGGGGAAATCACGTGGGCCCCCATGGGAAATCACGTTGGCCAGGTGGGGCAATCACGTGGGCCAGGTGGAGCAATCACGTGGGCCCCCAGGGGAAATCACGTGGGCCCCCAGGGGAAATCACGTGGGCCCCCAAGGGGAAATCACGTGGGCCCCCAGGGGAAATCACGTGGGCCCCCAGGGGAAATCACGTGGGCCCCCAGGGGAAATCACGTGGGCCCCCAGGGGAAATCACGTGGGCCTCCAGGGGAAATCACGTGGGCCCCCAGGGGAAATCACGTGGGCCCCCACGGGAAATCACGTCGTCCCCCAGGGGAAATCACGTGGGCCTCCAGGGGAAATCACGTGGGCCAGGTGGGGCAATCACGTGGGGCCCCAGGGGAAATCACGTGGGCCCCCAGGGGAAATCACGTGGGCCCCCAGGGGAAATCACGTGGGCCAGGTGGGGCAATCACGTGGGGCCCCAGGGGAAATCACGTGGGCCCCCAGGGGAAATCACGTGGGCCCCCAGGAGAAATCACGTGGGCCCCCAGGGGAAATCACGTGGGCCCCCAGGGGAAATCACGTGGGCACCCAGGGGAAATCACGTGGGCCAGGTGGGGCAATCACGTGGGCCCCCAGGTGAAATCACGTGGGCCCCCAGGGGAAATCACGTGGGCCCCCAGGGGAAATCACGTGTGCCCCCGGGGGAAATCACGTGGGCCCCCAGGGGAAATCACGTGGGCCCCCAGGGGAAATCACGTGGGCCCCCAGGGGAAATCACGTGGGCCCCCAGGGGAAATCACTGGGGCCAGGTGGGGCAATCACGTGGGCCAGGTGGAGCAATCACGTGGGCCCCCAGGGGAAATCACGTGGGCCCCCAGGGGAAATCACGTGGGCCAGGTGGGGCAATCACGTGGGCCAGGTGGGGCAATCACGTGGGCCCCCAGGGGAAATCACGAGGGCCCCCAGGGCAAATCACGTGGGCCGGCAGGGGAAATCACGTGGGCCCCCAGGGGAAATCACGTGGGCCCCCAGGGGAAATCCCGTGGGCCCCCAGGGGAAATCACGTGGGCCCCCAGGGTAAATCACGTGGGCCCCAGGGGAAATCACGTGGGCCCCCAGGGGAAATCACGTGGGCCCCCAGGGGAAATCACGTGGGCCAGGTGGGGCAATCACGTGGGCCAGGTGGGGCAATCACGTGGGCCAGGTGGAGCAATCACGTGGGCCCCCAGGGGAAATCACGTGGGCACCCAGGGGAAATCACGTGGGCCCCCAGGGCAAATCACGTGGGCCTCCAGGGGAAATCACGTGGGCCCCCAGGGGAAATCACGTGGGCCCCCAGGGGAAATCACGTGGGCCCCCAGGGGAAATCACGTGGGCCCCCAGGGGAAATCACGTGGGCCCCCAGGGGAAATCACGTGGGCCCCCAGGGGAAATCACGTGGGCCAGGTGGGGCAATCACGTGGGCCAGGTGGAGCAATCACGTGGGCCCCCAGGTGAAATTACGTGGGCCCCCAGGGGAAATCACGTGGGCCCCCACGGGAAATCACGTGGTCCCCCAGGGGAAATCACGTGGGCCTCCAGGGGAAATCACTGGGGCCAGGTGGGGCAATCACGTGGGCCAGGTGGGGCAATCACGTGGGCCAGGTGGAGCAATCACGTGGGCCCCCAGGGGAAATCACGTGGGCCCCCAGGGGAAATCACGTGGGGCCCCAGGGCAAATCACGTGGGCCCCCAGGGCAAATCACGTGGGCCCCCAGGGGAAATCACGTGGGCCCCCAGGGGAAATAACGTGGGCCCCCAGGGGAAATCACGTGGGCCAGGTGGGGCAATCACGTGGGCCAGGTGGGGCAATCACGTGGGCCAGGTGGAGCAATCACGTGGGCCCCCAGGGGAAATCACGTGGGCCCCCAGGGGAAATCACGTGGGCCCCCAGGGCAAATCACGTGGGCCCCCAGGGCAAATCACGTGGGCCCCCAGGGGAAATCACGTGGGCCCCCAGGGGAAATAACGTGGGCCCCCAGGGGAAATCACGTGGGCCCCCAGGGGAAAACACGTGGGCCCCCAGGGGAAATCACGTGGGCCCCCAGGGGAAATCACGTGGGCCTCCAGGGGAAATCACGTGGGCCAGGTGGGGCAATCACGTGGGCCAGGTGGGGCAATCACGTGGGCCAGGTGGAGCAATCACGTGGGCCCCCAGGGGAAATCACGTGGGCCCCCAGGGGAAATCACGTGGGCCCCCAGGGGAAATCACGTGGGCCAGGTGGGGCAATCACGTGGGCCAGGTGGAGCAATCACGTGGGCCCCCAGGGGAAATCACGTGGGCCCCCAGGGGAAATCACGTGGGCCCCCACGGGAAATCACGTGGGCCCCCAGGGGAAATCACGTGGGCCCCCAGGGGAAATCACGTGGGCCCCCAGGGGAAATCACGTGGGCCCCCAGGGGAAATCACGTGGGCCCCCAGGGGAAATCACGTGGGCCCCCAGGTGAAATCACGTGGGCCCCCAGGAGAATTCACGTGGGCCCCCAGGGGAAATCACGTGGGCCCCCAGGGGAAATCACGTGGGCCAGGTGGGGCAATCACGTGGGCCAGGTGGGGCAATCACGTGGGCCAGGTGGAGCAATCACGTGGGCCCCCAGGGGAAATCACGTGGGCCCCCAGGGGAAATCACGTGGGCCCCCAGGGGAAATCACGTGGGCCAGGTGGGGCAATCACGTGGGCCAGGTGGAGCAATCACGTGGGCCTCTAGGGGAAATCACGTGGGCCCCCAGGGGAAATCACGTGGGCCCCCAGGGGAAATCACGTGGGCCCCCAGGGGAAATCACGTGGGCCCCCAGGGGAAATCACGTGGGCCCCCAGGGGAAATCACGTGGGCCCCCAGGGCAAATCACGTGGGCCCCCAGGGGAAATCACGTGGGCCCCCAGGGGAAATCACGTGGGCCCCCAGGGGAAATCACGTGGGCCCCCAGGGGAAATCACGTGGGCCCCCAGGGGAAATCACGTGGGCCCCCAGGGGAAATCACGTGGGCCAGGTGGGGCAATCACGTGGGCCAGGTGGAGCAATCACGTGGGCCCCCAGGGGAAATCACGTGGGCCCCCAGGGGAAATCACGTGGGCCCCCAGGGGAAGTCACGTGGGCCCCCAGGGGAAATCACGTGGGCCCCCAGGGGAAGTCACGTGGGCCCCCAGGGGAAATCACGTGGGCCCCCAGGGGAAATCACGTGGGCCCTCAGGGGAAATCACGTGGGCCCCCAGGGGAAATCACGTGGGCCCCCAGGGGAAATCACGTGGGCCCCCAGGGAAAATCACGTGGGCCCCCAGGGGAAATCACGTGGGCCCCCAGGGGAAATCACGTGGGCCCCCAGGGGAAATCACGTGGGCCAGGTGGGGCAATCACGTGGGCCAGGTGGAGCAATCACGTGGGCCCCCAGGGGATATCACGTGGGCCCCCAGGGGAAATCACGTGGGCCCCCAGGGGAAATCACGTGGGCCAGGTGGGGCAATCACGTGGGCCAGGTGGGGCAATCACGTGGGCCAGGTGGAGCAATCACGTGGGCCCCCAGGGGAAATCACGTGGGCCCCCAGGGGAAATCACGTGGGCCCCCACGGGAAATCACGTGGGCCCCCAGGGGAAATCACGTGGGCCCCCAGGGGAAATCACGTGGGCCCCCAGGGGAAATCACGTGGGCCCCCAGGGGAAATCACGTGGGCCACCAGGGGAAATCACGTGGGCCCCCAGGTGAAATCACGTGGGCCCCCAGGAGAAATCACGTGGGCCCCCAGGGGAAATCACGTGGGCCAGGTGGGGCAATCACGTGGGCCAGGTGGGGCAATCACGTGGGCCAGGTGGGGCAATCACGTGGGCCAGGTGGAGCAATCACGTGGGCCCCCAGGGGAAATCACGTGGGCCCCCAGGGGAAATCACGTGGGCCCCCAGGGGAAATCACGTGGGCCCCCAGGGGAAATCACGTGGGCCAGGTGGGGCAATCACGTGGGCCAGGTGGGGCAATCACGTGGGCCCCCAGGGCAAATCACGAGGGCCCCCAGGGCAAATCACGTGGGCCCCCAGGGGAAATCACGTGGGCCCCCAGGGGAAATCACGTGGGCCCCCAGGGGAAATCACGTGGGCCCCCAGGGGAAATCACGTGGGCCCCCAGGGGAAATCACGTGGGCCAGGTGGGGCAATCACGTGGGCCAGGTGGAGCAATCACATGGGCCCCCAGGGGAAATCACGTGGGCCCCCTGGTGAAATCACGTGGGCCCCCAGGGGAAATCACGTGGGCCCCCAGGGGAAATCACGTGGGCCAGGTGGGGCAATCACGTGGGCCAGGTGGAGCAATCACATGGGCCCCCAGGGGAAATCACGTGGGCCCCCTGGTGAAATCACGTGGGCCCCCAGGGGAAATCACGTGGGCCCCCAGGGGAAATCACGAGGGCCCCCAGGGGAAATAACGTGGGCCAGGTGGGGCAATCACGTGGGCCCCCAGGTGAAATCACGTGGGCCCCCAGGGGAAATCACGTGGGCCCCCAGGGGAAATCACGTGTGCCCCCAGGGGAAATCACGTGGGCCCCCAGGGGAAATCACGTGGGCCCCCAGGGGAAACAACGTGGGCCCCCATGGGAAATCACGTGGACCCCAAGGGGAAATCACGTGGGCCCCCAGGGGAAATCACGTGGGCCAGGTGGGGCAATCACGTGGGCCAGGTGGAGCAATCACGTGGGCCCCCAGGGGAAATAACGTGGGCCCCCAGGGGAAATCACGTGGGCCCCCAGGGGAAATCACGTGGGCCAGGTGGGGCAATCACGTGGGCCAGGTGGGGCAATCACGTGGGCCCCCAGGGGAAATCACGAGGGCCCCCAGGGCAAATCACGTGGGCCCCCAGGGGAAATCACGTGGGCCCCCAGGGGAAATCACGTGGACCCCCAGGGGAAATCACGTGTGCCCCCGGGGGAAATCACGTGGGCCCCCAGGGGAAATCACGTGGGCCCCCAGGGGAAATCACGTGGGCCCCCAGGGGAAATCACGTGGGCCCCCAGGGGAAATCACTGGGGCCAGGTGGGGCAATCACGTGGGCCAGGTGGGGCAATCACGTGGGCCAGGTGGAGCAATCACGTGGGCCCCCAGGGGAAATCACGTGGGCCCCCAGGGGAAATCACGTGGGGCCCCAGGGCAAATCACGTGGGCCCCCAGGGCAAATCACGTGGGCCCCCAGGGGAAATCACGTGGGCCCCCAGGGGAAATAACGTGGGCCCCCAGGGGAAATCACGTGGGCCAGGTGGGGCAATCACGTGGGCCAGGTGGGGCAATCACGTGGGCCAGGTGGAGCAATCACGTGGGCCCCCAGGGGAAATCACGTGGGCCCCCAGGGGAAATCACGTGGGCCCCCAGGGCAAATCACGTGGGCCCCCAGGGCAAATCACGTGGGCCCCCAGGGGAAATCACGTGGGCCCCCAGGGGAAATAACGTGGGCCCCCAGGGGAAATCACGTGGGCCCCCAGGGGAAAACACGTGGGCCCCCAGGGGAAATCACGTGGGCCCCCAGGGGAAATCACGTGGGCCCCAGGGGAAATCACGTGGGCCAGGTGGGGCAATCACGTGGGCCAGGTGGGGCAATCACGTGGGCCAGGTGGAGCAATCACGTGGGCCCCCAGGGGAAATCACGTGGGCCCCCAGGGGAAATCACGTGGGCCCCCAGGGGAAATCACGTGGGCCAGGTGGGGCAATCACGTGGGCCAGGTGGAAATCACGTGGGCCCCCAGGGGAAATCACGTGGGCCCCCAGGGGAAATCACGTGGGCCCCCAGGGGAAATCACGTGGGCCCCCAGGGGAAATCACGTGGGCCCCCAGGGGAAATCACGTGGGCCCCCAGGGGAAATCACGTGGGCCCCCAGGGGAAATCACGTGGGCCCCCAGGGGAAATCACGTGGGCCCCCAGGGGAAATCACGTGGGCCCCCAGGGGAAATCACGTGGGCCCCCAGGGGAAATCACGTGGGCCCCCAGGGGAAATCACGTGGGCCAGGTGGGGCAATCACGTGGGCCAGGTGGGGCAATCACGTGGGCCAGGTGGAGCAATCACGTGGGCCCCCAGGGGAAATCACGTGGGCCCCCAGGGGAAATCACGTGGGCCCCCAGGGGAAATCACGTGGGCCAGGTGGGGCAATCACGTGGGCCAGGTGGAGCAATCACGTGGGCCAGGTGGGGAAATCACGTGGGCCCCCAGGGGAAATCACGTGGGCCCCCAGGGGAAATCACGTGGGCCCCCAGGGGAAATCACGTGGGCCCCCAGGGGAAATCACGTGGGCCCCCAGGGGAAATCACGAGGGCCCCCAGGGCAAATCACGTGGGCCCCCAGGGGAAATCACGTGGGCCCCCAGGGGAAATCACGTGGGCCCCCAGGGGAAATCACGTGGGCCCCCAGGGGAAATCACGTGGGCCCCCAGGGGAAATCACGTGGGCCCCCAGGGGAAATCACGTGGGCCAGGTGGGGCAATCACGTGGGCCAGGTGGAGCAATCACGTGGGCCCCCAGGGGAAATCACGTGGGCCCCCAGGGGAAATCACGTGGGCCCCCAGGGGAAGTCACGTGGGCCCCCAGGGGAAATCACGTGGGCCCCCAGGGGAAGTCACGTGGGCCCCCAGGGGAAATCACGTGGGCCCCCAGGGGAAATCACGTGGGCCCCCAGGGGAAATCACGTGGGCCCCCAGGGGAAATCACGTGGGCCCCCAGGGGAAATCACGTGGGCCCCCAGGGAAAATCACGTGGGCCCCCAGGGGAAATCACGTGGGCCCCCAGGGGAAATCACGTGGGCCCCCAGGGGAAATCACGTGGGCCAGGTGGGGCAATCACGTGGGCCAGGTGGAGCAATCACGTGGGCCCCCAGGGGATATCACGTGGGCCCCCAGGGGAAATCACGTGGGCCCCCAGGGGAAATCACGTGGGCCAGGTGGGGCAATCACGTGGGCCAGGTGGGGCAATCACGTGGGCCAGGTGGAGCAATCACGTGGGCCCCCAGGGGAAATCACGTGGGCCCCCAGGGGAAATCACGTGGGCCCCCACGGGAAATCACGTGGGCCCCCAGGGGAAATCACGTGGGCCCCCAGGGGAAATCACGTGGGCCCCCAGGGGAAATCACGTGGGCCCCCAGGGGAAATCACGTGGGCCACCAGGGGAAATCACGTGGGCCCCCAGGTGAAATCACGTGGGCCCCCAGGAGAAATCACGTGGGCCCCCAGGGGAAATCACGTGGGCCAGGTGGGGCAATCACGTGGGCCAGGTGGGGCAATCACGTGGGCCAGGTGGGGCAATCACGTGGGCCAGGTGGAGCAATCACGTGGGCCCCCAGGGGAAATCACGTGGGCCCCCAGGGGAAATCACGTGGGCCCCCAGGGGAAATCACGTGGGCCCCCAGGGGAAATCACGTGGGCCAGGTGGGGCAATCACGTGGGCCAGGTGGGGCAATCACGTGGGCCCCCAGGGGAAATCACGAGGGCCCCCAGGGCAAATCACGTGGGCCCCCAGGGGAAATCACGTGGGCCCCCAGGGGAAATCACGTGGGCCCCCAGGGGAAATCACGTGGGCCCCCAGGGGAAATCACGTGGGCCCCCAGGGGAAATCACGTGGGCCAGGTGGGGCAATCACGTGGGCCAGGTGGAGCAATCACGTGGGCCCCCAGGGGAAATCACGTGGGCCCCCTGGTGAAATCACGTGGGCCCCCAGGGGAAATCTCGTGGGCCCCCAGGGGAAATCACGTGGGCCCCCAGGGGAAATCACGTGGGCCCCCAGGGGAAATCACGTGGGCCCCCAGGGGAAATCACGTGGGCCCCCAGGGGAAATCACGTGGGCCCCCAGGGGAAATCACGTGGGCCCCCAGGGGAAATCACTGGGGCCAGGTGGGGCAATCACGTGGGCCAGGTGGGGCAATCACGTGGGCCAGGTGGAGCAATCACGTGGGCCCCCAGGGGAAATCACGTGGGCCCCCAGGGGAAATCACGTGGGGCCCCAGGGCAAATCACGTGGGCCCCCAGGGCAAATCACGTGGGCCCCCAGGGGAAATCACGTGGGCCCCCAGGGGAAATAACGTGGGCCCCCAGGGGAAATCACGTGGGCCCCCAGGGGAAAACACGTGGGCCCCCAGGGGAAATCACGTGGGCCCCCAGGGGAAATCACGTGGGCCTCCAGGGGAAATCACGTGGGCCAGGTGGGGCAATCACGTGGGCCAGGTGGGGCAATCACGTGGGCCAGGTGGAGCAATCACGTGGGCCCCCAGGGGAAATCACGTGGGCCCCCAGGGGAAATCACGTGGGCCCCCAGGGGAAATCACGTGGGCCAGGTGGGGCAATCACGTGGGCCAGGTGGAGCAATCACGTGGGCCCCCAGGGGAAATCACGTGGGCCCCCAGGGGAAATCACGTGGGCCCCCACGGGAAATCACGTGGGCCCCCAGGGGAAATCACGTGGGCCCCCAGGGGAAATCACGTGGGCCCCCAGGGGAAATCACGTGGGCCCCCAGGGGAAATCACGTGGGCCCCCAGGGGAAATCACGTGGGCCCCCAGGTGAAATCACGTGGGCCCCCAGGAGAAATCACGTGGGCCCCCAGGGGAAATCACGTGGGCCCCCAGGGGAAATCACGTGGGCCAGGTGGGGCAATCACGTGGGCCAGGTGGGGCAATCACGTGGGCCAGGTGGAGCAATCACGTGGGCCCCCAGGGGAAATCACGTGGGCCCCCAGGGGAAATCACGTGGGCCCCCAGGGGAAATCACGTGGGCCAGGTGGGGCAATCACGTGGGCCAGGTGGAACAATCACGTGGGCCTCTAGGGGAAATCACGTGGGCCCCCAGGGGAAATCACGTGGGCCCCCAGGGGAAATCACGTGGGCCCCCAGGGGAAATCACGTGGGCCCCCAGGGGAAATCACGTGGGCCCCCAGGGCAAATCACGTGGGCCCCCAGGGGAAATCACGTGGGCCCCCAGGGGAAATCACGTGGGCCCCCAGGGGAAATCACGTGGGCCCCCAGGGGAAATCACGTGGGCCCCCAGGGGAAATCACGTGGGCCAGGTGGGGCAATCACGTGGGCCAGGTGGAGCAATCACGTGGGCCCCCAGGGGAAATCACGTGGGCCCCCAGGGGAAATCACGTGGGCCCCCAGGGGAAGTCACGTGGGCCCCCAGGGGAAATCACGTGGGCCCCCAGGGGAAGTCACGTGGGCCCCCAGGGGAAATCACGTGGGCCCCCAGGGGAAATCACGTGGGCCAGGTGGGGCAATCACGTGGGCCAGGTGGGGCAATCACGTGGGCCAGGTGGAGCAATCACGTGGGCCCCCAGGGGAAATCACGTGGGCCCCCAGGGGAAATCACGTGGGCCCCCACGGGAAATCACGTGGGCCCCCAGGGGAAATCACGTGGGCCCCCAGGGGAAATCACGTGGGCCCCCAGGGGAAATCACGTGGGCCCCCAGGGGAAATCACGTGGGCCCCCAGGGGAAATCACGTGGGCCAGGTGGGGCAATCACGTGGGGCCCCAGGGGAAATCACGTGGGCCCCCAGGGGAAATCACGTGGGCCCCCAGGAGAAATCACGTGGGCCCCCAGGGGAAATCACGTGGGCCCCCAGGGGAAATCACGTGGGCACCCAGGGGAAATCACGTGGGCCAGGTGGGGCAATCACGTGGGCCCCCAGGTGAAATCACGTGGGCCCCCAGGGGGAATCACGTGGGCCCCCAGGGGAAATCACGTGTGCCCCCGGGGGAAATCACGTGGGCCCCCAGGGGAAATCACGTGGGCCCCCAGGGGAAATCACGTGGGCCCCCAGGGGAAATCACGTGGGCCCCCAGGGGAAATCACTGGGGCCAGGTGGGGCAATCACGTGGGCCAGGTGGAGCAATCACGTGGGCCCCCAGGGGAAATCACGTGGGCCCCCAGGGGAAATCACGTGGGCCAGGTGGGGCAATCACGTGGGCCAGGTGGGGCAATCACGTGGGCCCCCAGGGGAAATCACGAGGGCCCCCAGGGCAAATCACGTGGGCCCGCAGGGGAAATCACGTGGGCCCCCAGGGGAAATCACGTGGGCCCCCAGGGGAAATCCCGTGGGCCCCCAGGGGAAATCACGTGGGCCCCCAGGGTAAATCACGTGGGCCCCCAGGGGAAATCACGTGGGCCCCCAGGGGAAATCACGTGGGCCCCCAGGGGAAATCACGTGGGCCAGGTGGGGCAATCACGTGGGCCAGGTGGGGCAATCACGTGGGCCAGGTGGAGCAATCACGTGGGCCCCCAGGGGAAATCACGTGGGCACCCAGGGGAAATCACGTGGGCCCCCAGGGCAAATCACGTGGGCCGCCAGGGGAAATCACGTGGGCCCCCACGGGAAATCACGTGGGCCCCCAGGGGAAATCACGTGGGCCCCCAGGGGAAATCACGTGGGCCCCCAGGGGAAATCACGTGGGCCCCCAGGGGAAATCACGTGGGCCCCCAGGGGAAATCACGTGGGCCAGGTGGGGCAATCACGTGGGCCAGGTGGAGCAATCACGTGGGCCCCCAGGTGAAATTACGTGGGCCCCCAGGGGAAATCACGTGGGCCCCCAGGGGAAATCACGTGGGCCCCCAGGGGAAATCACGTGGGCCTCCAGGGGAAATCACGTGGGCCAGGTGGGGCAATCACGTGGGGCCCCAGGGGAAATCACGTGGGCCCCCAGGGGAAATCACGTGGGCCCCCAGGGGAAATCACGTGGGCCCCCAGGGGAAATCACGTGGGCCCCCAGGGGAAATCACGGGGGCCAGGTGGGGCAATCACGTGGGCCCCCAGGTGAAATCACGTGGGCCCCCAGGGGAAATCACGTGGGCCCCCAGGGGAAATCACGTGGGCCCCCAGGGGAAATCACGTGGGCCCCCAGGGGAAATCACGTGGGCCCCCAGGGGAAATAACGTGGGCCCCCAGGGGAAATCACGTGGGCCCCCAGGGGAAATCACGTGGGCCCCCAGGGGAAATCACGTGGGCCAGGTGGGGCAATCACGTGGGCCAGGTGGAGCAATCACGTGGGCCCCCAGGGGAAATCACGTGGGCCCCCAGGGGAAATCACGTGGGCCCCCAGGGGAAATCACGTGGGCCCCCAGGGGAAATCACGTGGGCCCCCAGGGGAAATCACGTGGGCCCCCAGGGGAAATCACGTGGGCCCCCAGGGGAAATCACGTGGGCCCCCAGGGGAAATCACGTGGGCCCCCAGGGGAAATCACGTGGGCCCCCAGGGGAAATCACATGGGCCCCAGGGGAAATCACGTGGGCCCCCAGGGGAAATCACGTGGGCCCCCAGGGGAAATCACGTGGGCCCCCAGGGGAAATCACGTGGGCCAGGTGGGGCAATCACGTGGGCCAGGTGGAGCAATCACGTGGGCCCCCAGGGGAAATCACTTGGTCCCCCGGGGGAAATCACGTGGTCCCCCAGGAGAAATCACGTGGGCCTCCAGGGGTAATCACGTGGGCCAGGTGGGGCAATCACGTGGGGCCCCAGGGGAAATCACGTGGGCCCCCAGGGGAAATCACGTGGGCCCCCAGGGGAAATCACGTGGGCCCCCATGGAAAATCACGTGGGCCAGCTGGGGCAATCACGTGGGCCCCCATGTGAAATCACAAAGGCCCCCAGGGGAAATCACGTGGGCCCCCACGGGAAATCACGTGGGCCCCCAGGGGAAATCACGTGGACCTCCAGGGGAAATCACGAGGGACCCCAGGGGAAATCACGTGGGCCCCCAGGGGAAATCACGTGGGCCCCCAGGGGAAATCACGTGGGCCCCCAGGGGAAATCACGTGGGCCCCCAGGGGAAATCACGTGGGCCCCCAGGGGAAATCACGTGGGCCCCCAGGGGAAATCACGTGGGCCAGGTGGGGCAATCACGTGGGCCAGGTGGAGCAATCACGTGGGCCCCCAGGGGAAATCACGTGGGCCCCCAGGGGAAATCACGTGGGCCCCCAGGGGAAATCACGTGGGCCAGGTGGGGCAATCACGTGGGCCAGGTGGGGCAATCACGTGGGCCCCCAGGGGAAATCACGTGGGCCCCCAGGGCAAATCACGTGGGCCCCCAGTGGAAATCACGTGGGCCCCCAGGGGAAATCACGTGGGCCCCCAGGGGAAATCACGTGGGCCCCCAGGGGAAATCACGTGGGCCCCCAGGGGAAATCACGTGGGCCCCCAGGGGAAATCACGTGGGCCAGGTGGGGCAATCACGTGGGCCAGGTGGAGCAATCACGTGGGCCCCCAGGGGAAATGACGTGGGCCCCCAGGGGAAATCACGTGGGCCCCCATGGGAAATCACGTGGGCCCCCAGGGGAAATCACGTGGGCCCCCAGGGGAAATCACGTGGGCCCCCAGGGGAAATCACGTGGGCCCCCAGGGGAAATCACGTGGGCCCCCAGGGGAAATCACGTGGGCCAGGTGGGGCAATCACGTGGGCAAGGTGGAGCAATCACGTGGGCCCCCAGGGGAAATCACGTGGGCCCCCAGGGGAAATCACGTGGGCCCCCAGGGGAAATCACGTGGGCCCCCAGGGGAAATCACGTGGGCCCCCAGGGGAAATCACGTGGGCCCCCAGGGGAAATCACGTGGGCCCCCAGGGGAAATCACGTGGGCCAGGTGGGGCAATCACGTGGGCCAGGTTGAGCAATCACGTGGGCCCCCAGGGGAAATCACGTGGGCCCCCAGGGGAAATCACGTGGGCCCCCAGGGGAAATCACGTGGGCCAGGTGGGGCAATCACGTGGGCCAGGTGGAGCAATCACGTGGGCCCCCAGGGGAAATCACGTGGGCCCCCAGGGGAAATCACGTGGGCCCCCAGGGGAAATCACGTGGGCCCCCAGGGGCAATCACGTGGGCCAGGGGGGGCAATCACGTGGGCCCCCAGGGGAAATCACGTGGGCCCCCAGGGCAAATCACGTGGGCCCCCAGGGGAAATCACGTGGGCCATGTGGGGCAATCACGTGGGCCAGGTGGAGCAATCACGTGGGCCCCCAGGGGAAATCACGTGGGCCCCCAGGGGAAATCACGTGGGCCCCCAGGGGAAATCACGTGGGCCAGGTGGGGCAATCACGTGGGCCAGGTGGGGCAATCACGTGGGCCCCCAGGGAAAATCACGAGGGCCCCCAGGGCAAATCACGTGGGCCCCCAGGGGAAATCACGTGGGCCCCAAGGGGAAATCACGTGGGCCCCCAGGGGAAATCACGTGGGCCCCCAGGGGAAATCACGTGGGCCCCCAGGGGAAATCACGTGGGCCCCCAGGGGAAATCACGTGGGCCCCCAGGGGAAATCACGTGGGCCCCCAGGGGAAATCACGTGGGCCCCCAGGGGAAATCACGTGGGCCCCCAGGGGAAATCACGTGGGCCCCCAGGGGAAATCACGTGGGCCCCTAGGGGAAATCACGTGGGCCCCCAGGGGAAATCACGTGGGCCAGGTGGGGCAATCACGTGGGCCAGGTGGGGCAATCACGTGGGCCCCCAGGGGAAATCACGAGGGCCCCCAGGGCAAATCACGTGGGCCCCCAGGGGAAATCACGTGGGCCCCCAGGGGAAATCACGTGGGCCCCCAGGGGAAATCACGTGGGCCAGGTGGGGCAATCACGTGGGCCAGGTGGGGCAATCACGTGGGCCAGGTGGAGAATCACGTGGGCACCCAGGGCAAATCACGTGGGCCCCCAGGGGAAATCACGTGGGCCCCCAGGGGAAATCACGTGGGCCCCCAGGGGAAATCACGTGGGCCCCCAGGGGAAATCACGTGGGCCCCCAGGGGAAATCACGTGGGCCCCCAGGGGAAATCACGTGGGCCAGGTGGGGCAATCACGTGGGCCAGGTGGAGCAATCACGTGGGCCAGGTGGAGCAATCACGTGGGCCCCCAGGGGAAATCACGTGGGCCCCCAGGTGAAATCACGTGGGCCCCCAGGGGAAATCACGTTGGCCCCCAGGGGAAATCACGTGGGCCCCCAGGGGAAATCATGTGGGCCCCCAGGTGAAATCACGTGGGCCCCCAGGGGAAATCACGTGGGCCCCCAGGTGAAATCACGTGGGCCCCCAGGGGAAATCACGTGGGCCCCCAGGGGAAATCACGTGGGCCCCCAGGGGAAATCACGTGGGCCAGGTGGGGCAATCACGTGGGCCAGGTGGGGCAATCACGTGGGCCCCCAGGGAAAATCACGAGGGCCCCCAGGGGAAATCACGTGGGCCCCCAGGGGAAATCACGTGGGCCCCCAGGGGAAATCACGTGGGCCCCCAGGGGAAATCACGTGGGCCCCCAGGGGAAATCACGTGGGCCCCCAGGGGAAATCACGTGGGCCCCCAGGGGAAATCACGTGGGCCCCCAGGGGAAATCACGTGGGCCAGGTGGGGCAATCACGTGGGCCAGGTGGAGCAATCACGTGGGCCTCTAGGGGAAATCACGTGGGCCCCCAGGGGAAATCACGTGGGCCCCCAGGGGAAATCACGTGGGCCCCCAGGGGAAATCACGTGGGCCCCCAGGGGAAATCACGTGGGCCCCCAGGGGAAATCACGTGGGCCCCCAGGGCAAATCACGTGGGCCCCCAGGGGAAATCACGTGGGCCCCCAGGGGAAATCACGTGGGCCAGGTGGGGCAATCACGTGGGCCAGGTGGAGCAATCACGTGGGCCCCCAGGGGAAATCACGTGGGCCCCCAGGGGAAATCACGTGGGCCCCCAGGGGAAATCACGTGGGCCCCCAGGGGAAATCACGTGGGCCCCCAGGGGAAATCACGTGGGCCCCCAGGGGAAATCACGTGGGCCCCCAGGGGAAATCACGTGGGCCCCCAGGGGAAATCACGTGGGCCCCCAGGGGAAATCACGTGGGCCCCCAGGGGAAATCACGTGGGCCCCCAGGGGAAATCACGTGGGCCCCCAGGGGAAATCACGTGGGCCCCCAGGGGAAATCACGTGGGCCCCCAGGGGAAATCACGTGGGCCAGGTGGGGCAATCACGTGGGCCCCCAGGTGGAGCAATCACGTGGGCCCCCAGGGGAAATCACGTGGGCCCCCAGGGGAAATCACGTGGGCCCCCAGGGGAAATCACGTGGGCCAGGTGGGGCAATCACGTGGGCCAGGTGGAGCAATCACGTGGGCCCCCAGGGGAAATGACGTGGGCCCCCAGGGGAAATCACGTGGGCCCCCAGGGGAAATCACGTGGGCCCCCAGGGGAAATCACGTGGGCCCCCAGGGGAAATCACGTGGGCCCCCAGGGGAAATCACGTGGGCCCCCAGGGGAAATCACGTGGGCCCCCAGGGGAAATCACGTGGGCCCCCAGGGGAAATCACGTGGGCCCCCAGGGGAAATCACGTGGGCCCCCAGGGGAAATCACGTGGGCCAGGTGGGGCAATCACGTGGGCCAGGTGGGGCAATCACGTGGGCCCCCAGGAGCAATCACGTGGGCCCCCAGGGGAAATCACGTGGGCCCCCAGGGGAAATCACGTGGGCCCCCAGGGGAAATCACGTGGGCCGCCAGGGGAAATCACGTGGGCCCCCAGGGGAAATCACGTGGGCCCCCAGGGGAAATCACGTGGGCCCCCAGGGGAAATCACGTGGGCCCCCAGGGGAAATCACGTGGGCCCCCAGGGGAAATCACGTGGGCCCCCAGGGGAAATCACGTGGGCCCCCAGGGGAAATCACGTGGGCCCCCAGGGGAAATCACGTGGGCCACCAGGGGAAATCACGTGGGCCCCCAGGGGAAATCACGTGGGCCCCCAGGGGAAATCACGTGGGCCCCCAGGGGAAATCACGTGGGCCAGGTGGGGCAATCACGTGGGCCAGGTGGAGCAATCACGTGGGCCCCCAGGGGAAATCACGTGGGCCCCCAGGGGAAATCACGTGGGCCCCCAGGGGAAATCACGTGGGCCCCCAGGGGAAATCACGTGGGCCCCCAGGGGAAATCACGTGGGCCAGGTGGGGCAATCACGTGGGCCCAGGTGGAGCAATCACGTGGGCCCCCAGGGGAAATCACGTGGGCCCCCAGGGGAAATCACGTGGGCCCCCAGGGGAAATCACGTGGGCCAGGTCGGGCAATCACGTGGGCCAGGTGGGGCAATCACGTGGGCCCCCAGGGGAAATCACGAGGGCCCCCAGGGGAAATCACGTGGGCCCCCAGGGGAAATCACGTGGGCCAGGTGGGGCAATCACGTGGGCCCCCAGGGGAAATCACGTGGGCCCCCAGGGGAAATCACGTGGGCCCCCAGGGGAAATCACGTGGGCCCCCAGGGGAAATCACGTGGGCCCCCAGGGGAAATCACGTGGGCCCCCAGGGGAAATCACGTGGGCCAGGTGGGGCAATCACGTGGGCCAGGTGGAGCAATCACGTGGGCCCCCAGGGGAAATCACGTGGGCCCCCAGGGGAAATCACGTGGGCCCCCAGGGGAAATCACGTGGGCCAGGTGGGGCAATCACGTGGGCCAGGTGGGGCAATCACGTGGGCCCCCAGGGAAAATCACGAGGGCCCCCAGGGCAAATCACGTGGGCCCCCAGGGGAAATCACGTGGGCCCCCAGGGGAAATCACGTGGGCCCCCAGGGGAAATCACGTGGGCCCCCAGGGGAAATCACGTGGGCCCCCAGGGGAAATCACGTGGGCCCCCAGGGGAAATCACGTGGGCCCCCAGGGGAAATCACGTGGGCCCCCAGGGGAAATCACGTGGGCCCCCAGGGGAAATCACGTGGGCCCCCAGGGGAAATCACGTGGGCCCCCAGGGGAAATCACGTGGGCCAGGTGGGGCAATCACGTGGGCCAGGTGGGGCAATCACGTGGGCCCCCAGGGGAAATCACGTGGGCCCCCAGGGGAAATCACGTGGGCCCCCAGGGGAAATCACGTGGGCCCCCAGGGGAAATCACGTGGGCCCCCAGGGGAAATCACGTGGGCCAGGTGGGGCAATCACGTGGGCCAGGTGGGGCAATCACGTGGGCCAGGTGGAGCAATCACGTGGGCCCCCAGGGGAAATCACGTGGGCCCCCAGGGGAAATCACGTGGGCCCCCAGGGGAAATCACGTGGGCCCCCAGGGGAAATCACGTGGGCCCCCAGGGGAAATCACGTGGGCCCCCAGGGGAAATCACGTGGGCCAGGTGGGGCAATCACGTGGGCCAGGTGGAGCAATCACGTGGGCCCCCAGGGGAAATCACGTGGGCCCCCAGGGGAAATCACGTGGGCCCCCAGGGGAAATCACGTGGGCCAGGTCGGGCAATCACGTGGGCCAGGTGGGGCAATCACGTGGGCCCCCAGGGGAAATCACGTGGGCCCCCAGGGGAAATCACGTGGGCCCCCAGGGGAAATCACGTGGGCCAGGTGGGGCAATCACGTGGGCCCCCAGGGGAAATCACGTGGGCCCCCAGGGGAAATCACGTGGGCCCCCAGGGGAAATCACGTGGGCCCCCAGGGGAAATCACGTGGGCCCCCAGGGGAAATCACGTGGGCCCCCAGGGGAAATCACGTGGGCCAGGTGGGGCAATCACGTGGGCCCCCAGGGGAGCTCACGTGGGCCCCCAGGGGAAATCACGTGGGCCCCCAGGGGAAATCACGTGGGCCCCCAGGGGAAATCACGTGGGCCAGGTGGGGCAATCACGTGGGCCAGGTGGGGCAATCACGTGGGCCCCCAGGGAAAATCACGTGGGCCCCCAGGGCAAATCACGTGGGCCCCCAGGGGAAATCACGTGGGCCCCCAGGGGAAATCACGTGGGCCCCCAGGGGAAATCACGTGGGCCCCCAGGGGAAATCACGTGGGCCCCCAGGGGAAATCACGTGGGCCCCCAGGGGAAATCACGTGGGCCCCCAGGGGAAATCACGTGGGCCCCCAGGGGAAATCACGTGGGCCCCCAGGGGAAATCACGTGGGCCCCCAGGGGAAATCACGTGGGCCCCCAGGGGAAATCACGTGGGCCCCCAGGGGAAATCACGTGGGCCCCCAGGGGAAATCACGTGGGCCAGGTGGGGCAATCACGTGGGCCAGGTGGGGCAATCACGTGGGCCCCCAGGGGAAATCACGAGGGCCCCCAGGACAAATCACGTGGGCCCCCAGGGGAAATCACGTGGGCCCCCAGGGGAAACCATGTGGGCCCCCAGGGGAAATCACGTGGGCCAGGTGGGGCAATCACGTGGGCCAGGTGGGGCAATCACGTGGGCCAGGTGGAGCAATCACGTGGGCCCCCAGGGCAAATCACGTGGGCCCCCAGGGGAAATCACGTGGGCCCCCAGGGGAAATCACGTGGGCCCCCAGGGGAAATCACGTGGGCCCCCAGGGGAAATCACGTGGGCCCCCAGGGGAAATCACGTGGGCCCCCAGGGGAAATCACGTGGGCCCCCAGGGGAAATCACGTGGGCCCCCAGGTGAAATCACGTGGGCCCCCAGGGGAAATCACGTGGGCCCCCAGGGGAAATCACGTGGGCCCCCAGGGGAAATCACGTGGGCCCCCAGGGGAAATCACGTGGGCCAGGTGGGGCAATCACGTGGGCCAGGTGGAGCAATCACGTGGGCCCCCAGCGGAAATCACGTGGGCCCCCAGGGGAAATCACGTGGGCCCCCAGGGGAAATCACGTGGGCCATGTGGGGCAATCACGTGGGCCAGGTGGGGCAATCACGTGGGCCCCCAGGGAAAATGACGAGGGCCCCCAGGGCAAATCACGTGGGCCCCCAAGGGAAATCACGTGGGCCCCAAGGGGAAATCACCTGGGCCCCCAGGGGAAATCACGTGGGCCCCCAGGGGAAATCACGTGGGCCCCCAGGGGAAATCACGTGGGCCCCCAGGGGAAATCACGTGGGCCCCCAGGGGAAATCACGTGGGCCCCCAGGGGAAATCACGTGGGCCAGGTGGGGCAATCACGTGGGCCAGGTGGGGCAATCACGTGGGCCAGGTGGAGCAATCACGTGGGCCCCCAGGGGAAATCACGTGGGCCCCCAGGGGAAATCACGTGGGCCCCCAGGGGAAATCACGTGGGCCCCCAGGGGAAATCACGTGGGCCCCCAGGGGAAATCACGTGGGCCCCCAGGGGAAATCACGTGGGCCCCCAGGGGAAATCACGTGGGCCCCCAGGGGAAATCACGTGGGCCCCCAGGGGAAATCACGTGGGCCCCCAGGGGAAATCACGTGGGCCCCCAGGGGAAATCACGTGGGCCCCCAGGGGAAATCACGTGGGCCACCAGGGGAAATCACGTGGGCCCCCAGGGGAAATCACGTGGGCCCCCAGGGGAAATCACGTGGGCCCCCAGGGGAAATCACGTGGGCCAGGTGGGGCAATCACGTGGGCCAGGTGGAGCAATCACGTGGGCCCCCAGGGGAAATCACGTGGGCCCCCAGGGGAAATCACGTGGGCCCCCAGGGGAAATCACGTGGGCCCCCAGGGGAAATCACGTGGGCCCCCAGGGGAAATCACGTGGGCCAGGTGGGGCAATCACGTGGGCCAGGTGGAGCAATCACGTGGGCCCCCAGGGGAAATCACGTGGGCCCCCAGGGGAAATCACGTGGGCCCCCAGGGGAAATCACGTGGGCCCCCAGGGGAAATCACGTGGGCCAGGTGGGGCAATCACGTGGGCCAGGTGGGGCAATCACGTGGGCCAGGTGGAGCAATCACGTGGGCCAGGTGGAGCAATCACGTGGGCCCCCAGGGGAAATCACGTGGGCCCCCAGGGGAAATCACGTGGGCCCCCAGGGGAAATCACGTGGGCCCCCAGGGGAAATCACGTGGGCCCCCAGGGGAAATCACGTGGGCCCCCAGGGGAAATCACGTGGGCCAGGTGGGGCAATGACCTGGGCCAGGTGGGGCAATCACGTGGGCCCCCAGGGGAAATCACGTGGGCCCCCAGGGGAAATCACGTGGGCCCCCAGGGGAAATCACGTGGGCCCCCAGGGGAAATCACGTGGGCCAGGTGGGGCAATCACGTGGGCCAGGTGGGGAAATCACGTGGGCCCCCAGGGGAAATCACGTGGGCCCCCAGGGGAAATCACGTGGGCCCCCAGGGGAAATCACGTGGGCCCCCAGGGGAAATCACGTGGGCCAGGTGGGGCAATCACGTGGGCCAGGTGGGGCAATCACGTGGGCCCCCAGGAGCAATCACGTGGGCCCCCAGGGCAAATCACGTGGGCCCCCAGGGGAAATCACGTGGGCCCCCAGGGGAAATCACGTGGGCCCCCAGGGGAAATCACGTGGGCCCCCAGGGGAAATCACGTGGGCCCCCAGGGGAAATCACGTGGGCCCCCAGGGGAAATCACGTGGGCCAGGTGGGGCAATCACGTGGGCCCCCAGGGGAAATCACGTGGGCCCCCAGGGGAAATCACGTGGGCCCCCAGGGGAAATCACGTGGGCCCCCAGGGGAAATCACGTGGGCCAGGTGGGGCAATCACGTGGGCCAGGTGGGGAAATCACGTGGGCCCCCAGGGGAAATCACGAGGGCCCCCAGGGCAAATCACGTGGGCCCCCAGGGGAAATCACGTGGGCCCCCAGGGGAAATCACGTGGGCCCCCAGGGGAAATCACGTGGGCCCCCAGGGGAAATCACGTGGGCCCCCAGGGGAAATCACGTGGGCCAGGTGGAGCAATCACGTGGGCCCCCAGGGGAAATCACGTGGGCCCCCAGGGGAAATCACGTGGGCCCCCAGGGGAAATCACGTGGGCCCCCAGGGGAAATCACGTGGGCCCCCAGGGGAAATCACGTGGGCCCCCAGGGGAAATCACGTGGGCCCCCAGGGGAAATCACGTGGGCCCCCAGGGGAAATCACGTGGGCCCCCAGGGGAAATCACGTGGGCCCCCAGGGGAAATCACGTGGGCCCCCAGGGGAAATCACGTGGGCCAGGTGGGGCAATCACGTGGGCCAGGTGGGGTAATCACGTGGGCCAGGTGGAGCAATCACGTGGGCCCCCAGGGGAAATCACGTGGGCCCCCAGGGGAAATCACGTGGGCCCCCAGGGGAAATCACGTGGGCCCCCAGGGGAAATCACGTGGGCCCCCAGGGGAAATCACGTGGGCCCCCAGGGGAAATCACGTGGGCCAGGTGGGGCAATCACGTGGGCCAGGTGGGGCAATCACGTGGGCCCCCAGGGGAAATCACGTGGGCCCCCAGGGGAAATCACGTGGGCCCCCAGGGGAAATCACGTGGGCCAGGTGGGGCAATCACGTGGGCCAGGTGGGGCAATCACGTGGGCCCCCAGGGGAAATCACGTGGGCCCCCAGGGGAAATCACGTGGGCCCCCAGGGGAAATCACGTGGGCCCCCAGGGGAAATCACGTGGGCCCCCAGGGGAAATCACGTGGGCCCCCAGGGGAAATCACGTGGGCCCCCAGGGGAAATCACGTGGGCCATGTGGGGCAATCATGTGGGCCAGGTGGGGCAATCACGTGGGCCAGGTGGAGCAATCACGTGGGCCCCCAGGGCAAATCACGTGGGCCGCCAGGGGAAATCACGTGGCCCCCAGGGGAAATCACGTGGGCCCCCAGGGGAAATAACGTGGGCCCCCAGGGGAAATCACGTGGGCCCCCAGGGGAAATCACGTGGGCCCCCAGGGGAAATCACGTGGGCCAGGTGGGGCAATCACGTCGGCCAGGTGGAGCAATCACGTGGGCCCCCAGGGGAAAACACGTGGGCCCCCAGGGGAAATCACTTGGGCCCCCAGGGGAAATCACGTGGGCCCCCAGGGGGGCAATCACGTGGGCCAGGTGGGGCAATCACGTGGCCCCCAGGGGAAATCACGTGGGCCCCCAGGGGAAATCACGTGGGCCCCCAGGGGAAATCACGTGGGCCCCCAGGGGAAATCACGTGGGCCCCCAGGGGAAATCACGTGGGCCAGGTGGGGCAATCACGTGGGCCCCCAGGGGAAATCACGTGGGCCCCCAGGGGAAATCACGTGGGCCCCCAGGGGAAATCACGTGGGCCCCCAGGGGAAATCACGTGGGCCAGGTGGGGCAATCACGTGGGCCAGGTGGAGCAATCACGTGGGCCCCCAGGGGAAATCACGTGGGCCCCCAGGGGAAATCACGTGGGCCCCCAGGGGAAATCACGTGGGCCCCCAGGGGAAATCACGTGGGCCCCCAGGGGAAATCACGTGGGCCCCCAGGGGAAATCACGTGGGCCAGGTGGGGCAATCACGTGGGCCAGGTGGAGCAATCACGTGGGCCCCCAGGGGAAATCACGTGGGCCCCCAGGGGAAATCACGTGGGCCCCCAGGGGAAATCACGTGGGCCCCCAGGGGAAATCACGTGGGCCAGGTGGGGCAATCACGTGGGCCAGGTGGAGCAATCACGTGGGCCCCCAGGGGAAATCACGTGGGCCCCCAGGGGAAATCACGTGGGCCCCCAGGGGAAATCACGTGGGCCCCCAGGGGAAATCACGTGGGCCCCCAGGGGAAATCACGTGGGCCCCCAGGGGAAATCACGTGGGCCCCCAGGGGAAATCACGTGGGCCCCCAGGGGAAATCACGTGGGCCCCCAGGGGAAATCACGTGGGCCCCCAGGGGAAATCACGTGGGCCCCCAGGGGAAATCACGTGGGCCCCCAGGGGAAATCACGTGGGCCAGGTGGGGCAATCACGTGGGCCAGGTGGGGCAATCACGTGGGCCCCCAGGGGAAATCACGTGGGCCCCCAGGGCAAATCACGTGGGCCCCCAGGGGAAATCACGTGGGCCCCCAGGGGAAATCACGTGGGCCCCCAGGGGAAATCACGTGGGCCCCCAGGGGAAATCACGTGGGCCCCCAGGGGAAATCACGTGGGCCCCCAGGGGAAATCACGTGGGCCCCCAGGGGAAATCACGTGGGCCAGGTGGGGCAATCACGTGGGCCCCCAGGGGAAATCACGTGGGCCCCCAGGGGAAATCACGTGGGCCCCCAGGGGAAATCACGTGGGCCCCCAGGGGAAATCACGTGGGCCCCCAGGGGAAATCACGTGGGCCCCCAGGGGAAATCACGTGGGCCCCCAGGGGAAATCACGTGGGCCCCCAGGGGAAATCACGTGGGCCCCCAGGGGAAATCACGTGGGCCCCCAGGGGAAATCACGTGGGCCCCCAGGGGAAATCACGTGGGCCCCCAGGGGAAATCACGTGGGCCCCCAGGGGAAATCACGTGGGCCCCCAGGGGAAATCACGTGGGCCCCCAGGGGAAATCACGTGGGCCACGTGGGGCAATCACGTGGGCCCCCAGGTGGAGCAATCACGTGGGCCCCCAGGGGAAATCACGTGGGCCCCCAGGGGAAATCACGTGGGCCCCCAGGGGAAATCACGTGGGCCCCCAGGGGAAATCACGTGGGCCCCCAGGGGAAATCCCGTGGGCCCCCAGGGGAAATCACGTGGGCCCCCAGGGGAAATCACGTGGGCCCCCAGGGGAAATCACGTGGGCCCCCAGGGGAAATCACGTGGGCCCCCAGGGGAAATCACGTGGGCCCCCAGGGGAAATCACGTGGGCCCCCAGGGGAAATCACGTGGGCCCCCAGGGGAAATCACGTGGGCCCCCAGGGGAAATCACGTGGGCCCCCAGGGGAAATCACGTGGGCCCCCAGGGGAAATCACGTGGGCCCCCAGGGGAAATCACGTGGGCCCCCAGGGGAAATCACGTGGGCCAGGTGGGGCAATCACGTGGGCCAGGTGGGGCAATCACGTGGGCCAGGTGGAGCAATCACGTGGGCCCCCAGGGCAAATCACGTGGGCCCCCAGGGGAAATCACGTGGGCCCCCAGGGGAAATCACGTGGGCCCCCAGGGGAAATCACGTGGGCCCCCAGGGGAAATCACGTGGGCCCCCAGGGGAAATCACGTGGGCCCCCAGGGGAAATCACGTGGGCCCCCAGGGGAAATCACGTGGGCCCCCAGGGGAAATCACGTGGGCCCCTAGGGGAAATCACGTGGGCCCCCAGGGGAAATCACGTGGGGCAGGTGGGGCAATCACGTGGGCCAGGTGGAGCAATCACGTGGGCCCCCAGGGGAAATCACGTGGGCCCCCAGGTGAAATCACGTGGGCCCCCAGGGGAAATCACGTGGGCCCCCAGGGGAAATCACGTGGGCCCCCAGGGGAAATCACGTGGGCCCCCAGGGGAAATCACGTGGGGCCCCCAGGGGAAATCACGTGGGCCCCCAGGGGAAATCACGTGGGCCCCCAGGGGAAATCACGTGGGCCCCCAGGGGAAATCACGTGGGCCAGGTGGAGCAATCACGTGGGCCCCCAGGGGAAATCACGGGGGCCCCCAGGGGAAATCACGTGGGCCCCCAGGGGAAATCACGTGGGCCCCCAGGGGAAATCACGTGGGCCCCCAGGGGAAATCACGTGGGCCCCCAGGGGAAATCACGTGGGCCCCCAGGGGAAATCACGTGGGCCCCCAGGGGAAATCACGTGGGCCCCCAGGGGAAATCACGTGGGCCCCCAGGGGAAATCACGTGGGCCCCCAGGGGAAATCACGTGGGCCAGGTGGGGCAATCACGTGGGCCAGGTGGGGTAATCACGTGGGCCCCCAGGTGGAGCAATCACGTGGGCCCCCAGGGGAAATCACGTGGGCCCCCAGGGGAAATCACGTGGGCCCCCAGGGGAAATCACGTGGGCCCCCAGGGGAAATCACGTGGGCCAGGTGGGGCAATCACGTGGGCCCCCAGGGGAAATCACGTGGGCCCCCAGGGCAAATCACGTGGGCCCCCAGGGGAAATCACGTGGGCCCCCAGGGGAAATCACGTGGGCCCCCAGGGGAAATCACGTGGGCCCCCAGGGGAAATCACGTGGGCCAGGTGGGGCAATCACGTGGGCCAGGTGGGGCAATCACGTGGGCCAGGTGGAGCAATCACGTGGGCCCCCAGGGGAAATCACGTAGGCCCCCAGGGGAAATCACGGGGGCCCCCAGGGGAAATCACGTGGGCCCCCAGGGGAAATCACGTGGGCCCCCAGGGGAAATCACGTGGGCCCCCAGGGGAAATCACGTGGGCCCCCAGGGGAAATCACGTGGGCCCCCAGGGGAAATCACGTGGGCCCCCAGGGGAAATCACGTGGGCCCCCAGGGGAAATCACGTGGGCCCCCAGGGGAAATCACGTGGGCCCCAGGGGAAATCACGTGGGCCCCCAGGGGAAATCACGTGGGCCCCCAGGGGAAATCACGTGGGCCAGGTGGGGCAATCACGTGGGCCAGGTGGGGCAATCACGTGGGCCCCCAGGTGGAGCAATCACGTGGGCCCCCAGGGGAAATCACGTGGGCCCCCAGGGGAAATCACGTGGGCCCCCAGGGGAAATCACGTGGGCCCCCAGGGGAAATCACGTGGGCCAGGTGGGGCAATCACGTGGGCCCCCAGGGGAAATCACGTGGGCCCCCAGGGCAAATCACGTGGGCCGCCAGGGGAAATCACGTGGGCCCCCAGGGGAAATCACGTGGGCCCCCAGGGGAAATCACGTGGGCCCCCAGGGGAAATCACGTGGGCCAGGTGGGGCAATCACGTGGGCCAGGTGGGGCAATCACGTGGGCCAGGTGGAGCAATCACGTGGGCCCCCAGGGGAAATCACGTGGGCCCCCAGGGGAAATCACGTGGGCCCCCAGGGGAAATCACGTGGGCCACCAGGGGAAATCACGTGGGCCCCCAGGGGAAATCACGTGGGCCCCCAGGGGAAATCACGTGGGCCCCCAGGGCAAATCACGTGGGCCCCCAGGGGAAATCACGTGGGCCCCCAGGGGAAATCACGTGGGCCTCCAGGGGAAATCACGTGGGCCAGGTGGGGCAATCACGTGGGGCCCCAGGGGAAATCACGTGGGCCCCCAGGGGAAATCACGTGGGCCCCCAGGGGAAATCACGTGGGCCCCCAGGGGAAATCACGTGGGCCCCCATGGAAAATCACGTGGGCCAGGTGGGGCAATCACGTGGGCCCCCATGTGAAATCACGTAGGCCCCCAGGGGAAATCACGTGGTCCCCCAGGGGAAATCACGTGGGCCTCCAGGGGAAATCACGAGGTCCCCCAGGGGAAATCACGTGGGCCCCCAGGGGAAATCACGTGGGCCCCCAGGGGAAATCACGTGGGCCCCCAGGGGAAATCACGAGGGCCCCCAGGGGAAATCACGTGGGCCCCCAGGGGAAATCACGTGGGCCCCCAGGGGAAATCACGTGGGCCAGGTGGCGCAATCACGTGGGCCAGGTGGAGCAGTCACGTGGGCCCCCAGGGGAAATCAGGTGGGCCCCCAGGGGAAATCACGTGGGCCCCCAGGGGAAATCACGTGGTCCCCCAGGGGAAAGCACGTGGGCCTCCAGGGGAAATCACGTGGGCCAGGTGGGGCAATCACGTGGGGCCCCAGGGGAAATCACGTGGGCCCCCAGGGGAAATCACGTGGGCCCCCAGGGGAAATCACGTGGGCCCCCAGGGGAAATCACGTGGGCCCCCAGGGGAAATCACGTGGGCCCCCAGGGGAAATCACGTGGGCCAGGTGGGGCAATCACGTGGGCCAGGTGGGGCAATCACGTGGGCCAGGTGGAGCAATCACGTGGGCCCCCAGGGGAAATCACGGGGGCCCCCAGGGGAAATCACGGGGGCCCCCAGGGGAAATCACGTGGGCCCCCAGGGGAAATCACGTGGGCCCCCAGGGGAAATCACGTGGGCCCCCAGGGGAAATCACGTGGGCCCCCAGGGGAAATCACGTGGGCCCCCAGGGGAAATCACGTGGGCCCCCAGGGGAAATCACGTGGGCCCCAGGGGAAATCACGTGGGCCCCCAGGGGAAATCACGTGGGCCAGGTGGAGCAATCACGTGGGCCCCCAGGGGAAATCACGTGGGCCCCCAGGGGAAATGACGTGGGCCCCCAGGGGAAATCACGTGGGCCCCCAGGGGAAATCACGTGGGCCAGGTGGGGCAATCACGTGGGCCAGGTGGGGCAATCACGTGGGCCAGGTGGAGCAATCACGTGGGCCCCCAGGGGAAATCACGTGGGCCCCAGGGGAAATCACGTGGGCCCCCAGGGGAAATCACGTGGGCCCCCAGGGGAAATCACGTGGGCCAGGTGGGGCAATCACGTTGGCCCCCAGGTGAAATCACGTGGTCCCCCAGGGCAAATCACGTGGGCCGCCAGGGGAAATCACGTGGGCCCCCAGGGGAAATCACGTGGGCCCCCAGGGGAAATCACGTGGGCCCCCAGGGGAAATCACGTGGGCCCCCAGGGGAAATCACGTGGGCCCCCAGGGGAAATCACGTGGGCCCCCAGGGGAAATCATGTGGGCCCCCAGGGGAAATCACGTGGGCCCCCAGGGGAAATCACGTGGGCCCCCAGGGGAAATCACGTGGGCCCCCAGGGGAAATCACGTGGGCCAGGTGGGGCAATCACATGGGCCAGGTGGGGCAATCACGTGGGCCAGGTGGAGCAATCTCGTGGGCCACCAGGGCAAATCACGTGGGCCCCCAGGGGAAATCACGTGGGCCCCCAGGGGAAATCACGTGGGCCAGGTGGGGCAATCACGTGAGCCCCCAGGTGAAATCACGTGGGCCCCCAGGGGAAATCACGTGGGCCCCCAGGGGAAATCACGTGGGCCCCCAGGGGAAATCACGTGGGCCAGGTGGGGCAATCACGTGGGCCCCCAGGTGAAATCACGTGGGCCCCCAGGGGAAATCACGTGGGCCCCCACGGGAAATCACGTGGTCCCCCAGGGGAAATCACGTGGGCCTCCAGGGGAAATCACGTGGGCCAGGTGGAGCAATCACGTGGGCCCCCAGGGGAAATCACGTGGGCCCCCAGGGGAAATCACGTGGGCCCCCACTGGAAATCACGTGGGCCCCCAGGGGAAAGCACGTGGGCCCCCAGGGGAAATCACGTGGGCCCCCAGGGGAAATCACGTGGGCCCCCAGGGGAAATCACGTGGGCCCCCAGGGGAAATCACGTGGGCCAGGTGGAGCAATCACGTGGGACCCCAGGGGAAATCACGTGGGCCCCCAGGGGAAATCACGTGGGCCCCCAGGGGAAATCACGTGGGCCCCCAGGGGAAATCACGTGGGCCAGGTGGGGCAATCACGTGGGCCCCCAGGGGAAATCACGAGGGCCCCCAGGGCAAATCACGTGGGCCCCCAGGGGAAATCACGTGGGCCCCCAGGGGAAATCACGTGGGCCAGGTGGGGCAATCACGTGGGCCAGGTGGAGCAATCACGTGGGCCCCCAGGGGAAATCACGTGGGCCCCCAGGGGAAATCACGTGGGCCCCCAGGGGAAATCACGTGGGCCCCCAGGGGAAAGCACGTGGGCCCCCAGGGGAAATCACGTGGGCCCCCAGGGGAAATCACGTGGGCCCCCAGGGTAAATCACGTGGGCCCCCAGGGGAAATCACGTGGGCCCCCAGGGGAAATCACGTGGGCCCCCAGGGGAAATCACGTGGGCCCCCAGGGGAAATCACGTGGGCCAGGTGGGGCAATCACGTGGGCCAGGTGGGGCAATCACGTGGGCCCCCAGGGGAAATCACGTGGGCCCCCAGGGGAAATCACGTGGGCCCCCAGGGGAAATCACGTGGGCCCCCAGGGGAAATCACGTGGGCCCCCAGGGGAAATCACGTGGGCCCCCAGGTGGGGCAATCACGTGGGCCCCCAGGGGAAATCACGTGGGCCCCCAGGGGAAATCACGTGGGCCCCCAGGGGAAATCACGTGGGCCCCCAGGGGAAATCACGTGGGCCCCCAGGGGAAATCACGTGGGCCCCCAGGGGAAATCACGTGGGCCAGGTGGGGCAATCACGTGGGCCAGGTGGAGCAATCACGTGGGCCCCCAGGGGAAATCACGTGGGCCCCCAGGGGAAATCACGTGGGCCCCCAGGGGAAATCACGTGGGCCCCCAGGGGAAATCACGTGGGCCCCCAGGGGAAATCACGTGGGCCCCCAGGGGAAATCACGTGGGCCCCCAGGGGAAATCACGTGGGCCAGGTGGGGCAATCACGTGGGCCAGGTGGAGCAATCACGTGGGCCCACAGGGGAAATCACGTGGGCCCCCAGGGGAAATCACGTGGGCCCCCAGGGGAAATCACGTGGGCCCCCAGGGGAAATCACGTGGGCCAGGTGGGGCAATCACGTGGGCCCCCAGGGGAAATCACGTGGGCCCCCAGGGGAAATCACGTGGGCCCCCAGGGGAAATCACGTGGGCCCCCAGGGGAAATCACGTGGGCCCCCAGGGGAAATCACGTGGGCCAGGTGGGGCAATCACGTGGGCCCCAGGGGAAATCACGTGGGCCCCCAGGGGAAATCACGTGGGCCCCCAGGGGAAATCACGTGGGCCCCCAGGGGAAATCACGTGGGCCCCCAGGGGAAATCACGTGGGCCCCCAGGGGAAATCACGTGGGCCAGGTGGGGCAATCACGTGGGCCCCCAGGGGAAATCACGTGGGCCCCCAGGGGAAATCACGTGGGCCCCCAGGGGAAATCACGTGGGCCCCCAGGGGAAATCACGTGGGCCCCCAGGGGAAATCACGGTGGGCCAGGTGGGGCAATCACGTGGGCCCCCAGGGGAAATCACGTGGGCCCCCAGGGGAAATCACGTGGGCCCCCAGGGGAAATCACGTGGGCCCCCAGGGGAAATCACGTGGGCCCCCAGGGGAAATCACGTGGGCCCCCAGGGGAAATCACGTGGGCCAGGTGGGGAAATCACGTGGGCCAGGTGGGGCAATCACGTGGGCCCACAGGTGGAGCAATCACGTGGGCCCCCAGGGGAAATCACGTGGGCCCCCAGGGGAAATCACGTGGGCCCCCAGGGGAAATCACGTGGGCCCCCAGGGGAAATCACGTGGGCCCCCAGGGGAAATCACGTGGGCCCCCAGGGGAAATCACGTGGGCCCCCAGGGGAAATCACGTGGGCCCCCAGGGGAAATCACGTGGGCCCCCAGGGGAAATCACGTGGGCCCCCAGGGGAAATCACGTGGGCCCCCAGGGGAAATCACGTGGGCCCCCAGGTGGAGCAATCACGTGGGCCCCCAGGGGAAATCACGTGGGCCCCCAGGGGAAATCACGTGGGCCCCCAGGGGAAATCACGTGGGCCCCCAGGGGAAATCACGTGGGCCAGGTGGGGCAATCACGTGGGCCAGGTGGGGCAATCACGTGGGCCCCCAGGGGAAATCACGTGGGCCCCCAGGGCAAATCACGTGGGCCCCCAGGGGAAATCACGTGGGCCCCCAGGGGAAATCACGTGGGCCCCCAGGGGAAATCACGTGGGCCCCCAGGGGAAATCACGTGGGCCCCCAGGGGAAATCACGTGGGCCCCCAGGGGAAATCACGTGGGCCCCCAGGGGAAATCACGTGGGCCCCCAGGGGAAATCACGTGGGCCCCCAGGGGAAATCACGTGGGCCCCCAGGGGAAATCACGTGGGCCAGGTGGAAATCACGTGGGCCCTCAGGGGAAATCACGTGGGCCCCCAGGGGAAATCACGTGGGCCCCCAGGGGAAATCACGTGGGCCCCCAGGGGCAATCACGTGGGCCCCCAGGGGAAATCACGTGGGCCCCCAGGGGAAATCACGTGGGCCAGGTGGGGCAAATCACGTGGGCCCCCAGGGGAAATCACGTGGGCCCCCAGGGGAAATCACGTGGGCCCCCAGGGGAAATCACGTGGGCCCCCAGGGGAAATCACGTGGGCCCCCAGGGGAAATCACGTGGGCCCCCAGGGGAAATCACGTGGGCCAGGTGGGGCAATCACGTGGGCCAGGTGGGGCAATCACGTGGGCCCCCAGGTGGAGCAATCACGTGGGCCCCCAGGGGAAATCACGTGGGCCCCCAGGGGAAATCACGTGGGCCCCCAGGGGAAATCACGTGGGCCCCCAGGGGAAATCACGTGGGCCCCCAGGGGAAATCACGTGGGCCCCCAGGGGAAATCACGTGGGCCCCCAGGGGAAATCACGTGGGCCCCCAGGGGAAATCACGTGGGCCCCCAGGGGAAATCACGTGGGCCCCCAGGGGAAATCACGTGGGCCCCCAGGGGAAATCACGTGGGCCCCCAGGGGAAATCACGTGGGCCCCCAGGGGAAATCACGTGGGCCCCCAGGGGAAATCACGTGGGCCCCCAGGGGAAATCACGTGGGCCCCCAGGGGAAATCACGTGGGCCCCCAGGGGAAATCACGTGGGCCCCCAGGGGAAATCACGTGGGCCCCCAGGGGAAATCACGTGGGCCCCCAGGTGGAAATCACGTGGGCCCCCAGGGGAAATCACGTGGGCCCCCAGGGGAAATCACGTGGGCCCCCAGGGGAAATCACGTGGGCCCCCAGGGGAAATCACGTGGGCCCCCAGGGGAAATCACGTGGGCCAGGTGGGGGCAATCACGTGGGCCCCCAGGGAAGTGGAGCAATCACGTGGGCCCCCAGGGGAAATCACGTGGGCCCCCAGGGGAAATCACGTGGGCCCCCAGGGGAAATCACGTGGGCCCCCAGGGGAAATCACGTGGGCCAGGTGGGGCAATCACGTGGGCCCCCAGGGGAAATCACGTGGGCCCCCAGGGGAAATCACGTGGGCCCCCAGGGGAAATCACGTGGGCCCCCAGGGGAAATCACGTGGGCCCCCAGGGGAAATCACGTGGGCCCCCAGGGGAAATCACGTGGGCCAGGTGGGGCAATCACGTGGGCCAGGTGGAGCAATCACGTGGGCCCCCAGGGGAAATCACGTGGGCCCCCAGGGAAATCACGTGGGCCCCCAGGGGAAATCACGTGGGCCCCCAGGGGAAATCACGTGGGCCCCCAGGGGAAATCACGTGGGCCCCCAGGGGAAATCACGTGGGCCCCCAGGGGAAATCACGTGGGCCAGGTGGGGCAATCACGTGGGCCAGGTGGAGCAATCACGTGGGCCCCCAGGGGAAATCACGTGGGCCCCCAGGGGAAATCACGTGGGCCCCCAGGGGAAATCACGTGGGCCCCCAGGGGAAATCACGTGGGCCAGGTGGGGCAATCACGTGGGCCCCCAGGGGAAATCACGTGGGCCCCCAGGGGAAATCACGTGGGCCCCCAGGGGAAATCACGTGGGCCCCCAGGGGAAATCACGTGGGCCCCCAGGGGAAATCACGTGGGCCAGGTGGGGCAATCACGTGGGCCCCCAGGGGAAATCACGTGGGCCCCCAGGGGAAATCACGTGGGCCCCCAGGGGAAATCACGTGGGCCCCCAGGGGAAGTCACGTGGGCCCCCAGGGGAAATCACGTGGGCCCCCAGGGGAAATCACGTGGGCCCCCAGGTGGGGCAATCACGTGGGCCCCCAGGGGAAATCACGTGGGCCCCCAGGGGAAATCACGTGGGCCCCCAGGGGAAATCACGTGGGCCCCCAGGGGAAATCACGTGGGCCCCCAGGGGAAATCACGTGGGCCCCCAGGGGAAATCACGTGGGCCCCCAGGGGAAATCACGTGGGCCCCCAGGGGAAATCACGTGGGCCCCCAGGGGAAATCACGTGGGCCCCCAGGGGAAATCACGTGGGCCCCCAGGGGAAATCACGTGGGCCCCCAGGGGAAATCACGTGGGCCAGGTGGGGCAATCACGTGGGCCAGGTGGGGCAATCACGTGGGCCCCCAGGGGAAATCACGTGGGCCCCCAGGGGAAATCACGTGGGCCCCCAGGGGAAATCACGTGGGCCCCCAGGGGAAATCACGTGGGCCCCCAGGGGAAATCACGTGGGCCCCCAGGGGAAATCACGTGGGCCCCCAGGGGAAATCACGTGGGCCCCCAGGGGAAATCACGTGGGCCCCCAGGGGAAATCACGTGGGCCCCCAGGGGAAATCACGTGGGCCCCCAGGGGAAATCACGTGGGCCCCCAGGGGAAATCACGTGGGCCCCCAGGTGGAAATCACGTGGGCCCCCAGGGGAAATCACGTGGGCCCCCAGGGGAAATGACGTGGGCCCCCAGGGGAAATCACGTGGGCCCCCAGGGGAAATCACGTGGGCCAGGTGGGGCAATCACGTGGGCCCCCAGGTGGAAATCACGTGGGCCCCCAGGGGAAATCACGTGGGCCCCCAGGGGAAATCACGTGGGCCCCCAGGGGAAATCACGTGGGCCCCAGGGGAAATCACGTGGGCCCCAGGGGAAATCACGTGGGCCCCCAGGGGAAATCACGAGGGCCCCCAGGGGAAATCACGTGGGCCCCCAGGGGAAATCACGTGGGCCCCCAGGGGAAATCACGTGGGCCCCCAGGGGAAATCACGTGGGCCCCCAGGGGAAATCACGTGGGCCCCCAGGGGAAATCACGTGGGCCCCCAGGGGAAATCACGTGGGCCAGGTGGGGCAATCACGTGGGCCAGGTGGAGCAATCACGTGGGCCCCCAGGGGAAATCACGTGGGCCCCCAGGGGAAATCACGTGGGCCCCCAGGGGAAATCACGTGGGCCCCCAGGGGAAATCACGTGGGCCCCCAGGGGAAATCACGTGGGCCAGGTGGGGCAATCACGTGGGCCCCCAGGGGAAATCACGTGGGCCCCCAGGGGAAATCACGTGGGCCCCCAGGGGAAATCACGTGGGCCCCCAGGGGAAATCACGTGGGCCCCCAGGGGAAATCACGTGGGCCCCCAGGGGAAATCACGTGGGCCCCCAGGGGAAATCACGTGGGCCCCCAGGGGAAATCACGTGGGCCCCCAGGGGAAATCACGTGGGCCCCCAGGGGAAATCACGTGGGCCCCCAGGGGAAATCACGTGGGCCCCCAGGGGAAATCACGTGGGCCCCCAGGGGAAATCACGTGGGCCCCCAGGGGAAATCACGTGGGCCCCCAGGGGAAATCACGTGGGCCCCCAGGGGAAATCACGTGGGCCAGGTGGGGCAATCACGTGGGCCAGGTGGGGCAATCACGTGGGCCCCCAGGGGAAATCACGTGGGCCCCCAGGGGAAATCACGTGGGCCCCCAGGGGAAATCACGTGGGCCCCCAGGGGAAATCACGTGGGCCAGGTGGGGCAATCACGTGGGCCCCCAGGGGAAATCACGTGGGCCCCCAGGGGAAATCACGTGGGCCCCCAGGGGAAATCACGTGGGCCCCCAGGGGAAATCACGTGGGCCAGGTGGGGCAATCACGTGGGCCCCCAGGGGAAATCACGTGGGCCCCCAGGGGAAATCACGTGGGCCCCCAGGGGAAATCACGTGGGCCCCCAGGGGAAATCACGTGGGCCCCCAGGGGAAATCACGTGGGCCCCCAGGGGAAATCACGTGGGCCCCCAGGGGAAATCACGTGGGCCCCCAGGGGAAATCACGTGGGCCCCCAGGGGAAATCACGTGGGCCCCCAGGGGAAATCACGTGGGCCCCCAGGGGAAATCACGTGGGCCCCCAGGGGAAATCACGTGGGCCCCCAGGGGAAATCACGTGGGCCCCCAGGGGAAATCACGTGGGCCCCCAGGGGAAATCACGTGGGCCCCCAGGGGAAATCACGTGGGCCCCCAGGGGAAATCACGTGGGCCAGGTGGGGCAATCACGTGGGCCAGGTGGAGCAATCACGTGGGCCCCCAGGGGAAATCACGTGGGCCCCCAGGGGAAATCACGTGGGCCCCCAGGGGAAATCACGTGGGCCAGGTGGGGCAATCACGTGGGCCCCCAGGTGGAGCAATCACGTGGGCCCCCAGGGGAAATCACGTGGGCCCCCAGGGGAAATCACGTGGGCCCCCAGGGGAAATCACGTGGGCCCCCAGGGGAAATCACGTGGGCCCCCAGGGGAAATCACGTGGGCCCCCAGGTGGAAAATCACGTGGGCCCCCAGGGGAAATCACGTGGGCCCCCAGGGGAAATCACGTGGGCCCCCAGGGGAAATCACGTGGGCCCCCAGGGGAAATCACGTGGGCCAGGTGGGGCAATCACGTGGGCCCCCAGGTGGAGCAATCACGTGGGCCCCCAGGGGAAATCACGTGGGCCCCCAGGGGAAATCACGTGGGCCCCCAGGGGAAATCACGTGGGCCCCCAGGGGAAATCACGTGGGCCCCCAGGGGAAATCACGTGGGCCCCCAGGGGAAATCACGTGGGCCCCCAGGGGAAATCACGTGGGCCAGGTGGGGAAATCACGTGGGCCCCCAGGTGGAGCAATCACGTGGGCCCCCAGGGGAAATCACGTGGGCCCCCAGGGGAAATCACGTGGGCCCCCAGGGGAAATCACGTGGGCCAGGTGGGGCAATCACGTGGGCCCCCAGGTGGAAATCACGTGGGCCCCCAGGGGAAATCACGTGGGCCCCCAGGGGAAATCACGTGGGCCCCCAGGGGAAATCACGTGGGCCCCCAGGGGAAATCACGTGGGCCCCCAGGGGAAATCACGTGGGCCCCCAGGGGAAATCACGTGGGCCCCCAGGGGAAATCACGTGGGCCCCCAGGGGAAATCACGTGGGCCCCCAGGTGGAGCAATCACGTGGGCCCCCAGGGGAAATCACGTGGGCCCCCAGGGGAAATCACGTGGGCCCCCAGGGGAAATCACGTGGGCCCCCAGGGGAAATCACGTGGGCCCCCAGGGGAAATCACGTGGGCCCCCAGGGGAAATCACGTGGGCCCCCAGGGGAAATCACGTGGGCCCCCAGGGGAAATCACGTGGGCCCCCAGGGGAAATCACGTGGGCCAGGTGGAAATCACGTGGGCCCCCAGGTGGAGCAATCACGTGGGCCCCCAGGGGAAATCACGTGGGGGAAATAACGTGGGCCCCAGGGGAAATCACGTGGGCCCCCAGGGGAAATCACGTGGGCCCCCAGGGGAAATCACGTGGGCCCCCAGGGGAAATCACGTGGGCCCCCAGGGGAAATCACGTGGGCCAGGTGGGGCAATCACGTGGGCCCCCAGGTGGAGCAATCACGTGGGCCCCCAGGGGAAATCACGTGGGCCCCCAGGGGAAATCACGTGGGCCCCCAGGGGAAATCACGTGGGCCCCCAGGGGAAATCACGTGGGCCCCCAGGGGAAATCACGTGGGCCCCCAGGGGAAATCACGTGGGCCCCCAGGGGAAATCACGTGGGCCAGGTGGGGCAATCACGTGGGCCAGGTGGAGCAATCACGTGGGCCCCCAGGGGAAATCACGTGGGCCCCCAGGGGAAATCACGTGGGCCCCCAGGGGAAATCACGTGGGCCCCCAGGGGAAATCACGTGGGCCCCAGGTGGAAATCACGTGGGCCCCCAGGGGAAATCACGTGGGCCCCCAGGGGAAATCACGTGGGCCCCCAGGGGAAATCACGTGGGCCCCCAGGGGAAATCACGTGGGCCCCCAGGGGAAATCACGTGGGCCCCCAGGGGCAATCACGTGGGCCCCCAGGGGAAATCACGTGGGCCCCCAGGGGAAATCACGTGGGCCCCCAGGGGAAATCACGTGGGCCCCCAGGGGAAATCACGTGGGCCCCCAGGGGAAATCACGTGGGCCCCCAGGGGAAATCACGTGGGCCAGGTGGTGGGCCGGGGAATCACGTGGGCCCCCAGGGGAAATCACGTGGGCCCCCAGGGGAAATCACGTGGGCCCCCAGGGGAAATCACGTGGGCCCCCAGGGGAAATCACGTGGGCCCCCAGGGGAAATCACGTGGGCCCCCAGGGGAAATCACGTGGGCCCCCAGGGGAAATCACGTGGGCCCCCAGGGGAAATCACGTGGGCCCCCAGGGGAAATCACGTGGGCCCCCAGGGGAAATCACGTGGGCCAGGTGGGGCAATCACGTGGGCCCCCAGGTGGAGCAATCACGTGGGCCCCCAGGGGAAATCACGTGGGCCCCCAGGGGAAATCACGTGGGCCCCCAGGGGAAATCACGTGGGCCCCCAGGGGAAATCACGTGGGCCAGGTGGGGAAATCACGTGGGCCCCCAGGGGGGCAATCACGTGGGCCCCCAGGTGGAGCAATCACGTGGGCCCCCAGGGGAAATCACGTGGGCCCCCAGGGGAAATCACGTGGGCCCCCAGGGGAAATCACGTGGGCCCCCAGGGGAAATCACGTGGGCCCCCAGGGGAAATCACGTGGGCCCCCAGGGGAAATCACGTGGGCCCCCAGGGGAAATCACGTGGGCCCCCAGGGGAAATCACGTGGGCCCCCAGGGGAAATCACGTGGGCCCCCAGGGGAAATCACGTGGGCCCCCAGGGGAAATCACGTGGGCCCCCAGGTGGAGCAATCACGTGGGCCCCCAGGGGAAATCACGTGGGCCCCCAGGGGAAATGACGTGGGCCCCCAGGGGAAATCACGTGGGCCCCCAGGGGAAATCACGTGGGCCAGGTGGGGCAATCACGTGGGCCAGGTGGGGCAATCACGTGGGCCCCCAGGTGGAAATCACGTGGGCCCCCAGGGGAAATCACGTGGGCCCCCAGGGGAAATCACGTGGGCCCCCAGGGGAAATCACGTGGGCCCCCAGGGGAAATCACGTGGGCCAGGTGGGGAAATCACGTGGGCCCCCAGGGGAAATCACGTGGGCCCCCAGGGGAAATCACGTGGGCCCCCAGGGGAAATCACGTGGGCCCCCAGGGGAAATCACGTGGGCCCCCAGGGGAAATCACGTGGGCCCCCAGGGGAAATCACGTGGGCCAGGTGGGGCAATCACGTGGGCCAGGTGGGGCAATCACGTGGGCCAGGTGGGAGCAATCACGTGGGCCCCCAGGGGAAATCACGTGGGCCCCCAGGGGAAATCACGTGGGCCCCCAGGGGAAATCACGTGGGCCCCCAGGGGAAATCACGTGGGCCCCCAGGGGAAATCACGTGGGCCCCCAGGGGAAATCACGTGGGCCCCCAGGGGAAATCACGTGGGCCAGGTGGGGCAATCACGTGGGGCCCCCAGGTGGAGCAATCACGTGGGCCCCCAGGGGAAATCACGTGGGCCCCCAGGGGAAATCACGTGGGCCCCCAGGGGAAATCACGTGGGCCCCCAGGGGAAATCACGTGGGCCAGGTGGGGCAATCACGTGGGCCCCCAGGGGAAATCACGTGGGCCCCCAGGGGAAATCACGTGGGCCCCCAGGGGAAATCACGTGGGCCCCCAGGGGAAATCACGTGGGCCCCCAGGGGAAATCACGTGGGCCCCCAGGTGGGGCAATCACGTGGGCCCCCAGGGGAAATCACGTGGGCCCCCAGGGGAAATCACGTGGGCCCCCAGGGGAAATCACGTGGGCCCCCAGGGGAAATCACGTGGGCCCCCAGGGGAAATCACGTGGGCCCCCAGGGGAAATCACGTGGGCCAGGTGGGGAAATCACGTGGGCCCCCAGGGGAAATCACGTGGGCCCCCAGGGGAAATCACGTGGGCCCCCAGGGGAAATCACGTGGGCCCCCAGGGGAAATCACGTGGGCCCCCAGGGGAAATCACGTGGGCCAGGTGGAAATCACGTGGGCCCCCAGGGGAAATCACGTGGGCCCCCAGGGGAAATCACGTGGGCCCCCAGGGGAAATCACGTGGGCCCCCAGGGGAAATCACGTGGGCCCCCAGGGGAAATCACGTGGGCCCCCAGGGGAAATCACGTGGGCCAGGTGGGGCAATCACGTGGGCCAGGTGGGGCAATCACGTGGGCCCCCAGGGGAAATCACGTGGGCCCCCAGGGGAAATCACGTGGGCCCCCAGGGGAAATCACGTGGGCCCCCAGGGGAAATCACGTGGGCCCCCAGGGGAAATCACGTGGGCCCCCAGGGGAAATCACGTGGGCCCCCAGGGGAAATCACGTGGGCCCCCAGGGGAAATCACGTGGGCCCCCAGGGGAAATCACGTGGGCCCCCAGGGGAAATCACGTGGGCCCCCAGGGGAAATCACGTGGGCCCCCAGGGGAAATCACGTGGGCCCCCAGGTGGAAATCACGTGGGCCCCCAGGGGAAATCACGTGGGCCCCCAGGGGAAATGACGTGGGCCCCCAGGGGAAATCACGTGGGCCCCCAGGGGAAATCACGTGGGCCAGGTGGGGAAATCACGTGGGCCCCCAGGTGGGGCAATCACGTGGGCCCCCAGGGGAAATCACGTGGGCCCCCAGGGGAAATCACGTGGGCCCCCAGGGGAAATCACGTGGGCCCCCAGGGGAAATCACGTGGGCCCCCAGGGGAAATCACGTGGGCCAGCCCCCAGGGGAAATCACGTGGGCCCCCAGGGGAAATCACGTGGGCCCCCAGGGGAAATCACGTGGGCCCCCAGGGGAAATCACGTGGGCCCCCAGGGGAAATCACGTGGGCCCCCAGGGGAAATCACGTGGGCCCCCAGGGGAAATCACGTGGGCCAGGTGGGGCAATCACGTGGGCCAGGTGGGGCAATCACGTGGGCCCCCAGGGGAAATCACGTGGGCCCCCAGGGGAAATCACGTGGGCCCCCAGGGGAAATCACGTGGGCCCCCAGGGGAAATCACGTGGGCCCCCAGGGGAAATCACGTGGGCCCCCAGGGGAAATCACGTGGGCCCCCAGGGGAAATCACGTGGGCCCCCAGGGGAAATCACGTGGGCCCCCAGGGGAAATCACGTGGGCCCCCAGGGGAAATCACGTGGGCCCCCAGGGGAAATCACGTGGGCCCCCAGGGGAAATCACGTGGGCCCCCAGGGGAAATCACGTGGGCCAGGTGGGGCAATCACGTGGGCCCCCAGGGGAAATCACGTGGGCCCCCAGGGGAAATCACGTGGGCCCCCAGGGGAAATCACGTGGGCCCCCAGGGGAAATCACGTGGGCCAGGTGGGGCAATCACGTGGGCCCCCAGGGGAAATCACGTGGGCCCCCAGGGGAAATCACGTGGGCCCCCAGGGGAAATCACGTGGGCCCCCAGGGGAAATCACGTGGGCCAGGTGGGGCAATCACGTGGGCCCCCAGGGGAAATCACGTGGGCCCCCAGGGGAAATCACGTGGGCCCCCAGGGGAAATCACGTGGGCCCCCAGGGGAAATCACGTGGGCCCCCAGGGGAAATCACGTGGGCCAGGTGGGGGAAATCACGTGGGCCCCCAGGGGAAATCACGTGGGCCCCCAGGGGAAATCACGTGGGCCCCCAGGGGAAATCACGTGGGCCCCCAGGGGAAATCACGTGGGCCCCCAGGGGAAATCACGTGGGCCCCCAGGGGAAATCACGTGGGCCAGGTGGGGCAATCACGTGGGCCAGGTGGAGCAATCACGTGGGCCCCCAGGGGAAATCACGTGGGCCCCCAGGGGAAATCACGTGGGCCCCCAGGGGAAATCACGTGGGCCAGGTGGGGCAATCACGTGGGCCCCCAGGAGCAATCACGTGGGCCCCCAGGGGAAATCACGTGGGCCCCCAGGGGAAATCACGTGGGCCCCCAGGGGAAATCACGTGGGCCAGGTGGGGAAATCACGTGGGCCAGGTGGGGCAATCACGTGGGCCCCCAGGGGAAATCACGTGGGCCCCCAGGGGAAATCACGTGGGCCCCCAGGGGAAATCACGTGGGCCCCCAGGGGAAATCACGTGGGCCAGGTGGGGCAATCACGTGGGCCAGGTGGAGCAATCACGTGGGCCCCCAGGGGAAATCACGTGGGCCCCCAGGGGAAATCACGTGGGCCCCCAGGGGAAATCACGTGGGCCCCCAGGGGAAATCACGTGGGCCCCCAGGGGAAATCACGTGGGCCCCCAGGGGAAATCACGTGGGCCCCCAGGGGAAATCACGTGGGCCCCCAGGGGAAATCACGTGGGCCCCCAGGGGAAATCACGTGGGCCCCCAGGGGAAATCACGTGGGCCCCCAGGGGAAATCACGTGGGCCAGGTGGGGCAATCACGTGGGGCCCCAGGGGAAATCACGTGGGCCCCCAGGGGAAATCACGTGGGCCCCCAGGGGAAATCACGTGGGCCCCCAGGGGAAATCACGTGGGCCCCCAGGGGAAATCACGTGGGCCCCCAGGGGAAATCACGTGGGCCCCCAGGGGAAATCACGTGGGCCCCCAGGGGAAATCACGTGGGCCCCCAGGGGAAATCACGTGGGCCCCCAGGGGAAATCACGTGGGCCCCCAGGGGAAATCACGTGGGCCCCCAGGGGAAATCACGTGGGCCAGGTGGGGCAATCACGTGGGCCAGGTGGAGCAATCACGTGGGCCCCCAGGGGAAATCACGTGGGCCCCCAGGGGAAATCACGTGGGCCAGGTGGGGCAATCACGTGGGCCAGGTGGGGCAATCACGTGGGCCCCCAGGGGAAATCACGTGGGCCCCCAGGGGAAATCACGTGGGCCCCCAGGGGAAATCACGTGGGCCCCCAGGGGAAATCACGTGGGCCCCCAGGGGAAATCACGTGGGCCCCCAGGGGAAATCACGTGGGCCCCCAGGGGAAATCACGTGGGCCCCCAGGGGAAATCACGTGGGCCCCCAGGGGAAATCACGTGGGCCCCCGTGAGGGGAAATCACGTGGGCCAGGTGGGGCAATCACGTGGGCCAGGTGGGGCAATCACGTGGGCCCCCAGGGGAAATCACGTGGGCCCCCAGGGGAAATCACGTGGGCCCCCAGGGGAAATCACGTGGGCCCCCAGGGGAAATCACGTGGGCCCCCAGGGGAAATCACGTGGGCCCCCAGGGGAAATCACGTGGGCCCCCAGGGGAAATCACGTGGGCCCCCAGGGGAAATCACGTGGGCCCCCAGGGGAAATCACGTGGGCCCCCAGGGGAAATCACGTGGGCCCCCAGGGGAAATCACGTGGGCCAGGTGGGGCAATCACGTGGGCCCCCAGGTGGAGCAATCACGTGGGCCCCCAGGGGAAATCACGTGGGCCCCCAGGGGAAATCACGTGGGCCCCCAGGGGAAATCACGTGGGCCCCCAGGGGAAATCACGTGGGCCCCCAGGGGAAATCACGTGGGCCAGGTGGGGCAATCACGTGGGCCCCCAGGGGAAATCACGTGGGCCCCCAGGGGAAATCACGTGGGCCCCCAGGGGAAATCACGTGGGCCCCCAGGGGAAATCACGTGGGCCCCCAGGGGAAATCACGTGGGCCCCCAGGGGAAATCACGTGGGCCAGGTGGGGCAATCACGTGGGCCCCCAGGGGAAATCACGTGGGCCCCCAGGGGAAATCACGTGGGCCCCCAGGGGAAATCACGTGGGCCCCCAGGGGAAATCACGTGGGCCCCCAGGGGAAATGGGGCCCCCAGGGGATCACGTGGGCCCCCAGGGGAAATCACGTGGGCCCCCAGGGGAAATCACGTGGGCCCCCAGGGGAAATCACGTGGGCCAGGTGGGGCAATCACGTGGGCCAGGTGGAGCAATCACGTGGGCCCCCAGGGGAAATCACGTGGGCCCCCAGGGGAAATCACGTGGGCCCCCAGGGGAAATCACGTGGGCCCCCAGGGGAAATCACGTGGGCCCCCAGGGGAAATCACGTGGGCCCCCAGGGGAAATCACGTGGGCCCCCAGGGGAAATCACGTGGGCCCCCAGGGGAAATCACGTGGGCCCCCAGGGGAAATCACGTGGGCCCCCAGGGGAAATCACGTGGGCCCCCAGGGGAAATCACGTGGGCCCCCAGGGGAAATCACGTGGGCCCCCAGGGGAAATCACGTGGGCCCCCAGGGGAAATCACGTGGGCCAGGTGGGGCAATCACGTGGGCCCCCAGGTGGAGCAATCACGTGGGCCCCCAGGGGAAATCACGTGGGCCCCCAGGGGAAATCACGTGGGCCCCCAGGGGAAATCACGTGGGCCCCCAGGGGAAATCACGTGGGCCAGGTGGGGCAATCACGTGGGCCCCCAGGGGAAATCACGTGGGCCCCCAGGGGAAATCACGTGGGCCCCCAGGGGAAATCACGTGGGCCCCCAGGGGAAATCACGTGGGCCAGGTGGGGCAATCACGTGGGCCCCCAGGGGAAATCACGTGGGCCCCCAGGGGAAATCACGTGGGCCCCCAGGGGAAATCACGTGGGCCCCCAGGGGAAATCACGTGGGCCCCCAGGGGAAATCACGTGGGCCCCCAGGGGAAATCACGTGGGCCCCCAGGGGAAATCACGTGGGCCCCCAGGGGAAATCACGTGGGCCCCCAGGGGAAATCACGTGGGCCCCCAGGGGAAATCACGTGGGCCCCCAGGGGAAATCACGTGGGCCCCCAGGGGAAATCACGTGGGCCAGGTGGGGCAATCACGTGGGCCCCCAGGTGGAGCAATCACGTGGGCCCCCAGGGGAAATCACGTGGGCCCCCAGGGGAAATCACGTGGGCCCCCAGGGGAAATCACGTGGGCCAGGTGGGGCAATCACGTGGGCCAGGTGGGGCAATCACGTGGGCCCCCAGGGGAAATCACGTGGGCCCCCAGGGGAAATCACGTGGGCCCCCAGGGGAAATCACGTGGGCCCCCAGGGGAAATCACGTGGGCCCCCAGGGGAAATCACGTGGGCCCCCAGGGGAAATCACGTGGGCCCCCAGGGGAAATCACGTGGGCCCCCAGGGGAAATCACGTGGGCCAGGTGGGGCAATCACGTGGGCCCCCAGGTGGAGCAATCACGTGGGCCCCCAGGGGAAATCACGTGGGCCCCCAGGGGAAATCACGTGGGCCCCCAGGGGAAATCACGTGGGCCCCCAGGGGAAATCACGTGGGCCCCCAGGGGAAATCACGTGGGCCCCCAGGGGAAATCACGTGGGCCCCCAGGGGAAATCACGTGGGCCCCCAGGGGAAATCACGTGGGCCAGGTGGGGCAATCACGTGGGCCCCCAGGTGGAGCAATCACGTGGGCCCCCAGGGGAAATCACGTGGGCCCCCAGGGGAAATCACGTGGGCCCCCAGGGGAAATCACGTGGGCCCCCAGGGGAAATCACGTGGGCCCCCAGGGGAAATCACGTGGGCCCCCAGGGGAAATCACGTGGGCCCCCAGGGGAAATCACGTGGGCCAGGTGGGGCAATCACGTGGGCCCCCAGGGGAGCAATCACGTGGGCCCCCAGGGGAAATCACGTGGGCCCCCAGGGGAAATCACGTGGGCCCCCAGGGGAAATCACGTGGGCCAGGTGGGGCAATCACGTGGGCCCCCAGGTGGAAATCACGTGGGCCCCCAGGGGAAATCACGTGGGCCCCCAGGGGAAATCACGTGGGCCCCCAGGGGAAATCACGTGGGCCCCCAGGTGGGGCAATCACGTGGGCCAGGTGGGGCAATCACGTGGGCCCCCAGGGGAAATCACGTGGGCCCCCAGGGGAAATCACGTGGGCCCCCAGGGGAAATCACGTGGGCCAGGTGGGGCAATCACGTGGGCCCCCAGGGGAAATCACGTGGGCCCCCAGGGGAAATCACGTGGGCCCCCAGGGGAAATCACGTGGGCCCCCAGGGGAAATCACGTGGGCCAGGTGGGGCAATCACGTGGGCCAGGTGGGGCAATCACGTGGGCCCCCAGGGGAAATCACGTGGGCCCCCAGGGGAAATCACGTGGGCCCCCAGGGGAAATCACGTGGGCCCCCAGGGGAAATCACGTGGGCCCCCAGGGGAAATCACGTGGGCCCCCAGGGGAAATCACGTGGGCCCCCAGGGGAAATCACGTGGGCCCCCAGGGGAAATCACGTGGGCCCCCAGGGGAAATCACGTGGGCCCCCAGGGGAAATCACGTGGGCCCCCAGGGGAAATCACGTGGGCCCCCAGGGGAAATCACGTGGGCCCCCAGGGGAAATCACGTGGGCCCCCAGGGGAAATCACGTGGGCCCCCAGGGGAAATCACGTGGGCCAGGTGGGGCAATCACGTGGGCCAGGTGGGGCAATCACGTGGGCCCCCAGGGGAAATCACGTGGGCCCCCAGGGGAAATCACGTGGGCCCCCAGGGGAAATCACGTGGGCCCCCAGGGGAAATCACGTGGGCCCCCAGGGGAAATCACGTGGGCCAGGTGGGGCAATCACGTGGGCCAGGTGGGGCAATCACGTGGGCCAGGTGGGGAAATCACGTGGGCCCCCAGGGGAAATCACGTGGGCCCCCAGGGGAAATCACGTGGGCCCCCAGGGGAAATCACGTGGGCCCCCAGGGGAAATCACGTGGGCCCCCAGGGGAAATCACGTGGGCCCCCAGGGGAAATCACGTGGGCCCCCAGGGGAAATCACGTGGGCCAGGTGGGGCAATCACGTGGGCCAGGTGGGGCAATCACGTGGGCCCCCAGGGGAAATCACGTGGGCCCCCAGGGGAAATCACGTGGGCCCCCAGGGGAAATCACGTGGGCCCCCAGGGGAAATCACGTGGGCCCCCAGGGGAAATCACGTGGGCCCCCAGGGGAAATCACGTGGGCCCCCAGGGGAAATCACGTGGGCCCCCAGGGGAAATCACGTGGGCCCCCAGGGGAAATCACGTGGGCCCCCAGGGGAAATCACGTGGGCCCCCAGGGGAAATCACGTGGGCCCCCAGGGGAAATCACGTGGGCCAGGTGGGGCAATCACGTGGGCCAGGTGGGGCAATCACGTGGGCCCCCAGGGGAAATCACGTGGGCCCCCAGGGGAAATCACGTGGGCCCCCAGGGGAAATCACGTGGGCCCCCAGGGGAAATCACGTGGGCCCCCAGGGGAAATCACGTGGGCCCCCAGGGGAAATCACGTGGGCCCCCAGGGGAAATCACGTGGGCCCCCAGGGGAAATCACGTGGGCCCCCAGGGGAAATCACGTGGGCCAGGTGGGGCAATCACGTGGGCCCCCAGGTGGAGCAATCACGTGGGCCCCCAGGGGAAATCACGTGGGCCCCCAGGGGAAATCACGTGGGCCCCCAGGGGAAATCACGTGGGCCCCCAGGGGAAATCACGTGGGCCCCCAGGGGAAATCACGTGGGCCCCCAGGGGAAATCACGTGGGCCCCCAGGGGAAATCACGTGGGCCCCCAGGGGAAATCACGTGGGCCCCCAGGGGAAATCACGTGGGCCAGGTGGGGCAATCACGTGGGCCCCCAGGTGGAGCAATCACGTGGGCCCCCAGGGGAAATCACGTGGGCCCCCAGGGGAAATCACGTGGGCCCCCAGGGGAAATCACGTGGGCCCCCAGGGGAAATCACGTGGGCCCCCAGGGGAAATCACGTGGGCCCCCAGGGGAAATCACGTGGGCCCCCAGGGGAAATCACGTGGGCCCCCAGGGGAAATCACGTGGGCCCCCAGGGGAAATCACGTGGGCCCCCAGGGGAAATCACGTGGGCCCCCAGGGGAAATCACGTGGGCCCCCAGGGGAAATCACGTGGGCCCCCAGGGGAAATCACGTGGGCCCCCAGGGGAAATCACGTGGGCCAGGTGGGGCAATCACGTGGGCCAGGTGGAGCAATCACGTGGGCCCCCAGGGGAAATCACGTGGGCCCCCAGGGGAAATCACGTGGGCCCCCAGGGGAAATCACGTGGGCCAGGTGGGGCAATCACGTGGGCCAGGTGGAGCAATCACGTGGGCCCCCAGGGGAAATCACGTGGGCCCCCAGGGGAAATCACGTGGGCCCCCAGGGGAAATCACGTGGGCCCCCAGGGGAAATCACGTGGGCCCCCAGGGGAAATCACGTGGGCCCCCAGGGGAAATCACGTGGGCCCCCAGGGGAAATCACGTGGGCCCCCAGGGGAAATCACGTGGGCCCCCAGGGGAAATCACGTGGGCCCCCAGGGGAAATCACGTGGGCCAGGTGGGGCAATCACGTGGGCCAGGTGGGGCAATCACGTGGGCCCCCAGGTGGAAATCACGTGGGCCCCCAGGGGAAATCACGTGGGCCCCCAGGGGAAATCACGTGGGCCCCCAGGGGAAATCACGTGGGCCCCCAGGGGAAATCACGTGGGCCCCCAGGGGAAATCACGTGGGCCCCCAGGGGAAATCACGTGGGCCCCCAGGGGAAATCACGTGGGCCCCCAGGGGAAATCACGTGGGCCCCCAGGGGAAATCACGTGGGCCCCCAGGGGAAATCACGTGGGCCCCCAGGGGAAATCACGTGGGCCCCCAGGGGAAATCACGTGGGCCCCCAGGGGAAATCACGTGGGCCCCCAGGGGAAATCACGTGGGCCCCCAGGGGAAATCACGTGGGCCCCCAGGGGAAATCACGTGGGCCAGGTGGGGCAATCACGTGGGCCCCCAGGTGGAGCAATCACGTGGGCCCCCAGGGGAAATCACGTGGGCCCCCAGGGGAAATCACGTGGGCCCCCAGGGGAAATCACGTGGGCCCCCAGGGGAAATCACGTGGGCCCCCAGGGGAAATCACGTGGGCCAGGTGGGGCAATCACGTGGGCCCCCAGGTGGAGCAATCACGTGGGCCCCCAGGGGAAATCACGTGGGCCCCCAGGGGAAATCACGTGGGCCCCCAGGGGAAATCACGTGGGCCCCCAGGTGGGGCAATCACGTGGGCCAGGTGGGGCAATCACGTGGGCCCCCAGGGGAAATCACGTGGGCCCCCAGGGGAAATCACGTGGGCCCCCAGGGGAAATCACGTGGGCCAGGTGGGGCAATCACGTGGGCCCCCAGGGGAAATCACGTGGGCCCCCAGGGGAAATCACGTGGGCCCCCAGGGGAAATCACGTGGGCCCCCAGGGGAAATCACGTGGGCCCCCAGGGGAAATCACGTGGGCCCCCAGGGGAAATCACGTGGGCCAGGTGGGGCAATCACGTGGGCCCCCAGGTGGAGCAATCACGTGGGCCCCCAGGGGAAATCACGTGGGCCCCCAGGGGAAATCACGTGGGCCCCCAGGGGAAATCACGTGGGCCAGGTGGGGCAATCACGTGGGCCAGGTGGGGCAATCACGTGGGCCCCCAGGGGAAATCACGTGGGCCCCCAGGGGAAATCACGTGGGCCCCCAGGGGAAATCACGTGGGCCCCCAGGGGAAATCACGTGGGCCCCCAGGGGAAATCACGTGGGCCCCCAGGGGAAATCACGTGGGCCCCCAGGGGAAATCACGTGGGCCCCCAGGGGAAATCACGTGGGCCCCCAGGGGAAATCACGTGGGCCCCCAGGGGAAATCACGTGGGCCCCCAGGGGAAATCACGTGGGCCCCCAGGGGAAATCACGTGGGCCCCCAGGGGAAATCACGTGGGCCAGGTGGGGCAATCACGTGGGCCAGGTGGGGCAATCACGTGGGCCCCCAGGGGAAATCACGTGGGCCCCCAGGGGAAATCACGTGGGCCCCCAGGGGAAATCACGTGGGCCCCCAGGGGAAATCACGTGGGCCCCCAGGGGAAATCACGTGGGCCAGGTGGGGCAATCACGTGGGCCAGGTGGGGCAATCACGTGGGCCCCCAGGGGAAATCACGTGGGCCCCCAGGGGAAATCACGTGGGCCCCCAGGGGAAATCACGTGGGCCCCCAGGGGAAATCACGTGGGCCCCCAGGGGAAATCACGTGGGCCCCCAGGGGAAATCACGTGGGCCCCCAGGGGAAATCACGTGGGCCAGGTGGGGCAATCACGTGGGCCCCCAGGTGGAGCAATCACGTGGGCCCCCAGGGGAAATCACGTGGGCCCCCAGGGGAAATCACGTGGGCCCCCAGGGGAAATCACGTGGGCCCCCAGGTGGGGCAATCACGTGGGCCAGGTGGGGCAATCACGTGGGCCCCCAGGGGAAATCACGTGGGCCCCCAGGGGAAATCACGTGGGCCCCCAGGGGAAATCACGTGGGCCAGGTGGGGAAATCACGTGGGCCCCCAGGGGAAATCACGTGGGCCCCCAGGGGAAATCACGTGGGCCCCCAGGGGAAATCACGTGGGCCCCCAGGGGAAATCACGTGGGCCCCCAGGGGAAATCACGTGGGCCCCCAGGGGAAATCACGTGGGCCAGGTGGGGCAATCACGTGGGCCAGGTGGAGCAATCACGTGGGCCCCCAGGGGAAATCACGTGGGCCCCCAGGGGAAATCACGTGGGCCCCCAGGGGAAATCACGTGGGCCAGGTGGGGCAATCACGTGGGCCAGGTGGGGCAATCACGTGGGCCCCCAGGGGAAATCACGTGGGCCCCCAGGGGAAATCACGTGGGCCCCCAGGGGAAATCACGTGGGCCCCCAGGGGAAATCACGTGGGCCCCCAGGGGAAATCACGTGGGCCCCCAGGGGAAATCACGTGGGCCCCCAGGGGAAATCACGTGGGCCCCCAGGGGAAATCACGTGGGCCCCCAGGGGAAATCACGTGGGCCCCCAGGGGAAATCACGTGGGCCCCCAGGGGAAATCACGTGGGCCCCCAGGGGAAATCACGTGGGCCCCCAGGGGAAATCACGTGGGCCCCCAGGGGAAATCACGTGGGCCCCCAGGGGAAATCACGTGGGCCAGGTGGGGCAATCACGTGGGCCAGGTGGGGCAATCACGTGGGCCCCCAGGGGAAATCACGTGGGCCCCCAGGGGAAATCACGTGGGCCCCCAGGGGAAATCACGTGGGCCCCCAGGGGAAATCACGTGGGCCCCCAGGGGAAATCACGTGGGCCAGGTGGGGCAATCACGTGGGCCAGGTGGGGCAATCACGTGGGCCCCCAGGTGGAAATCACGTGGGCCCCCAGGGGAAATCACGTGGGCCCCCAGGGGAAATCACGTGGGCCCCCAGGGGAAATCACGTGGGCCCCCAGGGGAAATCACGTGGGCCCCCAGGGGAAATCACGTGGGCCCCCAGGGGAAATCACGTGGGCCCCCAGGGGAAATCACGTGGGCCCCCAGGGGAAATCACGTGGGCCCCCAGGGGAAATCACGTGGGCCCCCAGGGGAAATCACGTGGGCCCCCAGGGGAAATCACGTGGGCCCCCAGGGGAAATCACGTGGGCCCCCAGGGGAAATCACGTGGGCCAGGTGGGGCAATCACGTGGGCCAGGTGGAGCAATCACGTGGGCCCCCAGGGGAAATCACGTGGGCCCCCAGGGGAAATCACGTGGGCCCCCAGGGGAAATCACGTGGGCCAGGTGGGGCAATCACGTGGGCCAGGTGGGGCAATCACGTGGGCCCCCAGGGGAAATCACGTGGGCCCCCAGGGGAAATCACGTGGGCCCCCAGGGGAAATCACGTGGGCCCCCAGGGGAAATCACGTGGGCCCCCAGGGGAAATCACGTGGGCCCCCAGGGGAAATCACGTGGGCCCCCAGGGGAAATCACGTGGGCCCCCAGGGGAAATCACGTGGGCCCCCAGGGGAAATCACGTGGGCCCCCAGGGGAAATCACGTGGGCCAGGTGGGGAAATCACGTGGGCCAGGTGGGGCAATCACGTGGGCCCCCAGGTGGAAATCACGTGGGCCCCCAGGGGAAATCACGTGGGCCCCCAGGGGAAATCACGTGGGCCCCCAGGGGAAATCACGTGGGCCCCCAGGGGAAATCACGTGGGCCCCCAGGGGAAATCACGTGGGCCCCCAGGGGAAATCACGTGGGCCCCCAGGGGAAATCACGTGGGCCCCCAGGGGAAATCACGTGGGCCCCCAGGGGAAATCACGTGGGCCCCCAGGGGAAATCACGTGGGCCCCCAGGGGAAATCACGTGGGCCCCCAGGGGAAATCACGTGGGCCCCCAGGGGAAATCACGTGGGCCCCCAGGGGAAATCACGTGGGCCCCCAGGGGAAATCACGTGGGCCCCCAGGGGAAATCACGTGGGCCAGGTGGGGCAATCACGTGGGCCCCCAGGTGGAGCAATCACGTGGGCCCCCAGGGGAAATCACGTGGGCCCCCAGGGGAAATCACGTGGGCCCCCAGGGGAAATCACGTGGGCCCCCAGGGGAAATCACGTGGGCCCCCAGGGGAAATCACGTGGGCCAGGTGGGGCAATCACGTGGGCCCCCAGGTGGAGCAATCACGTGGGCCCCCAGGGGAAATCACGTGGGCCCCCAGGGGAAATCACGTGGGCCCCCAGGGGAAATCACGTGGGCCCCCAGGGGAAATCACGTGGGCCAGGTGGGGAAATCACGTGGGCCAGGTGGGGCAATCACGTGGGCCCCCAGGTGGAAATCACGTGGGCCCCCAGGGGAAATCACGTGGGCCCCCAGGGGAAATCACGTGGGCCCCCAGGGGAAATCACGTGGGCCCCCAGGGGAAATCACGTGGGCCCCCAGGGGAAATCACGTGGGCCCCCAGGGGAAATCACGTGGGCCAGGTGGGGCAATCACGTGGGCCAGGTGGGGCAATCACGTGGGCCCCCAGGGGAAATCACGTGGGCCCCCAGGGGAAATCACGTGGGCCCCCAGGGGAAATCACGTGGGCCCCCAGGGGAAATCACGTGGGCCAGGTGGGGCAATCACGTGGGCCAGGTGGGGAAATCACGTGGGCCCCCAGGGGAAATCACGTGGGCCCCCAGGGGAAATCACGTGGGCCCCCAGGGGAAATCACGTGGGCCCCCAGGGGAAATCACGTGGGCCAGGTGGGGCAATCACGTGGGCCAGGTGGGGCAATCACGTGGGCCCCCAGGTGGAAATCACGTGGGCCCCCAGGGGAAATCACGTGGGCCCCCAGGGGAAATCACGTGGGCCCCCAGGGGAAATCACGTGGGCCCCCAGGGGAAATCACGTGGGCCCCCAGGGGAAATCACGTGGGCCCCCAGGGGAAATCACGTGGGCCCCCAGGGGAAATCACGTGGGCCAGGTGGGGCAATCACGTGGGCCCCCAGGGGAAATCACGTGGGCCCCCAGGGGAAATCACGTGGGCCCCCAGGGGAAATCACGTGGGCCCCCAGGGGAAATCACGTGGGCCAGGTGGGGCAATCACGTGGGCCAGGTGGGGAAATCACGTGGGCCCCCAGGGGAAATCACGTGGGCCCCCAGGGGAAATCACGTGGGCCCCCAGGGGAAATCACGTGGGCCCCCAGGGGAAATCACGTGGGCCCCCAGGGGAAATCACGTGGGCCCCCAGGGGAAATCACGTGGGCCCCCAGGGGAAATCACGTGGGCCCCCAGGTGGAGCAATCACGTGGGCCCCCAGGGGAAATCACGTGGGCCCCCAGGGGAAATCACGTGGGCCCCCAGGGGAAATCACGTGGGCCCCCAGGGGAAATCACGTGGGCCCCCAGGGGAAATCACGTGGGCCCCCAGGGGAAATCACGTGGGCCCCCAGGGGAAATCACGTGGGCCCCCAGGGGAAATCACGTGGGCCCCCAGGGGAAATCACGTGGGCCCCCAGGGGAAATCACGTGGGCCCCCAGGGGAAATCACGTGGGCCCCCAGGGGAAATCACGTGGGCCAGGTGGGGCAATCACGTGGGCCAGGTGGAGCAATCACGTGGGCCCCCAGGGGAAATCACGTGGGCCCCCAGGGGAAATCACGTGGGCCCCCAGGGGAAATCACGTGGGCCCCCAGGGGAAATCACGTGGGCCCCCAGGGGAAATCACGTGGGCCCCCAGGGGAAATCACGTGGGCCAGGTGGGGAAATCACGTGGGCCAGGTGGGGCAATCACGTGGGCCCCCAGGGGAAATCACGTGGGCCCCCAGGGGAAATCACGTGGGCCCCCAGGGGAAATCACGTGGGCCAGGTGGGGCAATCACGTGGGCCAGGTGGGGCAATCACGTGGGCCCCCAGGGGAAATCACGTGGGCCCCCAGGGGAAATCACGTGGGCCCCCAGGGGAAATCACGTGGGCCCCCAGGGGAAATCACGTGGGCCCCCAGGGGAAATCACGTGGGCCCCCAGGGGAAATCACGTGGGCCCCCAGGGGAAATCACGTGGGCCAGGTGGGGCAATCACGTGGGCCAGGTGGGGCAATCACGTGGGCCCCCAGGTGGAAATCACGTGGGCCCCCAGGGGAAATCACGTGGGCCCCCAGGGGAAATCACGTGGGCCCCCAGGGGAAATCACGTGGGCCCCCAGGGGAAATCACGTGGGCCCCCAGGGGAAATCACGTGGGCCCCCAGGGGAAATCACGTGGGCCCCCAGGGGAAATCACGTGGGCCAGGTGGGGCAATCACGTGGGCCCCCAGGTGGAGCAATCACGTGGGCCCCCAGGGGAAATCACGTGGGCCCCCAGGGGAAATCACGTGGGCCCCCAGGGGAAATCACGTGGGCCAGGTGGGGCAATCACGTGGGCCAGGTGGGGCAATCACGTGGGCCCCCAGGGGAAATCACGTGGGCCCCCAGGGGAAATCACGTGGGCCCCCAGGGGAAATCACGTGGGCCCCCAGGGGAAATCACGTGGGCCCCCAGGGGAAATCACGTGGGCCCCCAGGTGGAAATCACGTGGGCCCCCAGGGGAAATCACGTGGGCCCCCAGGGGAAATCACGTGGGCCCCCAGGGGAAATCACGTGGGCCCCCAGGGGAAATCACGTGGGCCAGGTGGGGCAATCACGTGGGCCAGGTGGAGCAATCACGTGGGCCCCCAGGGGAAATCACGTGGGCCCCCAGGGGAAATCACGTGGGCCCCCAGGGGAAATCACGTGGGCCCCCAGGGGAAATCACGTGGGCCCCCAGGGGAAATCACGTGGGCCCCCAGGGGAAATCACGTGGGCCCCCAGGGGAAATCACGTGGGCCAGGTGGGGCAATCACGTGGGCCCCCAGGTGGAGCAATCACGTGGGCCCCCAGGGGAAATCACGTGGGCCCCCAGGGGAAATCACGTGGGCCCCCAGGGGAAATCACGTGGGCCAGGTGGGGCAATCACGTGGGCCCCCAGGTGGAGCAATCACGTGGGCCCCCAGGGGAAATCACGTGGGCCCCCAGGGGAAATCACGTGGGCCCCCAGGGGAAATCACGTGGGCCCCCAGGGGAAATCACGTGGGCCCCCAGGGGAAATCACGTGGGCCCCCAGGGGAAATCACGTGGGCCCCCAGGGGAAATCACGTGGGCCCCCAGGGGAAATCACGTGGGCCCCCAGGTGGGGCAATCACGTGGGCCCCCAGGGGAAATCACGTGGGCCCCCAGGGGAAATCACGTGGGCCCCCAGGGGAAATCACGTGGGCCCCCAGGGGAAATCACGTGGGCCAGGTGGGGCAATCACGTGGGCCCCCAGGGGAAATCACGTGGGCCCCCAGGGGAAATCACGTGGGCCCCCAGGGGAAATCACGTGGGCCCCCAGGGGAAATCACGTGGGCCAGGTGGGGCAATCACGTGGGCCCCCAGGTGGAGCAATCACGTGGGCCCCCAGGGGAAATCACGTGGGCCCCCAGGGGAAATCACGTGGGCCCCCAGGGGAAATCACGTGGGCCCCCAGGGGAAATCACGTGGGCCCCCAGGGGAAATCACGTGGGCCCCCAGGGGAAATCACGTGGGCCCCCAGGGGAAATCACGTGGGCCCCCAGGGGAAATCACGTGGGCCCCCAGGGGAAATCACGTGGGCCCCCAGGGGAAATCACGTGGGCCCCCAGGTGGGGCAATCACGTGGGCCCCCAGGGGAAATCACGTGGGCCCCCAGGGGAAATGACGTGGGCCCCCAGGGGAAATCACGTGGGCCCCCAGGGGAAATCACGTGGGCCAGGTGGGGAAATCACGTGGGCCAGGTGGGGCAATCACGTGGGCCCCCAGGTGGAGCAATCACGTGGGCCCCCAGGGGAAATCACGTGGGCCCCCAGGGGAAATCACGTGGGCCCCCAGGGGAAATCACGTGGGCCCCCAGGGGAAATCACGTGGGCCAGGTGGGGCAATCACGTGGGCCCCCAGGGGAAATCACGTGGGCCCCCAGGGGAAATCACGTGGGCCCCCAGGGGAAATCACGTGGGCCCCCAGGGGAAATCACGTGGGCCCCCAGGGGAAATCACGTGGGCCCCCAGGGGAAATCACGTGGGCCAGGTGGGGCAATCACGTGGGCCCCCAGGTGGAAATCACGTGGGCCCCCAGGGGAAATCACGTGGGCCCCCAGGGGAAATCACGTGGGCCCCCAGGGGAAATCACGTGGGCCCCCAGGGGAAATCACGTGGGCCCCCAGGGGAAATCACGTGGGCCCCCAGGGGAAATCACGTGGGCCCCCAGGGGAAATCACGTGGGCCAGGTGGGGCAATCACGTGGGCCAGGTGGAGCAATCACGTGGGCCCCCAGGGGAAATCACGTGGGCCCCCAGGGGAAATCACGTGGGCCCCCAGGGGAAATCACGTGGGCCCCCAGGGGAAATCACGTGGGCCAGGTGGGGCAATCACGTGGGCCCCCAGGGGAAATCACGTGGGCCCCCAGGGGAAATCACGTGGGCCCCCAGGGGAAATCACGTGGGCCCCCAGGGGAAATCACGTGGGCCCCCAGGGGAAATCACGTGGGCCAGGTGGGGCAATCACGTGGGCCCCCAGGGGAAATCACGTGGGCCCCCAGGGGAAATCACGTGGGCCCCCAGGGGAAATCACGTGGGCCCCCAGGGGAAATCACGTGGGCCCCCAGGGGAAATCACGTGGGCCCCCAGGGGAAATCACGTGGGCCAGGTGGGGCAATCACGTGGGCCCCCAGGGGAAATCACGTGGGCCCCCAGGGGAAATCACGTGGGCCCCCAGGGGAAATCACGTGGGCCCCCAGGGGAAATCACGTGGGCCCCCAGGGGAAATCACGTGGGCCAGGTGGGGCAATCACGTGGGCCCCCAGGGGAAATCACGTGGGCCCCCAGGGGAAATCACGTGGGCCCCCAGGGGAAATCACGTGGGCCCCCAGGGGAAATCACGTGGGCCCCCAGGGGAAATCACGTGGGCCCCCAGGGGAAATCACGTGGGCCAGGTGGGGAAATCACGTGGGCCAGGTGGGGCAATCACGTGGGCCCCCAGGTGGAGCAATCACGTGGGCCCCCAGGGGAAATCACGTGGGCCCCCAGGGGAAATCACGTGGGCCCCCAGGGGAAATCACGTGGGCCCCCAGGGGAAATCACGTGGGCCCCCAGGGGAAATCACGTGGGCCCCCAGGGGAAATCACGTGGGCCCCCAGGGGAAATCACGTGGGCCCCCAGGGGAAATCACGTGGGCCCCCAGGGGAAATCACGTGGGCCCCCAGGGGAAATCACGTGGGCCCCCAGGGGAAATCACGTGGGCCCCCAGGGGAAATCACGTGGGCCCCCAGGGGAAATCACGTGGGCCCCCAGGGGAAATCACGTGGGCCCCCAGGGGAAATCACGTGGGCCCCCAGGGGAAATCACGTGGGCCAGGTGGGGCAATCACGTGGGCCAGGTGGGGCAATCACGTGGGCCCCCAGGTGGAGCAATCACGTGGGCCCCCAGGGGAAATCACGTGGGCCCCCAGGGGAAATCACGTGGGCCCCCAGGGGAAATCACGTGGGCCCCCAGGGGAAATCACGTGGGCCCCCAGGGGAAATCACGTGGGCCCCCAGGGGAAATCACGTGGGCCCCCAGGGGAAATCACGTGGGCCCCCAGGGGAAATCACGTGGGCCCCCAGGGGAAATCACGTGGGCCCCCAGGGGAAATCACGTGGGCCCCCAGGGGAAATCACGTGGGCCAGGTGGGGCAATCACGTGGGCCCCCAGGGGAAATCACGTGGGCCCCCAGGGGAAATCACGTGGGCCCCCAGGGGAAATCACGTGGGCCCCCAGGGGAAATCACGTGGGCCCCCAGGGGAAATCACGTGGGCCCCCAGGGGAAATCACGTGGGCCAGGTGGGGCAATCACGTGGGCCCCCAGGGGAAATCACGTGGGCCCCCAGGGGAAATCACGTGGGCCCCCAGGGGAAATCACGTGGGCCCCCAGGGGAAATCACGTGGGCCCCCAGGGGAAATCACGTGGGCCCCCAGGGGAAATCACGTGGGCCAGGTGGGGCAATCACGTGGGCCAGGTGGGGCAATCACGTGGGCCCCCAGGTGGAGCAATCACGTGGGCCCCCAGGGGAAATCACGTGGGCCCCCAGGGGAAATCACGTGGGCCCCCAGGGGAAATCACGTGGGCCCCCAGGGGAAATCACGTGGGCCCCCAGGGGAAATCACGTGGGCCCCCAGGGGAAATCACGTGGGCCCCCAGGGGAAATCACGTGGGCCCCCAGGGGAAATCACGTGGGCCCCCAGGGGAAATCACGTGGGCCCCCAGGGGAAATCACGTGGGCCCCCAGGGGAAATCACGTGGGCCCCCAGGTGGAGCAATCACGTGGGCCCCCAGGGGAAATCACGTGGGCCCCCAGGGGAAATCACGTGGGCCCCCAGGGGAAATCACGTGGGCCCCCAGGGGAAATCACGTGGGCCCCCAGGGGAAATCACGTGGGCCCCCAGGGGAAATCACGTGGGCCCCCAGGGGAAATCACGTGGGCCCCCAGGTGGAGCAATCACGTGGGCCCCCAGGGGAAATCACGTGGGCCCCCAGGGGAAATCACGTGGGCCCCCAGGGGAAATCACGTGGGCCCCCAGGGGAAATCACGTGGGCCAGGTGGGGCAATCACGTGGGCCAGGTGGGGCAATCACGTGGGCCCCCAGGGGAAATCACGTGGGCCCCCAGGGGAAATCACGTGGGCCCCCAGGGGAAATCACGTGGGCCCCCAGGGGAAATCACGTGGGCCCCCAGGGGAAATCACGTGGGCCAGGTGGGGCAATCACGTGGGCCCCCAGGGGAAATCACGTGGGCCCCCAGGGGAAATCACGTGGGCCCCCAGGGGAAATCACGTGGGCCCCCAGGGGAAATCACGTGGGCCCCCAGGGGAAATCACGTGGGCCCCCAGGGGAAATCACGTGGGCCAGGTGGGGCAATCACGTGGGCCCCCAGGTGGAGCAATCACGTGGGCCCCCAGGGGAAATCACGTGGGCCCCCAGGGGAAATCACGTGGGCCCCCAGGGGAAATCACGTGGGCCCCCAGGGGAAATCACGTGGGCCCCCAGGGGAAATCACGTGGGCCCCCAGGGGAAATCACGTGGGCCCCCAGGGGAAATCACGTGGGCCAGGTGGGGCAATCACGTGGGCCAGGTGGAGCAATCACGTGGGCCCCCAGGGGAAATCACGTGGGCCCCCAGGGGAAATCACGTGGGCCCCCAGGGGAAATCACGTGGGCCCCCAGGGGAAATCACGTGGGCCAGGTGGGGCAATCACGTGGGCCCCCAGGGGAAATCACGTGGGCCCCCAGGGGAAATCACGTGGGCCCCCAGGGGAAATCACGTGGGCCCCCAGGGGAAATCACGTGGGCCCCCAGGGGAAATCACGTGGGCCAGGTGGGGCAATCACGTGGGCCCCCAGGGGAAATCACGTGGGCCCCCAGGGGAAATCACGTGGGCCCCCAGGGGAAATCACGTGGGCCCCCAGGGGAAATCACGTGGGCCCCCAGGGGAAATCACGTGGGCCCCCAGGGGAAATCACGTGGGCCAGGTGGGGCAATCACGTGGGCCCCCAGGGGAAATCACGTGGGCCCCCAGGGGAAATCACGTGGGCCCCCAGGGGAAATCACGTGGGCCCCCAGGGGAAATCACGTGGGCCCCCAGGGGAAATCACGTGGGCCAGGTGGGGCAATCACGTGGGCCCCCAGGGGAAATCACGTGGGCCCCCAGGGGAAATCACGTGGGCCCCCAGGGGAAATCACGTGGGCCCCCAGGGGAAATCACGTGGGCCCCCAGGGGAAATCACGTGGGCCCCCAGGGGAAATCACGTGGGCCAGGTGGGGCAATCACGTGGGCCAGGTGGGGCAATCACGTGGGCCCCCAGGTGGAAATCACGTGGGCCCCCAGGGGAAATCACGTGGGCCCCCAGGGGAAATCACGTGGGCCCCCAGGGGAAATCACGTGGGCCCCCAGGGGAAATCACGTGGGCCCCCAGGGGAAATCACCTGGCCCCCAGGGGAAAATCAGGGTGGCCCCCCAGGGGAAATCACGTGGGCCCCCAGGGGAAATCACGTGGGCCCCCAGGGGAAATCACGTGGGCCCCCAGGGGAAATCACGTGGGCCCCCAGGCTGGAGCAATCACGTGGGCCCCCAGGGGAAATCATGTGGGCCCCCAGGGGAAATCACGTGGGCCCCCAGGGGAACGATCACCTGGGCCCCCAGGGGAAATCACGTGGGCCAGGTGGGGCAATCACGTGGGCCAGGTGGGGCAATCACGTGGGCCAGGTGGAGCAATCACGTGGGCCCCCATGTGAAATCACGTAGGCCCCCAGGGGAAATCACGTGGTGCCCCAGGGGGAAATCACGTGGACCCTGCAGGGGAAATCACGAGGGCCCCCAGGGGAAATCACGTGGGCCCCCAGGGGGAAATCACGTGGGCCCCCAGGGGAAATCCCAGGGGAAAGCACGTGGGCCTCCAGGGGAAATCACGTGGGCCAGGTGGGGCAATCACGTGGGGCCCCAGGGGAAATCACGTGGGCCCCCAGGGGAAATCACGTGGGCCCCCAGGGGAAATCACGTGGGCCCCCAGGGGAAATCACGTGGTCCCCCAGGGCAAATCACGTGGGCCGCCAGGGGAAATCACGTGGGCCCCCAGGGGAAATCACGTGGGCCCCCAGGGGAAATCACGTGGGCCCCCAGGGGAAATCACGTGGGCCCCCAGGGGAAATCACGTGGGCCCCCAGGGGAAATCACGTGGGCCCCCAGGGGAAATCATGTGGGCCCCCAGGGGAAATCACGTGGGCCCCCAGGGGAAATCACGTGGGCCCCCAGGGGAAATCACGTGGGCCCCCAGGGGAAATCACGTGGGCCAGGTGGGGCAATCACATGGGCCAGGTGGGGCAATCACGTGGGCCAGGTGGAGCAATCTCGTGGGCCACCAGGGCAAATCACGTGGGCCCCCAGGGGAAATCACGTGGGCCCCCAGGGGAAATCACGTGGGCCAGGTGGGGCAATCACGTGAGCCCCCAGGTGAAATCACGTGGGCCCCCAGGGGAAATCACGTGGGCCCCCAGGGGAAATCACGTGGGCCCCCAGGGGAAATCACGTGGGCCAGGTGGGGCAATCACGTGGGCCCCCAGGTGAAATCACGTGGGCCCCCAGGGGAAATCACGTGGGCCCCCACGGGAAATCACGTGGTCCCCCAGGGGAAATCACGTGGGCCTCCAGGGGAAATCACGTGGGCCAGGTAGGGGAATCACGTGCGGCCCCAGGGGAAATCACGTGGGCCCCCAGGGGAAATCACGTGGGCCCCCAGGGGAAATCACGTGGGCCCCCAGGGGAAATCACGTGGGCCCCCAGGGGAAATCACGTGGGCCCCAGGGGAAATCACGTGGGCCAGGTGGGGCAATCACGTGGGCCAGGTGGAGCAATCACGTGGGCCCCCAGGGGAAATCACGTGGGCCCCCAGGGGAAATCACGTGGGCCCCCAGGGGAAATCACGTGGGCCAGGTGGGGCAATCACGTGGGCCAGGTGGAGCAATCACGTGGGCCCCCAGGGGAAATCACGTGGGCCCCCAGGGGAAATCACGTGGGCCCCCAGGGGAAATCACGTGGGCCAGGTGGGGCAATCACGTGGGCCATGTGGAGCAATCACGTGGGCCCCCAGGGGAAATCACGTGGGCCCCCAGGGGAAATCACGTGGGCCCCCAGGGGAAATCACGTGGGCCCCCAGGGGAAATCACGTGGGCCCCCAGGGGAAATCACGTGGGCCAGGTGGAGCAATCACGTGGGCCCCCAGGGGAAATCACGTGGGCCCCCAGGGGAAATCACGTGGGCCCCCAGGGGAAATCACGTGGGCCCCCAGGGGAAATCACGTGGGCCAGGTGGGGCAATCACGTGGGCCAGGTGGAGCAATCACGTGGGCCCCCAGGGTAAATCACGTGGGCCCCCAGGGGAAATCACGTGGGCCCCCAGGGGAAATCACGTGGGCCCCCAGGGGAAAGCACGTGGGCCCCCAGGGGAAATCACGTGGGCCCCCAGGGGAAATCACGTGGGCCCCCAGGGGAAATCACGTGGGCCAGGTGGGGCAATCACGTGGGCCAGGTGGAGCAATCACGTGGGCCCCCAGGGGAAATCACGTGGGCCCCCAGGGGAAATCACGTGGGCCCCCAGGGGAAATCACGTGGGCCAGGTGGGGCAATCACGTGGGCCAGGTGGAGCAATCACGTGGGCCCCCAGGGGAAATCACGTGGGCCAGGTGGAGCAATCACGTGGGACCCCAGGGGAAATCACGTGGGCCCCCAGGGGAAATCACGTGGGCCCCCAGGGGAAATCACGTGGGCCCCCAGGGGAAATCACGTGGGCCAGGTGGGGCAATCACGTGGGCCCCCAGGGGAAATCACGAGGGCCCCCAGGGGAAATCACGTGGGCCCCCAGGGGAAATCACGTGGGCCCCCAGGGGAAATCACGTGGGCCCCCAGGGGAAAGCACGTGGGCCCCCAGGGGAAATCACGTGGGCCCCCAGGGGCAATCACGTGGGCCAGGTGGGGCAATCACGTGGGCCAGGTGGAGCAATCACGTGGGCCCCCAGGGCAAATCACGTGGGCCGCCAGGGGAAATCACGTGGGCCCCCAGGGGAAATCACGTGGGCCCCCGGGGGAAATAACGTGGGCCCCCAGGGGAAATCACGTGGGCCCCCAGGGGAAATCACGTGGGCCCCCAGGGGAAATCACGTGGGCCAGGTGGGGCAATCACGTGGGCCAGGTGGAGCAATCACGTGGGCCCCAAGGGGAAATCACGTGGGCCCCCAGGGGAAATCACGTGGACCCCAGGGGAAATCACGTGGGCCCCCAGGGGAAATCACGTGGGCCAGGTGGGGCAATCACGTGAGCCCCCAGGTGAAATCACGTGGACCCCCAGGGGAAATCACGTGGGCCCCCACGGGAAATCACGTGGTCCCCCAGGGGAAATCACGTGGGCCTCCAGGGGAAATCACGTGGGCCAGGTGGGGCAATCACGCGGGGCCCCAGGGGAAATCACGTGGGCCCCCAGGGGAAATCACGTGGGCCCCCAGGGGAAATCACGTCGGCCCCCAGGGGAAATCACGTGGGCCCCCAGGGGAAATCACGTGGGCCCCCAGGGGAAATCACGTGGGCCAGGTGGGGCAATCACGTGGGCCCCCAGGTGAAATCACGTGGGGCCCAGGGGAAATCACGTGGGCCCCCAGGGGAAATCACGTGGTCCCCCAGGGGAAAGCACGTGGGCCTCCAGGGGAAATCACGTGGGCCAGGTGGGGCAATCACGTGGGGCCCCAGGGGAAATCACGTGGGCCCCCAGGGGAAATCACGTGGGCCCCCAGGGGAAATCACGTGGGCACCCAGGGGAAATCACGTGGGCCCCCAGGGGAAATCACGGGGGCCCCCAGGGGAAATCACGTGGGCCAGGTGGGGCAATCACGTGGGCCAGGTGGGGCAATCACGTGGGCCAGGTGGAGCAATCACATGGGCCCCCAGGGGAAATCACGGGGGCCCCCAGGGGAAATCACGGGGGCCCCCAGGGGAAATCACGTGGGCCCCCAGGGGAAATCACGTGGGCCCCCAGGGGAAATCACGTGGGCCCCCAGGGGAAATCACGTGGGCCCCCAGGGGAAATCACGTGGGCCCCCAGGGGAAATCACGTGGGCCCCCAGGGGAAATCACGTGGGCCCCAGGGGAAATCACGTGGGCCCCCAGGGGAAATCACGTGGGCCAGGTGGAGCAATCACGTGGGCCCCCAGGGGAAATCACGTGGGCCCCCAGGGGAAATCACGTGGGCCCCCAGGGGAAATCACGTGGGCCCCCAGGGGAAATCACGTGGGCCAGGTGGGGCAATCACGTGGGCCAGGTGGGGCAATCACGTGGGCCAGGTGGAGCAATCACGTGGGCCCCCAGGGGAAATCACGTGGGCCCCAGGGGAAATCACGTGGGCCCCCAGGGGAAATCACGTGGGCCCCCAGGGGAAATCACGTGGGCCAGGTGGGGCAATCACGTTGGCCCCCAGGTGAAATCACGTGGTCGCCCAGGGCAAATCACGTGGGCCGCCAGGGGAAATCACGTGGGCCCCCAGGGGAAATCACGTGGGCCCCCAGGGGAAATCACGTGGGCCCCCAGGGGAAATCACGTGGGCCAGGTGGGGCAATCACGTGGGCCAGGTGGAGCAATCACGTGGGCCCCCAGGGCAAATCACGTGGGCCGCCAGGGGAAATCACGTGGGCCCCCAGGGGAAATCACGTGGGCCCCCGGGGGAAATAACGTGGGCCCCCAGGGGAAATCACGTGGGCCCCCAGGGGAAATCACGTGGGCCCCCAGGGGAAATCACGTGGGCCAGGTGGGGCAATCACGTGGGCCAGGTGGAGCAATCACGTGGGCCCCAAGGGGAAATCACGTGGGCCCCCAGGGGAAATCACGTGGACCCCAGGGGAAATCACGTGGGCCCCCAGGGGAAATCACGTGGGCCAGGTGGGGCAATCACGTGAGCCCCCAGGTGAAATCACGTGGACCCCCAGGGGAAATCACGTGGGCCCCCACGGGAAATCACGTGGTCCCCCAGGGGAAATCACGTGGGCCTCCAGGGGAAATCACGTGGGCCAGGTGGGGCAATCACGCGGGGCCCCAGGGGAAATCACGTGGGCCCCCAGGGGAAATCACGTGGGCCCCCAGGGGAAATCACGTCGGCCCCCAGGGGAAATCACGTGGGCCCCCAGGGGAAATCACGTGGGCCCCCAGGGGAAATCACGTGGGCCAGGTGGGGCAATCACGTGGGCCCCCAGGTGAAATCACGTGGGGCCCAGGGGAAATCACGTGGGCCCCCAGGGGAAATCACGTGGTCCCCCAGGGGAAAGCACGTGGGCCTCCAGGGGAAATCACGTGGGCCAGGTGGGGCAATCACGTGGGGCCCCAGGGGAAATCACGTGGGCCCCCAGGGGAAATCACGTGGGCCCCCAGGGGAAATCACGTGGGCACCCAGGGGAAATCACGTGGGCCCCCAGGGGAAATCACGGGGGCCCCCAGGGGAAATCACGTGGGCCAGGTGGGGCAATCACGTGGGCCAGGTGGGGCAATCACGTGGGCCAGGTGGAGCAATCACGTGGGCCCCCAGGGGAAATCACGTGGGCCCCCAGGGGAAATCACGTGGGCCCCCAGGGGAAATCACGTGGGCCCCCAGGGGAAATCACGTGGGCCCCCAGGGGAAATCACGTGGGCCCCCAGGGGAAATCACGTGGGCCCCCAGGGGAAATCACGTGGGCCCCCAGGGGAAATCACGTGGGCCCCCAGGGGAAATCACGTGGGCCCCCAGGGGAAATCACGTGGGCCCCCAGGGGAAATCACGTGGGCCAGGTGGAGCAATCACGTGGGCCCCCAGGTGAAATCACGTGGGCCCCCAGGGGAAATGACGTGGGCCCCCAGGGGAAATCACGTGGGCCCCCAGGGGAAATCACGTGGGCCAGGTGGGGCAATCACGTGGGCCAGGTGGGGCAATCACGTGGGCCAGGTGGAGCAATCACGTGGGCCCCCAGGGGAAATCACGTGGGCCCCAGGGGAAATCACGTGGGCCCCCAGGGGAAATCACGTGGGCCCCCAGGGGAAATCACGTGGGCCAGGTGGGGCAATCACGTTGGCCCCCAGGTGAAATCACGTGGTCCCCCAGGGCAAATCACGTGGGCCGCCAGGGGAAATCACGTGGGCCCCCAGGGGAAATCACGTGGGCCCCCAGGGGAAATCACGTGGGCCCCCAGGGGAAATCACGTGGGCCAGGTGGGGCAGTCACGTGGGCCAGGTGGGGCAATCACGTGGGCCAGGTGGAGCAATCACGTGGGCCCCCAGGGGAAATCACGTGGGCCCCCAGGGGAAATCACGTGGGCCCCCAGGGGAAATCACGTGGGCCCCCAGGGGAAATCACGTGGGCCCCCAGGGGAAATCACGTGGGCCCCCAGGGGAAATCACGTGGGCCCCCAGGGGAAATCACGTGGGCCCCCAGGGGAAATCACGTGGGCCCCCAGGGGAAATCACGTGGGCCCCCAGGGGAAATCACGTGGGCCCCCAGGGGAAATCACGTGGGCCAGGTGGGGCAATCACGTGGGCCAGGTGGGGCAATCACGTGGGCCAGGTGGAGCAATCACGTGGGCCCCCAGGGGAAATCACGTGGGCCCCCAGGGGAAATCACGTGGGCCCCCAGGGGAAATCACGTGGGCCAGGTGGGGCAATCACGTGGGCCCCCAGGTGAAATCACGTGGGCCCCCAGGGGAAATCACGTGGGCCCCCAGGGGAAATCACGTGGGCCCCCAGGGGAAATCACGTGGGCCAGGTGGGGCAATCACGTGGGCCCCCAGGGGAAATCACGTGGGCCCCCAGGGGAAATCACGTGGGCCCCCAGGGGAAATCACGTGGGCCCCCAGGGGAAATCACGTGGGCCTCCAGGGGAAATCACGTGGGCCAGGTAGGGGAATCACGTGCGGCCCCAGGGGAAATCACGTGGGCCCCCAGGGGAAATCACGTGGGCCCCCAGGGGAAATCACGTGGGCCCCCAGGGGAAATCACGTGGGCCCCCAGGGGAAATCACGTGGGCCCCCAGGGGAAATCACGTGGGCCAGGTGGGGCAATCACGTGGGCCAGGTGGAGCAATCACGTGGGCCCCCAGGGGAAATCACGTGGGCCCCCAGGGGAAATCACGTGGGCCCCCAGGGGAAATCACGTGGGCCAGGTGGGGCAATCACGTGGGCCCGGTGGAGCAATCACGTGGGCCCCCAGGGGAAATCACGTGGGCCCCCAGGGGAAATCACGTGGGCCCCCAGGGGAAATCACGTGGGCCAGGTGGGGCAATCACGTGGGCCAGGTGGAGCAATCACGTGGGCCCCCAGGGGAAATCACGTGGGCCCCCAGGGGAAATCACGTGGGCCCCCAGGGGAAATCACGTGGGCCCCCAGGGGAAATCACGTGGGCCAGGTGGGGCAATCACGTGGGCCAGGTGGAGCAATCACGTGGGCCCCCAGGGGAAATCACGTGGGCCCCCAGGGGAAATCACGTGGGCCCCCAGGGGAAATCACGTGGGCCCCCAAGGGGAAATCACGTGGGCCCCCAGGGGAAATCACGTGGGCCCCCAGGGGAAATCACGTGGGCCCCCAGGGGAAATCACGTGGGCCCCCAGGGGAAATCACGTGGGCCAGGTGGAGCAATCACGTGGGCCCCCAGGGGAAATCACGTGGGCCCCCAGGGGAAATCACGTGGGCCCCCAGGGGAAATCACGTGGGCCCCCAGGGGAAATCACGTGGGCCAGGTGGGGCAATCACGTGGGCCCCCAGGGGAAATCACGAGGGCCCCCAGGGCAAATCACGTGGGCCCCCAGGGGAAATCACGTGGGCCCCCAGGGGAAATCACGTGGGCCCCCAGGGGAAATCACGTGGGCCAGGTGGGGCAATCACGTGGGCCAGGTGGGGCAATCACGTGGGCCCCCAGGAGCAATCACGTGGGCCCCCAGGGCAAATCACGTGGGCCCCCAGGGGAAATCACGTGGGCCCCCAGGGGAAATCACGTGGGCCCCCAGGGGAAATCACGTGGGCCCCCAGGGGAAATCACGTGGGCCCCCAGGGGAAATCACGTGGGCCCCCAGGGGAAATCACGTGGGCCAGGCGGGGCAATCACGTGGGCCAGGTGGAGCAATCACGTGGGCCCCCAGGGGAAATCACGTGGGCCCCCAGGGGAAATCACGTGGGCCCCCAGGGGAAATCACGTGGGCCCCCAGGGGAAATCACGTGGGCCAGGTGGGGCAATCACGTGGGCCCCCAGGTGAAATCACGTGGGCCCCCAGGGGAAATCACGTGGGCCCCCAGGGGAAATCACGTGGGCCCCCAGGGGAAATCACGTGGGCCTCCAGGGGAAATCACGTGGGCCAGGTGGGGCAATCACGTGGGGCCCCAGGGGAAATCACGTGGGCCCCCAGGGGAAATCACGTGGGCCCCCAGGGGAAATCACGTGGGCCCCCAGGGGAAATCACGTGGGCCCCCAGGGGAAATCACGTGGGCCCCCAGGGGAAATCACGTGGGCCAGGTGGGGCAATCACGTGGGCCCCCAGGTGAAATCACGTGGGCCCCCAGGGGAAATCACGTGGGCCCCCAGGGGAAATCACGTGGGCCCCCAGGGGAAATCACGTGGGCCAGGTGGGGCAATCACGTGGGCCAGGTGGGGTAATCACGTGGGCCCCCAGTGGAGCAATCACGTGGGCCCCCAGGGGAAATCACGTGGGCCCCCAGGGGAAATCACGTGGGCCCCCAGGGGAAATCACGTGGGCCCCCAGGGGAAATCACGTGGGCCAGGTGGGGCAATCACGTGGGCCCCCAGGGGAAATCACGTGGGCCCCCAGGGCAAATCACGTGGGCCCCCAGGGGAAATCACGTGGGCCCCCAGGGGAAATCACGTGGGCCCCCAGGGGAAATCACGTGGGCCCCCAGGGGAAATCACGTGGGCCAGGTGGGGCAATCACGTGGGCCAGGTGGGGCAATCACGTGGGCCCCCAGGAGCAATCACGTGGGCCCCCAGGGGAAATCACGTGGGCCCCCAGGGGAAATCACGTGGGCCCCCAGGGGAAATCACGTGGGCCCCCAGGGGAAATCACGTGGGCCCCCAGGGGAAATCACGTGGGCCCCCAGGGGAAATCACGTGGGCCCCCAGGGGAAATCACGTGGGCCCCCAGGGGAAATCACGTGGGCCCCCAGGGGAAATCACGTGGGCCCCCAGGGGAAATCACGTGGGCCCCCAGGGGAAATCACGTGGGCCCCCAGGGGAAATCCCGTGGGCCCCCAGGGGAAATCACGTGGGCCCCCAGGGGAAATCACGTGGGCCAGGTGGGGCAATCACGTGGGCCAGGTGGGGCAATCACGTGGGCCCCCAGGGGAAATCACGTGGGCCCCCAGGGGAAATCACGTGGGCCCCCAGGGGAAATCACGTGGGCCCCCAGTGGAAATCACGTGGGCCCCCAGGGGAAATCACGTGGGCCCCCAGGGGAAATCACGTGGGCCCCCAGGGGAAATCACGTGGGCCCCCAGGGGAAATCACGTGGGCCAGGTGGGGCAATCACGTGGGCCCCCAGGTGCAATCACGTGGGCCCCCAGGGGAAATCACGTGGGCCCCCAGGGGAAATCACGTGGGCCCCCAGGGGAAATCACGTGGGCCCCCAGGGGAAATCACGTGGGCCCCCAGGGGAAATCACGTGGGCCAGGTGGGGCAATGACGTGGGCCAGGTGGAGCAATCACGTGGGCCCCCAGGGGAAATCACGTGGGCCCCCAGGGGAAATCACGTGGGCCCCCAGGGGAAATCACGTGGGCCAGGTGGGGCAATCACGTGGGCCAGGTGGGGCAATCACGTGGGCCCCCAGGGGAAATCACGAGGGCCCCCAGGGCAAATCACGTGGGCCCCCAGGGGAAATCACGTGGGCCCCCAGGGGAAATCACGTGGGCCCCCAGGGGAAATCACGTGGGCCCCCAGGGGAAATCACGTGGGCCCCCAGGGGAAATCACGTGGGCCAGGTGGGGCAATCACGTGGGCCCCCAGGTGAAATCACGTGGGCCCCCAGGGGAAATCACGTGGGCCCCCAGGGGAAATCACGTGGGCCCCCAGGGGAAATCACGTGGGCCTCCAGGGGAAATCACGTGGGCCAGGTGGGGCAATCACGTGGGGCCCCAGGGGAAATCACGTGGGCCCCCAGGGGAAATCACGTGGGCCCCCAGGGGAAATCACGTGGGCCCCCAGGGGAAATCACGTGGGCCCCCAGGGGAAATCACGTGGGCCCCCAGGGGAAATCACGTGGGCCAGGTGGGGCAATCACGTGGGCCCCCAGGTGAAATCACGTGGGCCCCCAGGGGAAATCACGTGGGCCCCCAGGGGAAATCACGTGGGCCCCCAGGGGAAATCACGTGGGCCTCCAGGGGAAATCACGTGGGCCAGGTGGGGCAATCACGTGGGCCCCAGGGGGAAATCACGTGGGCCCCCAGGGGAAATCACGTGGGCCCCCAGGGGAAATCACGTGGGCCCCCAGGGGAAATCACGTGGGCCCCCAGGGGAAATCACGTGGGCCCCCAGGGGAAATCACGTGGGCCAGGTGGGGCAATCACGTGGGCCAGGTGGGGCAATCACGTGGGCCAGGTGGAGCAATCACGTGGGCCCCCAGGGGAAATCACGTGGGCCCCCAGGGGAAATCACGTGGGCCCCCAGGGGAAATCACGTGGGCCCCCAGGGGAAATCACGTGGGCCCCCAGGGGAAATCACGTGGGCCCCCAGGGGAAATCACGTGGGCCCCCAGGGGAAATCACGTGGGCCCCCAGGGGAAATCACGTGGGCCCCCAGGGGAAATCACGTGGGCCCCAGGGGAAATCACGTGGGCCCCCAGGGGAAATCACGTGGGCCAGGTGGAGCAATCACGTGGGCCCCCAGGGGAAATCACGTGGGCCCCCAGGGGAAATCACGTGGGCCCCCAGGGGAAATCACGTGGGCCCCCAGGGGAAATCACGTGGGCCAGGTGGGGCAATCACGTGGGCCAGGTGGGGCAATCACGTGGGCCAGGTGGAGCAATCACGTGGGCCCCCAGGGGAAATCACGTGGGCCCCCAGGGGAAATCACGTGGGCCCCCAGGGGAAATCACGTGGGCCCCCAGGGGAAATCACGTGGGCCAGGTGGGGCAATCACGTTGGCCCCCAGGTGAAATCACGTGGTCGCCCAGGGCAAATCACGTGGGCCGCCAGGGGAAATCACGTGGGCCCCCAGGGGAAATCACGTGGGCCCCCAGGGGAAATCACGTGGGCCCCCAGGGGAAATCACGTGGGCCAGGTGGGGCAATCACGTGGGCCAGGTGGAGCAATCACGTGGGCCCCCAGGGCAAATCACGTGGGCCGCCAGGGGAAATCACGTGGGCCCCCAGGGGAAATCACGTGGGCCCCCGGGGGAAATCACGTGGGCCCCCAGGGGAAATCACGTGGGCCCCCAGGGGAAATCACGTGGGCCCCCAGGGGAAATCACGTGGGCCAGGTGGGGCAATCACGTGGGCCAGGTGGAGCAATCACGTGGGCCCCCAGGGGAAATCACGTGGGCCCCCAGGGGAAATCACGTGGGCCCCCAGGGGAAATCACGTGGGCCCCCAGGGGAAATCACGTGGGCCAGGTGGGGCAATCACGTGGGCCCCCAGGTGAAATCACGTGGGCCCCCAGGGGAAATCACGTGGGCCCCCACGGGAAATCACGTGGTCCCCCAGGGGAAATCACGTGGGCCTCCAGGGGAAATCACGTGGGCCAGGTGGGGCAATCACGTGGGGCCCCAGGGGAAATCACGTGGGCCCCCAGGGGAAATCACGTGGGCCCCCAGGGGAAATCACGTCGGCCCCCAGGGGAAATCACGTGGGCCCCCAGGGGAAATCACGTGGGCCCCCAGGGGAAATCACGTGGGCCAGGTGGGGCAATCACGTGGGCCCCCAGGTGAAATCACGTGGGGCCCAGGGGAAATCACGTGGGCCCCCAGGGGAAATCACGTGGTCCCCCAGGGGAAAGCACGTGGGCCTCCAGGGGAAATCACGTGGGCCAGGTGGGGCAATCACGTGGGGCCCCAGGGGAAATCACGTGGGCCCCCAGGGGAAATCACGTGGGCCCCCAGGGGAAATCACGTGGGCCCCCAGGGGAAATCACGTGGGCCCCCAGGGGAAATCACGTGGGCCCCCAGGGGAAATCACGTGGGCCAGGTGGGGCAATCACGTGGGCCAGGTGGGGCAATCACGTGGGCCAGGTGGAGCAATCACGTGGGCCCCCAGGGGAAATCACGGGGGCCCCCAGGGGAAATCACGTGGGCCCCCAGGGGAAATCACGTGGGCCCCCAGGGGAAATCACGTGGGCCCCCAGGGGAAATCACGTGGGCCCCCAGGGGAAATCACGTGGGCCCCCAGGGGAAATCACGTGGGCCCCCAGGGGAAATCACGTGGGCCCCCAGGGGAAATCACGTGGGCCCCAGGGGAAATCACGTGGGCCCCCAGGGGAAATCACGTGGGCCAGGTGGAGCAATCACGTGGGCCCCCAGGGGAAATCACGTGGGCCCCCAGGGGAAATGACGTGGGCCCCCAGGGGAAATCACGTGGGCCCCCAGGGGAAATCACGTGGGCCAGGTGGGGCAATCACGTGGGCCAGGTGGGGCAATCACGTGGGCCCCCAGGCGGAGCAATCACGTGGGCCCCCAGGGGAAATCACGTGGGCCCCCAGGGGAAATCACGTGGGCCCCCAGGGGAAATCACGTGGGCCCCCAGGGGAAATCACGTGGGCCAGGTGGGGCAATCACGTGGGCCCCCAGGTGAAATCACGTGGGCCCCCAGGGCAAATCACGTGGGCCGCCAGGGGAAATCACGTGGGCCCCCAGGGGAAATCACGTGGGCCCCCAGGGGAAATCACGTGGGCCCCCAGGGGAAATCACGTGGGCCAGGTGGGGCAGTCACGTGGGCCAGGTGGGGCAATCACGTGGGCCAGGTGGAGCAATCACGTGGGCCCCCAGGGGAAATCACGTGGGCCCCCAGGGGAAATCACGTGGGCCCCCAGGGGAAATCACGTGGGCCCCCAGGGGAAATCACGTGGGCCCCCAGGGGAAATCACGTGGGCCCCCAGGGGAAATCACGTGGGCCCCCAGGGGAAATCATGTGGGCCCCCAGGGGAAATCACGTGGGCCCCCAGGGGAAATCACGTGGGCCCCCAGGGGAAATCACGTGGGCCCCCAGGGGAAATCACGTGGGCCAGGTGGGGCAATCACATGGGCCAGGTGGGGCAATCACGTGGGCCAGGTGGAGCAATCTCGTGGGCCACCAGGGCAAATCACGTGGGCCCCCAGGGGAAATCACGTGGGCCCCCAGGGGAAATCACGTGGGCCAGGTGGGGCAATCACGTGAGCCCCCAGGTGAAATCACGTGGGCCCCCAGGGGAAATCACGTGGGCCCCCAGGGGAAATCACGTGGGCCCCCAGGGGAAATCACGTGGGCCAGGTGGGGCAATCACGTGGGCCCCCAGGTGAAATCACGTGGGCCCCCAGGGGAAATCACGTGGGCCCCCACGGGAAATCACGTGGTCCCCCAGGGGAAATCACGTGGGCCTCCAGGGGAAATCACGTGGGCCAGGTAGGGGAATCACGTGCGGCCCCAGGGGAAATCACGTGGGCCCCCAGGGGAAATCACGTGGGCCCCCAGGGGAAATCACGTGGGCCCCCAGGGGAAATCACGTGGGCCCCCAGGGGAAATCACGTGGGCCCCCAGGGGAAATCACGTGGGCCAGGTGGGGCAATCACGTGGGCCAGGTGGAGCAATCACGTGGGCCCCCAGGGGAAATCACGTGGGCCCCCAGGGGAAATCACGTGGGCCCCCAGGGGAAATCACGTGGGCCAGGTGGGGCAATCACGTGGGCCCCCAGGAGCAATCACGTGGGCCCCCAGGGGAAATCACGTGGGCCCCCAGGGGAAATCACGTGGGCCCCCAGGGGAAATCACGTGGGCCAGGTGGGGCAATCACGTGGGCCATGTGGAGCAATCACGTGGGCCCCCAGGGGAAATCACGTGGGCCCCCAGGGGAAATCACGTGGGCCCCCAGGGGAAATCACGTGGGCCCCCAGGGGAAATCACGTGGGCCAGGTGGGGCAATCACGTGGGCCAGGTGGAGCAATCACGTGGGCCCCCAGGGGAAATCACGTGGGCCCCCAGGGGAAATCACGTGGGCCCCGAGGGGAAATCACGTGGGCCAGGTGGAGCAATCACGTGGGACCCCAGGGGAAATCACGTGGGCCCCCAGGGGAAATCACGTGGGCCCCCAGGGGAAATCACGTGGGCCCCCAGGGGAAATCACGTGGGCCAGGTGGGGCAATCACGTGGGCCCCCAGGGGAAATCACGAGGGCCCCCAAGGCAAATCACGTGGGCCCCCAGGGGAAATCACGTGGGCCCCCAGGGGAAATCACGTGGGCCCCCAGGGGAAATCACGTGGGCCAGGTGGGGCAATCACGTGGGCCAGGTGGGGCAATCACGTGGGCCAGGTGGAGCAATCACGTGGGCCCCCAGGGCAAATCACGTGGGCCGCCAGGGGAAATCACGTGGGCCCCCAGGGGAAATCACGTGGGCCCCCGGGGGAAATAACGTGGGCCCCCAGGGGAAATCACGTGGGCCCCCAGGGGAAATCACGTGGGCCCCCAGGGGAAATCACGTGGGCCAGGTGGGGCAATCACGTGGGCCAGGTGGAGCAATCACGTGGGCCCCAAGGGGAAATCACGTGGGCCCCCAGGGGAAATCACGTGGACCCCAGGGGAAATCACGTGGGCCCCCAGGGGAAATCACGTGGGCCAGGTGGGGCAATCACGTGAGCCCCCAGGTGAAATCACGTGGACCCCCAGGGGAAATCACGTGGGCCCCCACGGGAAATCACGTGGTCCCCCAGGGGAAATCACGTGGGCCTCCAGGGGAAATCACGTGGGCCAGGTGGGGCAATCACGCGGGGCCCCAGGGGAAATCACGTGGGCCCCCAGGGGAAATCACGTGGGCCCCCAGGGGAAATCACGTCGGCCCCCAGGGGAAATCACGTGGGCCCCCAGGGGAAATCACGTGGGCCCCCAGGGGAAATCACGTGGGCCAGGTGGGGCAATCACGTGGGCCCCCAGGTGAAATCACGTGGGGCCCAGGGGAAATCACGTGGGCCCCCAGGGGAAATCACGTGGGCCCCCAGGGGAAATCACGTGGGCCCCCAGGGGAAATCACGTGGGCCCCCAGGGGAAATCACGTGGGCCAGGTGGAGCAATCACGTGGGCCCCCAGGGGAAATCACGTGGGCCCCCAGGGGAAATGACGTGGGCCCCCAGGGGAAATCACGTGGGCCCCCAGGGGAAATCACGTGGGCCAGGTGGGGCAATCACGTGGGCCAGGTGGGGCAATCACGTGGGCCAGGTGGAGCAATCACGTGGGCCCCCAGGGGAAATCACGTGGGCCCCAGGGGAAATCACGTGGGCCCCCAGGGGAAATCACGTGGGCCCCCAGGGGAAATCACGTGGGCCAGGTGGGGCAATCACGTTGGCCCCCAGGTGAAATCACGTGGTCCCCCAGGGCAAATCACGTGGGCCGCCAGGGGAAATCACGTGGGCCCCCAGGGGAAATCACGTGGGCCCCCAGGGGAAATCACGTGGGCCCCCAGGGGAAATCACGTGGGCCAGGTGGGGCAATCACGTGGGCCAGGTGGGGCAATCACGTGGGCCAGGTGGAGCAATCACGTGGGCCCCCAGGGGAAATCACGTGGGCCCCCAGGGGAAATCACGTGGGCCCCCAGGGGAAATCACGTGGGCCCCCAGGGGAAATCACGTGGGCCCCCAGGGGAAATCACGTGGGCCCCCAGGGGAAATCACGTGGGCCCCCAGGGGAAATCATGTGGGCCCCCAGGGGAAATCACGTGGGCCCCCAGGGGAAATCACGTGGGCCCCCAGGGGAAATCACGTGGGCCCCCAGGGGAAATCACGTGGGCCAGGTGGGGCAATCACATGGGCCAGGTGGGGCAATCACGTGGGCCAGGTGGAGCAATCTCGTGGGCCACCAGGGCAAATCACGTGGGCCCCCAGGGGAAATCACATGGGCCCCCAGGGGAAATCACCTGGGCCCCCAGGGGAAATCACGTGGGCCCCCAGGGGAAATCACGTGGGCCCCCAGGGGAAATCACGTGGGCCCCCAGGGGAAATCACGTGGGCCCCCAGGGGAAATCACGTGGGCCAGGTGGGGCAATCACGTGAGCCCCCAGGTGAAATCACGTGGGCCCCCAGGGGAAATCACGTGGGCCCCCACGGGAAATCACGTGGTCCCCCAGGGGAAATCACGTGGGCCTCCAGGGGAAATCACGTGGGCCCCCAGGGGAAATCACGTGGGGCCCCAGGGGAAATCACGTGGGCCCCCAGGGGAAATCACGTGGGCCCCCAGGGGAAATCACGTGGGCCCCCAGGGGAAATCACGTGGGCCCCCAGGGGATATCACGTGGGCCAGGTGGGGCAATCACGTGGGCCAGGTGGAGCAATCACGTGGGCCCCCAGGGGAAATCACGTGGGCCCCCTGGTGAAATCACGTGGGCCCCCAGGGGAAATCACGTGGGCCCCCAGGGGAAATCACGTGGGCCCCCAGGGGAAATCACGTGGGCCCCCAGGGGAAATCAGGTGGGCCCCCAGGGGAAATCACGTGGGCCCCCAGGGGAAATCACGTGGGCCCCCAGGGGAAATCACGTGGGCCCCCAGGGGAAATCACGTGGGCCCCCAGGGGAAATCACGTGGGCCCCCAGGGCAAATCACGTGGGCCCCCAGGGGAAATCACGTGGGCCCCCAGGGGAAATCACGTGGGCCCCCAGGGCAAATCATGTGGGCCCCCAGGGGAAATCACGTGGGCCCCCAGGGGAAATCACGTGGGCCCCCAGGGGAAATCACGTGGGCCCCCAGGGGAAATCACGTGGGCCAGGTGGGGCAATCACGTGGGCCAGGTGGGGCAATCACGTGGGCCAGGTGGAGCAATCTCGTGGGCCACCAGGGCAAATCACGTGGGCCCCCAGGGGAAATCACGTGGGCCCCCAGGGGAAATCACGTGGGCCCCCAGGGGAAATCACGTGGGCCCCCAGGGGAAATCACGTGGGCCCCCAGGGGAAATCACGTGGGCCCCCAGGGGAAATCACGTGGGCCCCCAGGGGAAATCACGTGGGCCCCCAGGGGAAATCACGTGGGCCCCTAGGGGAAATCACGTGGGCCCCCAGGGGAAATCACGTGGGGCAGGTGGGGCAATCACGTGGGCCAGGTGGAGCAATCACGTGGGCCCCCAGGGGAAATCACGTGGGCCCCCAGGGGAAATCACGTGGGCCCCCAGGGGAAATAACGTGGTCCCCCAGGGGAAATCACGTGGGCCCCCAGGGGAAATCACGTGGGCCCCCAGGGGAAATCACGTGGGCCCCCAGGGGAAATCACGTGGGCCCCCAGGGGAAATCACGTGGGCCCCCAGGGGAGCAATCACGTGGGCCCCCAGGGGAAATCACGGGGGCCCCCAGGGGAAATCACGTGGGCCCCCAGGGGAAATCACGCAGGCCCCCAGGGGAAATCACGTGGGCCCCCAGGGGAAATCACGTGGGCCCCCAGGGGAAATCACGTGGGCCCCCAGGGGAAATCACGTGGGCCCCCAGGGGAAATCACGTGGGCCCCCAGGGGAAATCACGTGGGCCCCCAGGGGAAATCACGTGGGCCCCCAGGGGAAATCACGTGGGCCAGGTGGGGCAATCACGTGGGCCAGGTGGGGTAATCACGTGGGCCCGGTGGAGCAATCACGTGGGCCCCCAGGGGAAATCACGTGGGCCCCCAGGGGAAATCACGTGGGCCCCCAGGGGAAATCACGTGGGCCCCCAGGGGAAATCACGTGGGCCAGGTGGGGCAATCACGTGGGCCCCCAGGTGAAATCACGTGGTCCCCCAGGGCAAATCACGTGGGCCGCCAGGGGAAATCACGTGGGCCGCCAGGGGAAATCACGTGGGCCCCCAGGGGAAATCACGTGGGCCCCCAGGGGAAATCACGTGGGCCAGGTGGGGCAATCACGTGGGCCAGGTGGGGCAATCACGTGGGCCAGGTGGAGCAATCACGTGGGCCCCCAGGGGAAATCACGGGGGCCCCCAGGGGAAATCACGGGGGCCCCCAGGGGAAATCACGTGGGCCCCCAGGGGAAATCACGTGGGCCCCCAGGGGAAATCACGTGGGCCCCCAGGGGAAATCACGTGGGCCCCCAGGGGAAATCACGTGGGCCCCCAGGGGAAATCACGTGGGCCCCCAGGGGAAATCACGTGGGCCCCCAGGGGAAATCACGTGGGCCCCCAGGGGAAATCACGTGGGCCCCCAGGGGAAATCCCGTGGGCCCCCAGGGGAAATCACGTGGGCCCCCAGGGGAAATCACGTGGGCCAGGTGGGGCAATCACGTGGGCCAGGTGGGGCAATCACGTGGGCCAGGTGGAGCAATCACGTGGGCCCCCAGGGGAAATCACGTGGGCCCCCAGGGGAAATCACGTGGGCCCCCAGGGGAAATCACGTGGGCCCCCAGGGGAAATCACGTGGGCCAGGTGGGGCAATCACGTTGGCCCCCAGGTGAAATCACGTGGTCCCCCAGGGCAAATCACGTGGGCCGCCAGGGGAAATCACGTGGGCCCCCAGGGGAAATCACGTGGGCCCCCAGGGGAAATCACGTGGGCCCCCAGGGGAAATCACGTGGGCCAGGTGGGGCAATCACGTGGGCCAGGTGGGGCAATCACGTGGGCCAGGTGGAGCAATCACGTGGGCCCCCAGGGGAAATCACGTGGGCCCCCAGGGGAAATCACGTGGGCCCCCAGGGCAAATCACGTCGGCCACCAGGGGAAATCACGTGGGCCCCCAGGGGAAATCACGTGGGCCCCCAGGGGAAATCACGTGGGCGCCCAGGGCAAATCACGTGGGCCGCCAGGGGAAATCACGTGGTCCCCCAGGGGAAATCACGTGGGCCTCCATGGGAAATCACGTGGGCCAGGTGGGGCAATCACGTGGGGCCCCAGGGGAAATCACGTGGGCCCCCAGGGGAAATCACGTGGGCCCCCAGGTGAAATCACGTGGGCCCCCAGGGGAAATCACGTGGGCCCCCATGGAAAATCACGTGGGCCAGGTGGGGCAATCACGTGGGCCCCCATGTGAAATCACGTAGGCCCCCAGGGGAAATCACGTGGTCCCCCAGGGGAAATCACGTGGGCCTCCAGGGGAAATCACGAGGGCCCCCAGGGGAAATCACGTGGGCCCCCAGGGGAAATCACGTGGGCCCCCAGGGGAAATCACGTGGGCCCCCAGGGGAAATCACGAGGGCCCCCAGGGGAAATCACGTGGGCCCCCAGGGGAAATCACGTGGGCCCCCAGGGGAAATCACGTGGGCCAGGTGGCGCAATCACGTGGGCCCCCAGGGGAAATCAGGTGGGCACCCAGGGGAAATCACGTGGGCCCCCAGGGGAAATCACGTGGGCCAGGTGGGGCAATCACGTGGGCCAGGTGGGGCAATCACGTGGGCCCCCAGGGGAAATCACGAGGGCCCCCAGGGCAAATCACGTGGGCCCCCAAGGGAAATCACGTGGGACCCCAGGGCAAATCACGTGGGCCGCCAGGGGAAATCACGTGGGCCCCCAGGGGAAATCACGTGGGCCCCCAGGGGAAATCACGTGGGCCCCCAGGGGAAATCACGTGGGCCCCCAGGGGAAATCACGTGGGCACCCAGGGGAAGTCACGTGGGCCCCCAGGGGAAATCACGTGGGCCCCCAGGGGAAATCACGTGGGCCCCCAGGGGAAATCACGTGGGCCCCCACGGGAAATCACGTGGGCCCCCAGGGGAAATCACGTGGGCCCCCAGGGGAAATCACGTGGGCCCCCAGGGGAAATCACGTGGGCCCCCAGGGGAAATCACGTGGGCCCCCAGGGGAAATCACGTGGGCCAGGTGGGGCAAACACGTGGGCCAGGTGGAGCAATCACGTGGGCCCCCAGGGGAAATCACGTGGGCCCCCAGGGGAAATCACGTGGGCCCCCAGGGGAAATCACGTGGGCCCCCAGTGGAAATCACATGGGCCCCCAGGGGAAAGCACGTGGGCCCCCAGGGGAAATCACGTGGGCACCCAGGGGAAATCACGTGGGCCCCCAGGGGAAATCACGTGGGCCAGGTGGGGCAATGACGTGGGCCAGGTGGAGCAATCACGTGGGCCCCCAGGGGAAATCACGTGGGCCCCCAGGGGAAATCACGTGGGCCCCCAGGGGAAATCACGTGGGCCCCCAGGGGAAATCACGTGGGCCCCCAGGGGAAATCACGTGGGCCAGGTGGGGCAATGACCTGGGCCAGGTGGAGCAATCACGTGGGCCCCCAGGGGAAATCACGTGGGCCCCCAGGGGAAATCACGTGGGCCCCCAGGGGAAATCACGTGGGCCAGGTGGGGCAATCACGTGGGCCAGGTGGGGCAATCACGTGGGCCCCCAGGGGAAATCACGAGGGCCCCCAGGGCAAATCACGTGGGCCCCCAGCGGAAATCACGTGGGCCCCCAGGGGAAATCACGTGGGCCCCCAGGGGAAATCACGTGGGCCCCCAGGGGAAATCACGTGGGCCAGGTGGGGCAATCTCGTGGGCCAGGTGGGGCAATCACGTGGGCCCCCAGGTGGAGCAATCACGTGGGCCCCCAGGGCAAATCACGTGGGCCGCCAGGGGAAATCACGTGGGCCCCCAGGGGAAATCACGTGGGCCTCCAGGGGAAATAACGTGGGCCCCCAGGGGAAATCACGTGGGCCCCCAGGGGAAATCACGTGGGCCAGGTGGGGCAATCACGTGGGCCAGGTGGAGCAATCACGTGGGCCCCCAGGGGAAATCACGTGGGCCCCCAGGGGAAATCACGTGGGCCCCCAGGGGAAATCACGTGGGCCCCCAGGGGAAATCACGTGGGCCAGGTGGGGCAATCACGTGAGCCCCCAGGTGAAATCACGTGGGCCCCCAGGGGAAATCACGTGGGCCCCCAGGGGAAATCACGTGGGCCCCCAGGGGAAATCACGTGGGCCAGGTGGGGCAATCACGTGGGCCCCCAGGTGAAATCACGTGGGCCCCCAGGGGAAATCACGTGGGCCCCCAGGGGAAATCACGTGGGCCCCCAGGGGAAATCACGTGGGCCCCAGGGGAAATCACGTGGGCCAGGTGGGGCAATCACGTGGGCCCCCAGGAGCAATCACGTGGGCCCCCAGGGGAAATCACGTGGGCCCCCAGGGGAAATCACGTGGGCCCCCAGGGGAAATCACGTGGGCCCCCAGGGGAAATCACGTGGGCCCCCAGGGGAAATCACGTGGGCCAGGTGGAGCAATCACGTGGGCCCCCAGGGGAAATCACGTGGGCCCCCAGGGGAAATGACGTGGGCCCCCAGGGGAAATCACGTGGGCCCCCAGGGGAAATCACGTGGGCCAGGTGGGGCAATCACGTGGGCCAGGTGGAGCAATCACGTGGGCCCCCAGGGGAAATCACGTGGGCCCCCAGGGGAAATCACGTGGGCCCCCAGGGGAAATCACGTGGGCCCCCAGGGGAAATCACGTGGGCCAGGTGGGGCAATCACGTTGGCCCCCAGGTGAAATCACGTGGTCCCCCAGGGCAAATCACGTGGGCCGCCAGGGGAAATCACGTGGGCCCCCAGGGGAAATCACGTGGGCCCCCAGGGGAAATCACGTGGGCCCCCAGGGGAAATCACGTGGGCCAGGTGGGGCAATCACGTGGGCCAGGTGGAGCAATCACGTGGGCCCCCAGGGCAAATCTCGTGGGCCGCCAGGGGAAATCACGTGGGCCCCCAGGGGAAATCACGTGGGCCCCCGGGGGAAATAACGTGGGCCCCCAGGGGAAATCACGTGGGCCCCCAGGGGAAATCACGTGGGCCCCCAGGGGAAATCACGTGGGCCAGGTGGGGCAATCACGTGGGCCAGGTGGAGCAATCACGTGGGCCCCAAGGGGAAATCACGTGGGCCCCCAGGGGAAATCACGTGGACCCAAGGGGAAATCACGTGGGCCCCCAGGGGAAATCACGTGGGCCAGGTGGGGCAATCACGTGAGCCCCCAGGTGAAATCACGTGGACCCCCAGGGGAAATCACGTGGGCCCCCACGGGAAATCACGTGGTCCCCCAGGGGAAATCACGTGGGCCTCCAGGGGAAATCACGTGGGCCAGGTGGGGCAATCACGCGGGGCCACAGGGGAAATCACGTGGGCCCCCAGGGGAAATCACGTGGGCCCCCAGGGGAAATCACGTGGGCCAGGTGGGGCAATGACCTGGGCCAGGTGGAGCAATCACGTGGGCCCCCAGGGGAAATCACGTGGGCCCCCAGGGGAAATCACGTGGGCCCCCAGGGGAAATCACGTGGGCCAGGTGGGGCAATCACGTGGGCCAGGTGGGGCAATCACGTGGGCCCCCAGGGGAAATCACGAGGGCCCCCAGGGCAAATCACGTGGGCCCCCAGCGGAAATCACGTGGGCCCCCAGGGGAAATCACGTGGGCCCCCAGGGGAAATCACGTGGGCCCCCAGGGGAAATCACGTGGGCCAGGTGGGGCAATCTCGTGGGCCAGGTGGGGCAATCACGTGGGCCAGGTGGAGCAATCACGTGGGCCCCCAGGGCAAATCACGTGGGCCGCCAGGGGAAATCACGTGGGCCCCCAGGGGAAATCACGTGGGCCTCCAGGGGAAATAACGTGGGCCCCCAGGGGAAATCACGTGGGCCCCCAGGGGAAATCACGTGGGCCCCCAGGGGAAATCACGTGGGCCCCCAGGGGAAATCACGTGGGCCAGGTGGGGCAATCACGTGAGCCCCCAGGTGAAATCACGTGGGCCCCCAGGGGAAATCACGTGGGCCCCCAGGGGAAATCACGTGGGCCCCCAGGGGAAATCACGTGGGCCAGGTGGGGCAATCACGTGGGCCCCCAGGTGAAATCACGTGGGCCCCCAGGGGAAATCACGTGGGCCCCCACGGGAAATCACGTGGTCCCCCAGGGGAAATCACGTGGGCCTCCAGGGGAAATCACGTGGGCCAGGTGGGGCAATCACGTGCGGCCCCAGGGGAAATCACGTGGGCCCCCAGGGGAAATCACGTGGGCCCCCAGGGGAAATCACGTGGGCCCCCAGGGGAAATCACGTGGGCCCCCAGGGGAAATCACGTGGGCCAGGTGCGGCAATCACGTGGGCCAGGTGGAGCAATCACGTGGGCCCCCAGGGGAAATCACGTGGGCCCCCAGGGGAAATCACGTGGGCCCCCAGGGGAAATCACGTGGGCCCCCAGGGGAAATCACGTGGGCCCCCAGGGGAAATCACGTGGGCCAGGTGGAGCAATCACGTGGGCCCCCAGGGGAAATCACGTGGGCCCCCAGGGGAAATGACGTGGGCCCCCAGGGGAAATCACGTGGGCCCCCAGGGGAAATCACGTGGGCCAGGTGGGGCAATCACGTGGGCCAGGTGGAGCAATCACGTGGGCCCCCAGGGGAAATCACGTGGGCCCCCAGGGGAAATCACGTGGGCCCCCAGGGGAAATCACGTGGGCCCCCAGGGGAAATCACGTGGGCCAGGTGGGGCAATCACGTGGGCCCCCAGGTGAAATCACGTGGTCCCCCAGGGCAAATCACGTGGGCCGCCAGGGGAAATCACGTGGGCCGCCAGGGGAAATCACGTGGGCCCCCAGGGGAAATCACGTGGGCCCCCAGGGGAAATCACGTGGGCCAGGTGGGGCAATCACGTGGGCCAGGTGGGGCAATCACGTGGGCCAGGTGGAGCAATCACGTGGGCCCCCAGGGGAAATCACGGGGGCCCCCAGGGGAAATCACGGGGGCCCCCAGGGGAAATCACGTGGGCCCCCAGGGGAAATCACGTGGGCCCCCAGGGGAAATCACGTGGGCCCCCAGGGGAAATCACGTGGGCCCCCAGGGGAAATCACGTGGGCCCCCAGGGGAAATCACGTGGGCCCCCAGGGGAAATCACGTGGGCCCCCAGGGGAAATCACGTGGGCCCCCAGGGGAAATCACGTGGGCCCCAGGGGAAATCCCGTGGGCCCCCAGGGGAAATCACGTGGGCCCCCAGGGGAAATCACGTGGGCCAGGTGGGGCAATCACGTGGGCCAGGTGGGGCAATCACGTGGGCCCCCAGGGGCAATCACGTGGGCCCCCAGGGGAAATCACGTGGGCCCCCAGGGGAAATCACGTGGGCCCCCAGGGGAAATCACGTGGGCCCCCAGGGGAAATCACGTGGGCCAGGTGGGGCAATCACGTTGGCCCCCAGGTGAAATCACGTGGTCCCCCAGGGCAAATCACGTGGGCCGCCAGGGGAAATCACGTGGGCCCCCAGGGGAAATCACGTGGTCCCCCAGGGGAAATCACGTGGGCCTCCAGGGGAAATCACGTGGGCCAGGTGGGGCAATCACGTGGGGCCCCAGGGGAAATCACGTGGGCCCCCAGGGGAAATCACGTGGGCCAGGTGGGGCAATCACGTGGGCCAGGTGGAGCAATCACGTGGGCCCCCAGGGGAAATCACGAGGGCCCCCAGGGCAAATCACGTGGGCCCCCAAGGGAAATCACGTGGGCCAGGTGGGGCAATCACGTGGGGCCCCAGGGGAAATCACGTGGGCCCCCAGGGGAAATCACGTGGGCCCCCAGGGGAAATCACGTGGGCCCCCAGGGGAAATCACGTGGGCCCCCAGGGGAAATCACGTGGGCCCCCAGGGGAAATCACGTGGGCCAGGTGGGGCAATCACGTGGGCCAGGTGGAGCAATCACGTGGGCCCCCAGGGGAAATCACGTGGGCCCCCAGGGGAAATCACGTGGGCCCCCAGGGGAAATCACGTGGGCCCCCAGGGGAAATCACGTGGGCCCCCAGGGGAAATCACGTGGGCCCCCAGGGGAAATCACGTGGGCCCCCAGGGGAAATCACGTGGGCCCCCAGGGGAAATCACGTGGGCCAGGTGGGGCAATCACGTGGGCCAGGTGGAAATCACGTGGGCCCCCAGGGGAAATCACGTGGGCCCCCAGGGGAAATCACGTGGGCCCCCAGGGGAAATCACGTGGGCCAGGTGGGGCAATCACGTGGGCCCCCAGGGGCAATCACGTGGGCCCCCAGGGGAAATCACGTGGGCCCCCAGGAAATCACGTGGGCCCCCAGGGGAAATCACGTGGGCCCCCAGGGGAAATCACGTGGGCCCCCAGGGGAAATCACGTGGGCCAGGTGGGGCAATCACGTGGGCCAGGTGGAGCAATCACGTGGGCCCCCAGGGGAAATCACGTGGGCCCCCAGGGGAAATCACGTGGGCCCCCAGGGGCAATCACGTGGGCCCCCAGGGGAAATCACGTGGGCCCCCAGGGGAAATCACGTGGGCCCCCAGGGGAATTCACGTGGGCCCCCAGGGGAAATCACGTGGGCCCCCAGGGGAAATCACGTGGGCCAGGTGGGGCAATCACGTGGGCCAGGTGGGGCAATCACGTGGGCCAGGTGGAGCAATCACGTGGGCCCCCAGGGCAAATCACGTGGGCCGCCAGGGGAAATCACGTGGGCCCCCAGGGGAAATCACGTGGTCCCCCAGGGGAAATCACGTGGGCCCCCAGGGGAAATCACGTGGGCCCCCAGGGGAAATCACGTGGGCCCCCAGGGGAAATCACGTGGGCCAGGTGGGGCAATCACGTGGGCCCCCAGGGGAAATCACGTGGGCCCCCAGGGGAAATCACGTGGGCCCCCAGGGGAAATCACGTGGGCCCCCAGGGGAAATCACGTGGGCCCCCAGGGGAAATCACGTGGGCCCCCAGGGGAAATCACGTGGGCCCCCAGGGGAAATCACGTGGGCCCCCAGGGGAAATCACGTGGGCCCCCAGGGGAAATCACGTGGGCCCCCAGGGGAAATCACGTGGGCCCCCAGGGGAAATCACGTGGGCCCCCAGGGGAAATCACGTGGGCCCCCAGGGGAAATCACGTGGGCCCCCAGGGGAAATCACGTGGGCCAGGTGGGGCAATCACGTGGGCCCCCAGGGGAAATCACGTGGGCCCCCAGGGGAAATCACGTGGGCCCCCAGGGGAAATCACGTGGGCCCCCAGGGGAAATCACGTGGGCCCCCAGGGGAAATCACGTGGGCCCCCAGGGGAAATCACGTGGGCCCCCAGGGGAAATCACGTGGGCCCCCAGGGGAAATCACGTGGGCCAGGTGGGGCAATCACGTGGGCCAGGTGGAGCAATCACGTGGGCCCCCAGGGGAAATCACGTGGGCCCCCAGGGGAAATCACGTGGGCCCCCAGGGGAAATCACGTGGGCCCCCAGGGGAAATCACGTGGGCCCCCAGGGGAAATCACGTGGGCCAGGTGGGGCAATCACGTGGGCCAGGTGGGGCAATCACGTGGGCCAGGTGGAGCAATCACGTGGGCCCCCAGGGCAAATCACGTGGGCCGCCAGGGGAAATCACGTGGCCCCCAGGGGAAATCACGTGGGCCCCCAGGGGAAATCACGTGGGCCCCCAGGGGAAATCACGTGGGCCCCCAGGGGAAATCACGTGGGCCCCCAGGGGAAATCACGTGGGCCAGGTGGGGCAATCACGTGGGGCCCCAGGGGAAATCACGTGGGCCCCCAGGGGAAATCACGTGGGCCCCCAGGGGAAATCACGTGGGCCCCCAGGGGAAATCACGTGGGCCCCCAGGGGAAATCACGTGGGCCCCCAGGGGAAATCACGTGGGCCCCCAGGGTAAATCACGTGGGCCCCCATGGGAAATCACGTGGGCCCCCAGGGGAAATCACGTGGGCCAGGTGGGGCAATCACGTGGGCCCCCAGGGGAAATCACGTGGGCCCCCAGGGGAAATCACGTGGGCCCCCAGGGGAAATCACGTGGGCCCCCAGGGGAAATCACGTGGGCCCCCAGGGGAAATCACGAGGGCCCCCAGGGGAAATCACGTGGGCCAGGTGGGGCAATCACGTGGGCCAGGTGGAGCAATCACGTGGGCCCCCAGGGGAAATCACGTGGGCCCCCAGGGGAAATCACGTGGGCCCCCAGGGGAAATCACGTGGGCCCCCAGGGGAAATCACGTGGGCCCCCAGGGGAAATCACGTGGGCCCCCAGGGGAAATCACGTGGGCCCCCAGGGGAAATCACGTGGGCCCCCAGGGGAAATCACGTGGGCCCCCAGGGGAAATCACGTGGGCCAGGTGGGGCAATCACGTGGGCCCCCAGGGGAAATCACGTGGGCCCCCAGGGGAAATCACGTGGGCCAGGTGGGGCAATCACGTGGGCCAGGTGGAGCAATCACGTGGGCCCCCAGGGGAAATCACGGGGCCCCCAGGGGAAATCACGTGGGCCCCCAGGGGAAATCACGTGGGCCAGGTGGGGCAATCACGTGGGCCCCAGGGGAAATCACGTGGGCCCCCAGGGGAAATCACGTGGGCCCCCAGGGGAAATCACGTGGGCCCCCAGGGGAAATCACGTGGGCCCCCAGGGGAAATCACGTGGGCCCCCAGGGGAAATCACGTGGGCCCCCAGGGGAAATCACGTGGGCCCCCAGGGGAAATCACGTGGGCCCCCAGGGGAAATCACGTGGGCCCCCAGGGGAAATCACGTGGGCCCCCAGGGGAATTCACGTGGGCCCCCAGGGGAAATCACGTGGGCCCCCAGGGGAAATCACGTGGGCCCCCAGGGGAAATCACGTGGGCCCCCAGGGGAAATCACGTGGGCCCCCAGGGGAAATCACGTGGGCCCCCAGGGGAAATCACGTGGGCCCCCAGGGGAAATCACGTGGGCCAGGTTGGGCAATCACGTGGGCCAGGTGGAAATCACGTGGGCCCCCAGGGGAAATCACGTGGGCCCCCAGGGGAAATCACGTGGGCCCCCAGGGGAAATCACGTGGGCCCCCAGGGGAAATCACGTGGGCCCCCAGGGGAAATCACGTGGGCCCCCAGGGGAAATCACGTGGGCCCCCAGGGGAAATCACGTGGGCCAGGTGGGGCAATACCTGGGCCAGGTGGAGCAATCACGTGGGCCCCCAGGGGAAATCACGTGGGCCCCCAGGGGAAATCACGTGGGCCCCCAGGGGAAATCACGTGGGCCAGGTGGGGCAATCACGTGGGCCAGGTGGGGCAATCACGTGGGCCCCCAGGGGAAATCACGAGGGCCCCCAGGGCAAATCACGTGGGCCCCCAGGGGAAATCACGTGGGCCCCCTGGGGAAATCACGTGGGCCCCCAGGGGAAATCACGTGGGCCCCCAGGGGAAATCACGTGGGCCCCCAGGGGAAATCACGTGGGCCCCCAGGGGAAATCACGTGGGCCAGGTGGGGCAATCACGTGGGCCAGGTGGGGCAATCACGTGGGCCAGGTGGAGCAATCACGTGGGCCACCAGGGCAAATCACGTGGGCCCCCAGCGGAAATCACGTGGGCCCCCAGGGGAAATCACGTGGGCCCCCAGGGGAAATCACGTGGGCCCCCAGGGGAAATCACGTGGGCCCCCAGGGGAAATCACGTGGGCCAGGTGGGGCAATCACGTGGGCCAGGTAGAGCAATCACGTGGGCCCCCAGGGGAAATCACGTGGGCCCCCAGGGGAAATCACGTGGGCCCCCAGGGGAAATCACGTGGGCCCCCAGGGGAAATCACGTGGGCCAGGTGGGGCAATCACGTGGGCCAGGTGGGGCAATCACGTGGGCCAGGTGGAGCAATCACGTGGGCCCCCAGGGGAAATCACGTGGGCCCCCAGGGGAAATCACGTGGGCCCCCAGGGGAAATCACGTGGGCCCCCAGGGGAAATCACGTGGGCCCCCAGGGGAAATCACGTGGGCCCCCAGGGGAAATCACGTGGGCCCCCAGGGGAAATCACGTGGGCCCCCAGGGGAAATCACGTGGGCCAGGTGGGGCAATCACGTGGGCCAGGTGGGGCAATCACGTGGGCCAGGTGGAGCAATCACGTGGGCCCCCAGGGAAATCACGTGGGCCCCCAGGGAAATCACGTGGGCCCCCAGGGGAAATCACGTGGGCCCCCAGGGGAAATCACGTGGGCCCCCAGGGGAAATCACGTGGGCCCCCAGGGGAAATCACGTGGGCCCCCAGGGGAAATCACGTGGGCCCCCAGGGGAAATCACGTGGGCCAGGTGGGGCAATCACGTGGGCCCCCAGGGGAAATCACGTGGGCCCCCAGGGGAAATCACGTGGGCCCCCAGGGGAAATCACGTGGGCCCCCAGGGGAAATCACGTGGGCCCCCAGGGGAAATCACGTGGGCCCCCAGGGGAAATCACGTGGGCCCCCAGGGGAAATCACGTGGGCCAGGTGGGGCAATCACGTGGGCCAGGTGGGGCAATCACGTGGGCCCCCAGGGGAAATCACGTGGGCCCCCAGGGGAAATCACGTGGGCCCCCAGGGGAAATCACGTGGGCCCCCAGGGGGGCAAATCACGTGGGCCCCCAGGGGAAATCACGTGGGCCCCGAGGGCAAATCACGTGGGCCCCCAGGGGAAATCACGTGGGCCCCCAGGGGAAATCACGTGGGCCCCCAGGGGAAATCACGTGGGCCCCCAGGGGAAATCACGTCACGTGGGCCCCCAGGGGAAATCACGTGGGCCCCCAGGGGAAATCACGTGGGCCCCCAGGGGAAATCACGTGGGCCCCCAGGGGAAATCACGTGGGCCCCCAGGGGAAATCACGTGGGCCCCCAGGGGAAATCACGTGGGCCCCCAGGGGAAATCACGTGGGCCCCCAGGGGAAATCACGTGGGCCCCCAGGGGAAATCACGTGGGCCAGGTGGGGCAATCACGTGGGCCCCCAGGGGAAATCACGTGGGCCCCCAGGGGAAATCACGTGGGCCCCCAGGGGAAATCACGTGGGCCCCCAGGGGAAATCACGTGGGCCCCCAGGGGAAATCACGTGGGCCCCCAGGGGAAATCACGTGGGCCCCCAGGGGAAATCACGTGGGCCCCCAGGGGAAATCACGTGGGCCAGGTGGGGCAATCACGTGGGCCAGGTGGAAATCACGTGGGCCCCCAGGGGAAATCACGTGGGCCCCCAGGGGAAATCACGTGGGCCCCCAGGGGAAATCACGTGGGCCCCCAGGGGAAATCACGTGGGCCCCCAGGGGAAATCACGTGGGCCAGGTGGGGCAATCACGTGGGCCAGGTGGGGCAATCACGTGGGCCAGGTGGAGCAATCACGTGGGCCCCCAGGGGAAATCACGTGGGCCCCCAGGGGAAATCACGTGGGCCCCCAGGGGAAATCACGTGGGCCCCCAGGGGAAATCACGTGGGCCCCCAGGGGAAATCACGTGGGCCCCCAGGGGAAATCACGTGGGCCCCCAGGGGCAATCACGTGGGCCAGGTGGGGCAATCACGTGGGCCCCCAGGGGAAATCACGTGGGCCCCCAGGGGAAATCACGTGGGCCCCCAGGGGAAATCACGTGGGCCCCCAGGGGAAATCACGTGGGCCCCCAGGGGAAATCACGTGGCCCCCAGGGGAAATCACGTGGGCCCCCAGGGGAAATCACGTGGGCCCAGGTGGGGCAATCACGTGGGCCCCCAGGGGAAATCACGTGGGCCCCCAGGGGAAATCACGTGGGCCCCCAGGGGAAATCACGTGGGCCCCCAGGGGAAATCACGTGGGCCCCCAGGGGAAATCACGTGGGCCCCCAGGGGAAATCACGTGGGCCCCCAGGGGAAATCACGTGGGCGCCAGGTGGGGCAATCACGTGGGCCAGGTGGAGCAATCACGTGGGCCAGGTGGAAATCACGTGGGCCCCCAGGGGAAATCACGTGGGCCCCCAGGGGAAATCACGTGGGCCCCCAGGGGAAATCACGTGGGCCCCCAGGGGAAATCACGTGGGCCCCCAGGGGAAATCACGTGGGCCAGGTGGGGCAATCACGTGGGCCAGGTGGGGCAATCACGTGGGCCAGGTGGAAATCACGTGGGCCCCCAGGGCAAATCACGTGGGCCCCCAGGGGAAATCACGTGGCCCCCAGGGGAAATCACGTGGGCCCCCAGGGGAAATCACGTGGGCCCCCAGGGGAAATCACGTGGGCCCCCAGGGGAAATCACGTGGCCCCAGGGGAAATCACGTGGGCCAGGTGGGGCAATCACGTGGGCCCCCAGGGGAAATCACGTGGGCCCCCAGGGGAAATCACGTGGGCCCCCAGGGGAAATCACGTGGGCCCCCAGGGGAAATCACGTGGGCCCCCAGGGGAAATCACGTGGGCCCCCAGGGGAAATCACGTGGGCCCCCAGGGGAAATCACGTGGGCCCCCAGGGGAAATCACGTGGGCCCCCAGGGGAAATCACGTGGGCCAGGTGGGGCAATCACGTGGGCCCCCAGGGGAAATCACGTGGGCCCCCAGGGGAAATCACGTGGGCCCCCAGGGGAAATCACGTGGGCCCCCAGGGGAAATCACGTGGGCCCCCAGGGGAAATCACGTGGGCCCCCAGGGGAAATCACGTGGGCCAGGTGGGGCAATCACGTGGGCCAGGTGGAGCAATCACGTGGGCCCCCAGGGGAAATCACGTGGGCCCCCAGGGGAAATCACGTGGGCCCCCAGGGGAAATCACGTGGGCCCCCAGGGGAAATCACGTGGGCCCCCAGGGGAAATCACGTGGGCCCCCAGGGGAAATCACGTGGGCCCCCAGGGGAAATCACGTGGGCCCCCAGGGGAAATCACGTGGGCCCCCAGGGGAAATCACGTGGGCCAGGTGGGGCAATCACGTGGGCCCCAGGGGAAATCACGTGGGCCCCCAGGGGAAATCACGTGGGCCAGGTGGGGCAATCACGTGGGCCAGGTGGAAATCACGTGGGCCCCCAGGGGAAATCACGAGGGCCCCCAGGGCAAATCACGTGGGCCCCCAGGGAAATCACGTGGGCCAGGTGGGGCAATCACGTGGGCCCCCAGGGGAAATCACGTGGGCCCCCAGGGGAAATCACGTGGGCCCCCAGGGGAAATCACGTGGGCCCCCAGGGGAAATCACGTGGGCCCCCAGGGGAAATCACGTGGGACCCCAGGGGAAATCACGTGGGCCCCCAGGGGAAATCACGTGGGCCCCCAGGGGAAATCACGTGGGCCCCCAGGGGAAATCACGTGGGCCCCCAGGGGAAATCACGTGGGCCCCCAGGGGAATTCACGTGGGCCCCCAGGGGAAATCACGTGGGCCCCCAGGGGAAATCACGTGGGCCCCCAAGGGGAAATCACGTGGGCCCCCAGGGGAAATCACGTGGGCCCCCAGGGGAAAACACGTGGGCCCCCAGGGGAAATCACGTGGGCCCCCAGGGGAAATCACGTGGGCCAGGTGGGGCAATCACGTGGGCCAGGTGGAGCAATCACGTGGGCCCCCAGGGGAAATCACGTGGGCCCCCAGGGGAAATCACGTGGGCCCCCAGGGGAAATCACGTGGGCCCCCAGGGGAAATCACGTGGGCCCCCAGGGGAATTCACGTGGGCCCCCAGGGGAAATCACGTGGGCCCCCAGGGGAAATCACGTGGGCCCCCAGGGGAAATCACGTGGGCCAGGTGGGGCAATCACGTGGGCCAGGTGGAGCAATCACGTGGGCCCCCAGGGGAAATCACGTGGGCCCCCAGGGGAAATCACGTGGGCCCCCAGGGGAAATCACGTGGGCCAGGTGGGGCAATCACGTGGGCCAGGTGGGGCAATCACGTGGGCCCCCAGGGGAAATCACGAGGGCCCCCAGGGCAAATCACGTGGGCCCCCAGGGGAAATCACGTGGGCCCCCAGGGGAAATCACGTGGGCCCCCAGGGGAAATCACGTGGGCCCCCAGGGGAAATCACGTGGGCCCCCAGGGGAAATCACGTGGGCCCCCAGGGGAAATCACGTGGGCCAGGTGGGGCAATCACGTGGGCCAGGTGGGGCAATCACGTGGGCCAGGTGGAGCAATCACGTGGGCCACCAGGGGAAATCACGTGGGCCCCCAGGGGAAATCACGTGGGCCCCCAGGGGAAATCACGTGGGCCCCCAGGGGAAATCACGTGGGCCCCCAGGGGAAATCACGTGGGCCCCCAGGGGAAATCACGTGGGCCAGGTGGGGCAATCACGTGGGCCAGGTGGGGCAATCACGTGGGTCCCCAGGGAAATCACGTGGGCCCCGAGGGAAATCACGTGGGCCCCCAGGGGAAATCACGTGGGCCAGGTGGGGCAATCACGTGGGCCCCCAGGGGAAATCACGTGGGCCCCCAGGGGAAATCACGTGGGCCCCCAGGGAAATCACGTGGGCCCCCAGGGGAAATCACGTGGGCCCCCAGGGGAAATCACGTGGGCCCCCAGGGAAATCACGTGGGCCCCCAGGGGAAATCACGTGGGCCCCCAGGGGAAATCACGTGGGCCCCCAGGGGAAATCACGTGGGCCCCCAGGGAAAATCACGTGGGCCCCCAGGGGAAATCACGTGGGCCCCCAGGGGAAATCACGTGGGACCCCAGGGGAAATCACGTGGGCCCCCAGGGGAAATCACGTGGGCCCCCAGGGGAAATCACGTGGGCCAGGTGGGGCAATCACGTGGGCCCCCAGGGGAAATCACGTGGGCCCCCAGGGGAAATCACGTGGGCACCCAGGGGAAATCACGTGGGCCCCCAGGGGAAATCACGTGGGCCCCCAGGGGAAATCACGTGGGCCCCCAGGGGAAATCACATGGGCCCCCAGGGGAAATCACGTGGGCCCCCAGGGGAAATCACGTGGGCCAGGTGGGGCAATCACGTGGGCCCCCAGGGGAAATCACGTGGGCCCCCAGGGGAAATCACGTGGGCCCCCAGGGGAAATCACGTGGGCCCCCAGGGGAAATCACGTGGGCCCCCAGGGGAAATCACGTGGGCCCCCAGGGGAAATCACGTGGGCCCCCAGGGGAAATCACGTGGGCCCCCAGGGGAAATCACGTGGGCCAGGTGGGGCAATCACGTGGGCCAGGTGGGGCAATCACGTGGGCCAGGTGGAGCAATCACGTGGGCCCCCAAGGCAAATCACGTGGGCCGCCAGGGGAAATCACGTGGGCCCCCAGGGGAAATCACGTGGGCCCCCAGGGGAAATCACGTGGGCCCCCAGCGGAAATCACGTGGGCCCCCAGGGGAAATCACGTGGGCCCCCAGGGGCAATCACGTGGGCCAGGTGGGGCAATCACGTGGGCCCCCAGGGAAAATCACGAGGGCCCCCAGGGCAAATCACGTGGGCCCCCAGGGGAAATCACGTGGGCCCCAAGGGGAAATCACGTGGGCCCCCAGGGGAAATCACGTGGGCCCCCAGGGGAAATCACGTGGGCCCCCAGGGGAAATCACGTGGGCCCCCAGGGGAAATCACGTGGGCCCCCAGGGGAAATCACGTGGGCCTCAGGGGAAATCACGTGGGCACCCAGGGGAAATCACGTGGGCCCCCAGGGGAAATCACGTGGGCCCCCATGGGAAATCACGTGGGCCCCCAGGGGAAATCACGTGGGCCAGGTGGGGCAATCACGTGGGCCCCCAGGGGAAATCACGTGGGCTCCCAGGGGAAATCACGTGGGCCCCCAGGGGAAATCACGTGGGCCCCCAGGGGAAATCACGTGGGCCCCCAGGGGAAATCACGTGGGCCCCCAGGGGAAATCACGTGGGCCAGGTGGGGCAATCACGTGGGCCAGGTGGAGCAATCACGTGGGCCCCCAGGGGAAATCACGTGGGCCCCCAGGGGAAATCACGTGGGCCCCCAGGGGAAATCACGTGGGCCCCCAGGGGAAATCACGTGGGCCCACAGGGGAAATCACGTGGGCCCCCAGGGGAAATCACGTGGGCCCCCAGGGGAAATCACGTGGGCCCCCAGGGGAAATCACGTGGGCCTCCAGGGGAAATCACGTGGGCCAGGTGGGGCAATCACGTGGGGCCCCAGGGGAAATCACGTGGGCCCCCAGGGGAAATCACGTGGGCCAGGTGGGGCAATCACGTGGGCCAGGTGGAGCAATCACGTGGGCCCCCAGGGGAAATCACGAGGGCCCCCAGGGCAAATCACGTGGGCCCCCAAGGGAAATCACGTGGGCCAGGTGGGGCAATCACGTGGGGCCCCAGGGGAAATCACGTGGGCCCCCAGGGGAAATCACGTGGGCCCCCAGGGGAAATCACGTGGGCCCCCAGGGGAAATCACGTGGGCCCCCAGGGGAAATCACGTGGGACCCCAGGGGAAATCACGTGGGCCCCCAGGGGAAATCACGTGGGCCCCCAGGGGAAATCACGTGGGCCCCCAGGGGAAATCACGTGGGCCCCCAGGGGAAATCACGTGGGCCCCCAGGGGAAATCACGTGGGCCCCCAGGGGAAATCACGTGGGCCCCCAGGGGAAATCACGTGGGCCCCCAGGGGAAATCACGTGGGCCCCCAGGGGAAATCACGTGGGCCCCCAGGGGAAATCACGTGGGCCCCCAGGGGAAATCACGTGGGCCCCCAGGGGAAATCACGTGGGCCAGGTGGGGCAATCACGTGGGCCAGGTGGAGCAATCACGTGGGCCCCCAGGGGAAATCACGTGGGCCCCCAGGGGAAATCACGTGGGCCCCCAGGGGAAATCACGTGGGCCCCCAGGGGAAATCACGTGGGCCCCCAGGGGAATTCACGTGGGCCCCCAGGGGAAATCACGTGGGCCCCCAGGGGAAATCACGTGGGCCCCCAGGGGAAATCACGTGGGCCAGGTGGGGCAATCACGTGGGCCAGGTGGAGCAATCACGTGGGCCCCCAGGGGAAATCACGTGGGCCCCCAGGGGAAATCACGTGGGCCCCCAGGGGAAATCACGTGGGCCAGGTGGGGCAATCACGTGGGCCAGGTGGGGCAATCTCGTGGGCCCCCAGGGGAAATCACGAGGGCCCCCAGGGCAAATCACGTGGGCCCCCAGGGGAAATCACGTGGGCCCCCAGGGGAAATCATGTGGGCCCCCAGGGGAAATCACGTGGGCCCCCAGGGGAAATCACGTGGGCCCCCAGGGGAAATCACGTGGGCCCCCAGGGGAAATCACGTGGGCCAGGTGGGGCAATCACGTGGGCCAGGTGGGGCAATCACGTGGGCCAGGTGGAGCAATCACGTGGGCCACCAGGGCAAATCACGTGGGCCCCCAGCGGAAATCACGTGGGCCCCCAGGGGAAATCACGTGGGCCCCCAGGGGAAATCACGTGGGCCCCCAGGGGAAATCACGTGGGCCCCCAGGGGAAATCACGTGGGCCCCCAGGGGAAATCACGTGGGCCAGGTGGGGCAATCACGTGGGCCAGGTGGGGCAATCACGTGGGCCAGGTGGAGTAATCACGTGGGCCCCCAGGGCAAATCACGTGGGCCGCAAGGGGAAATCACGTGGGCCCCCAGGGGAAATCACGTGGGCCCCCAGGGGAAATAACGTGGGCCCCAGGGGAAATCACGTGGGCCCCCAGGGGAAATCACGTGGGCCCCCAGGGGAAATCACGTGGGCCAGGTGGGGCAATCACGTGGGCCAGGGTGAGCAATCACGTGGGCCGCCAGGGGAAATCACGTGGGCCCCCAGGGGAAATCACGTGGGCCCCCAGGGGAAATCACGTGGGCCCCCAGGGGAAATCACGTGGGCCAGGTGGGGCAATCACGTGAGCCCCCTGGTGAAATCACGTGGGCCCCCAGGGGAAATCTCGTGGGCCCCCACAGGAAATCACGTGGTCCCCCAGGGGAAATCACGTGGGCCCCCAGGGGAAATCACGTGGGCCAGGTGGAGCAATCACGTGGGGCCCCAGGGGAAATCACGTGGGCCCCCAGGGGAAATCACGTGGGCCAGGTGGGGCAATCACGTGGGCCAGGTGGGGCAATCACGTGGGCCCCCAGGGGAAATCACGAGGGCCCCCAGGGCAAATCAAGTGGGCCCCCAGGGGAAATCACGTGGGCCCCCAGGGGAAATCACGTGGGCCCCCAGGGGAAATCACGGGGGCCCCCGGGGGAAATCACGTGGGCCAGGTGGGGCAATCACGTGGGCCAGGTGGGGCAATCAGGTGGGCCAGGTGGAGCAATCACGTGGGCCCCCAGGGCAAATCACGTGGGCCGCCATGGGAAATCACGTGGGCCCCCAGGGGAAATCACGTGGGCCCCCAGGGGAAATCACGTGGGCCCCCAGGGGAAATCACGTGGGCCCCCAGGGAAAATCACGTGGGCCTGGTGGGGCAATCACGTGGGCCAGGTGGGCCAATCACGAGGGCCAGGTGGAGCAATCACGTGGGCCCCCAGGGCAAATCACGTGGGCCCCCAGGGGAAATCACGTGGGCCCCCAGGTCAAATCACGTGGGCCCCCAGGGGAAATCACGTGGTCCAGGTGGGGCAATCACGTGAGCCCCCAGGTGAAATCACGTGGGCCCCCAGGGGAAATCATGTGGGCCCCCGGGGTAAATCACGTGGGCCCCCAGGGGAAATCACGTGGGCCCCCAGGGGAAATCACGTGGGCCCCCAGGGGAAATCACGTGGGCCAGGTGGGGCAATCACGTGGGCCAGGGGGAGCAATCACGTGGGCCCCCAGGGGAAATCACGTGGGCCCCCAGGGGAAATCACGTGGGCACCCAGGGGAAATCACGTGGGCCCCCAGGGGTAATCACGTGGGCCCCCAGGGGAAATCACGTGGTCCCCCAGGGGAAATCACGTGGGCCCCCAGGGGAAATCACGTGGGCCCCCAGGGGAAATCACGTGGGCCCCCAGGGGAAATCACGTGGGCCCCCAGGGGAAATCACGTGGGCCCCCAGGGGAAATCACGTGGGCCCCCAGGGGAAATCACGTGGGCCCCCAGGGGAAATCACGTGGGCCAGGTGGGGCAATGACGTGGGCCAGTTGGAGCAATCACGTGGGCCCCCAGGGGAAATCACGTGGGCCCCCAGGGGAAATCACGTGGGCCCGGTGGGGCAATCACGTAGGCCAGGTGGGGCAATCACGTGGGCCCCAAGGGGAAATCACGAAGTCCCCCAGGGCAAATCACGTGGGCCCCCAGGGGAAATCACGTGGGCCCCCAGGGGAAATCACGTGGGCCCCCAGGGGAAATCACGTGGGACCCCAGGGGAAAACACGTGGGCCCCCAGGGGAAATCACGTGGGCCAGGTGGGGCAATCACGTGGGCCAGGTGGGGCAATCACGTGGGCCAGGTGGAGCAATCACGTGGGCCCCCAGGGCAAATCACGTGGGCCCCCAGGGGAAATCACGTGGGCCCCCAGAGGAAATCACGTGGGCCAGGTGGGGCAATCACGTCGGCCAGGTGGAGCAATCACGTGGGCCCCCAGGGGAAAACACTTGGGCCCCCAGGGGAAATCACGTGGGCCCCCAGGGGAAATCACGTGGGCCCCCAGGGGAAATCACGTGGGCCAGGTGGGGCAATCACGTGGGCCAGGTGGGGCAATCACGTGGACCAGGTGGAGCAATCACGTGGGCCCCCAGGGCAAATCAGGTGGGCCCCCAGGGGAAATCACGTGGGCCCCCAGGGGAAATCACGTGGGCCCCCAGGGGAAATCACGTGGGCCCCCAGGGGAAATCACGTGGGCCCCCATGGGAAATCACGTGGGCCCCCAGGGGAAATCACGTGGGCCAGGTGGGGCAATCACGTGGGCCAGGTGGGGCAAACACGTGGGCCAGGTGGGGCAATCACGTGGGCCCCCAGGGGAAATCACGTGGGCCCCCAGGGGAAATCACGTGGGCCCCCAGGGGAAATCACGTGGGCCAGGTGGGGCAATCACGTGAGCCCCCAGGTGAAATCACGTGGGCCCCCAGGGGAAATCACGTGGGCCCCCACGGGAAATCACGTGGTCCCCCAGGGGAAATCACGTGGGCCTCCAGGGGAAATCACGTGGGCCAGGTGGGGCAATCACGTGGGGCCCCAGGGGAAATCACGTGGGCCCCCAGGGGAAATCACGTGGGCCCCCAGGGGAAATCACGTGGGCCCCCAGGGGAAATCACGTGGGCCAGGTGGGGCAATCACGTGGGCCAGGTGGAGCAATCACGTGGGCCCCCAGGGGAAATCACGTGGGCCCCCAGGGGAAATCACGTGGGCCCCCAGGGGAAATCACGTGGGCCCCCTGGGGAAATCACGTGGGCCAGGTGGGGCAATCACGTGAGCCCCCAGGTGAAATCACGTGGGCCCCCAGGGGAAATCACGTGGGCCCCCACGGGAAATCACGTGGTCCCCCAGGGGAAATCACGTGGGCCAGGAGGGGCAATCACGTGGGGCCCCAGGGGAAATCACGTGGGCCCCCAGGGGAAATCACCTGGGCCCCCAGGGGAAATCACGTGGGCCCCCAGGGTAAATCACGTGGGCCCCCAGGGGAAATCACGTGGGCCCCCTGGGGAAATCACGTGGGCCCCCAGGGGAAATCACGTGGGCCAGGTGGGGCAATCACGTGGGGCCCCAGGGGAAATCACGTGGGCCCCCAGGTGGAGTAATCACGTGGGCCCCCAGGGGAAATCACGTGGGCCCCCAGGGGAAATCACGTGGGCCCCCAGGGGAAATCACGTGGGCCCCCAGGGGAAATCACGTGGGCCCCCAGGGGAAATCACGTGGGCCAGGTGGGGCAATCACGTGGGCCCCCAGGGGAAATCACGTGGGCCAGGTGGAGCAATCACGTGGGCCCCCAGGGCAAATCACGTGGGCCGCAAGGGGAAATCACGTGGGCCCCCAGGGGAAATCACGTGGGCCCCCAGGGGAAATCACGTGGGCCAGGTGGGGCAATCACGTGGGCCAGGTGGGGCAATCACGTGGGCCAGGTGGGGCAATCACGTGGGCCAGGTGGAGCAATCACGTGGGCCCCCAAGGGAAATCACGTGGGCCAGGTGGGGCAATCACGTGGGCCCCCAGGGGAAATCACGAGGGCCCCCAGGGCAAATCACGTGGGCCCCCAGGGGAAATCACGTGGACCAGGTGGGGCAATCACGTGGGGCCCCAGGGGCAATCACGTGGGCCCCCAGGGGAAACCACGTGGGCCCCCAGGGGAAATCACGTGGGCACCCAGGGGAAATCACGTGGGCCCCCAGGGGAAATCACGTGGGCCCCCAGGGGAAATCACGTGGGCCCCCAGGGGAAATCACGTGGGCCCCCAGGGGAAATCACGTGGGCACCCAGGGGAAATCACGTGGGCCCCCTGGGGAAATCACGTGGGCCCCCAGGGGAAATCACGTGGGCCCCCAGGGGAAATCACGTGGGCCAGGTGGGGCAATCACGTGGGCCCCCAGGGGAAATCACGTGGGCCCCCAGGGGAAATCACGTGGGCAACCAGGGGAAATCACGTGGGCCCCCAGGGGAAATCACGTGGGCCCCCAGGGGAAATCACGTGGGCCCCCAGGGGAAATCACGTGGGCCCCCAGGGGAAATCACGTGGGCCCCCAGGGGAAATCACTTGGGCCCCCAGGGGAAATCACGTGGGCCAGGTGGGGCAATCACGTGGGCCAGGTGGAGCAATCACGTGGGCCCCTAGGGGAAATCACGTGGGCCCCCAGGGGAAATCACGTGGGCCCCCAGGGGAAATCACGTGGGCCCCCAGGGGAAATCACGTGGGCCCCCAGGGGAAATCACGTGGGCCCCCAGGGGAAATCACGAGGGCCCCCAGGGCAAATCACGTGGGCCCCCAGGGGAAATCACGTGGGCCCTCAGGGGAAATCACGTGGGCCCCCAGGGGAAATCACGGGGGTCCCCAGGGTAAATCACGTGGGTCCCCGGGGGAAATCACGTGGGCCCCCAGGGGAAATCACGTGGGCACCCAGGGGAAATCACGTGGGCCCCCAGGGGAAATCACGTGGGCCCCCAGGGGAAATCACGTGGGCCCCCAGGGGAAATCACGTGGGCCCCCAGGGGAAATCACGTGGGCCCCCAGGGGAAATCACGTGGGCCAGGTGGGGCAATCACGTGGGCCCCCAGGGGAAATCACGTGGGCCCCCAGGGGAAATCACGTGGGCCCCCAGGGGAAATCACGTGGGCCCCCAGGGCAAATCACGTGGGCCCCCAGGGGAAATCACGTGGGCCCCCAGGGGAAATCACGTGGGCCAGGTGGGGCAATGACCTGGGCCAGGTGGAGCAATCACGTGGGCCCCCAGGGGAAATCACATGGGCCCCCAGGGGAAATCACGTGGGCCCCCAGGGGAAATCACGTGGGCCAGGTTTGGCAATCACGTGGGCCAGGTGGGGCAATCACGTGGGCCCCCAGGGGAAATCACGAGGGCCCCCAGTGCAAGTCACGTGGGCCCCCAGGGGAAATCACGTGGGCCCCCAGGGGAAATCATGTGGGCCCCCAGGGGAAATCACGTGGGCCCCCAGGGGAAATCACGTGGGCCCCCAGGGGAAATCACGTGGGCCCCCAGGGGAAATCACGTGGGCCAGGTGGGGCAATCACGTGGGCCAGGTGGGGCAATCACGTGGGCCAGGAGGAGCAATCACGTGGCCCCCAGGGCAAATCAGGTGGGCCCCCAGGGGAAATCACGTGGGCCCCCAGGGGAAATCACGTGGGCCCCCAGGGGAAATCACGTGGGCCCCCAGGGGAAATCACGTGGGCCCCCATGGGAAATCACGTGGGCCCCCAGGGGAAATCACGTCGGCCAGGTGGGGCAATCACGTGGGCCAGGTGGGGCAATCACGTGGGGCCCCAGGGGAAATCACGTGGGCCCCCAGGGGAAATCACGTGGGCCCCCAGGGGAAATCACGTGGGCCCCCTGGGGAAATCACGTGGGCCAGGTGGGGCAATCACGTGAGCCCCCAGGTGAAATCACGTGGGCCCCCAGGAGAAATCACGTGGGCCCCCACGGGAAATCACGTGGTCCCCCAGGGGAAATCACGTGGGCCTCCAGGGGAAATCACGTGGGCCAGGAGGGGCAATCACGTGGGGCCCCAGGGGAAATCACGTGGGCCCCCAGGGGAAATCACGTGGGCCCCCAGGGGAAATCACGTTGGCCCCCAGGGGAAATCACGTGGGCCCCCAGGGGAAATCACGTGGGCCCCCAGGGGAAATCACGTGGGCCCCCAGGGGAAATCACGTGGGCCAGGTGGGGCAATCACGTGGGCCAGGTGGGGCAATCACGTGGGCCAGGTGGAGCAATCACGTGGGCCCCCAGGGCAAATCACGTGGGCTGCCAGGGGAAATCACGTGGGCCCCCAGGGGAAATCACGTGGGCCTCCAGGGGAAATCACGTGGGCCCCCAGGGGAAATCACGTGGGCCCCCAGGGGAAATCACGTGGGCCAGGTGGGGCAATCACGTGGGCCCCCAGGGGAAATCACGTGGGCCAGGTGGGGCAATCACGTGGGCCCCCAGGGGAAATCACGTGGGCCCCCAGGGGAAATCACGTGGGCCCACAGGGGAAATCACGTGGTCCCCCAGGGGAAATCACGTGGGCCTCCAGGGGAAATCACGTGGGCCAGGTGGGGCAATCACGTGGGGCCCAAGGGCAAATCACGTGGGCCCCCAGGGGAAATCACGTGGGCCCCCAGGGGAAATCACGTGGGCACCCAGGGGAAATCACGTGGGCCCCCAGGGGAAATCACGTGGGCACCCAGGGGAAATCACGTGGGCCCCCAGGGGAAATCACGTGGGCCCCCAGGGGAAATCACGTGGGCCAGGTGGGGCAATCACGTGGGCCCCCAGGGGAAATCACGTGGGCCCCCAGGGGAAATCACGTGGGCCCCCAGGGGAAATCACGTGGGCCCCCAGGGGAAATCACGTGGGCCCCCAGGGGAAATCACGTGGGCCCCCAGGGGAAATCACGTGGGCCCCCAGGGGAAATCACGTGGGCCCCCAGGGGAAATCACGTGGGCCCCCAGGGGAAATCACGTGGGCCAGGTGTGGCAATCACGTGAGCCAGGTGGAGCAATCACGTGGGCCCCCAGGGGAAATCACGTGGGCCCCCAGGGGAAATCACGTGGGCCCCCAGGGGAAATCACGTGGGCCCCCAGGGGAAATCACGTGGGCCAGGTGGGACAATCACGTGGGCCAGGTGGGGCAATCACGTGGGCCAGGTGGAGCAATCACGTGGGCCCCCAGGGCAAATCACGTGGGCCGCAAGGGGAAATCACGTGGGCCCCCAGGGGAAATCACGTGGGCCCCCAGGGGAAATCACGTGGGCCAGGTGGGGCAATCACGTGAGCCCCCAGGTGAAATCACGTGGGCCCCCAGGGGAAATCACGTGGGCCCCCACGGGAAATCACGTGGTCCCCCAGGGGAAATCACGTGGGCCCCCAGGGGAAATCACGTGGGCCCCCAGGGGAAATCACGTGGGCCCCCAGGGGAAATCACGTGGGCCAGGTGGGGCAATCACGTGGGCCAGGTGGGGCAATCACGTGGGCCAGGTGGAGCAATCACGTGGGCCCCCAGGAGAAATCACGTGGGCCCCCAGGTGAAATCACGTGGGCCCCCAGGGGAAATCACGTGGGCCGCCAGGGGAAATCACGTGGGCCCCCAGGGGAAATCACGTGGGCCCCCAGGGGAAATAACGTGGGCCCCCAGGGGAAATCACGTGGGCCCCCAGGGGAAATCACGTGGGCACAGGTGGGGCAATCACGTGGGCCAGGTGGAGCAATCACGTGGGCACCCAGGGGAAATCACGTGGGCCCCCAGGGGAAATCACGTGGGCACCCAGGGGAAATCACGTGGGCCCCCAGGGGAAATCACGTGGGCCCCCAGTGGAAATCACGTGGGCCCCCAGGGGAAATCACGTGGGCCCCCAGGGGAAATCACGTGGGCCCCCAGGGGAAATCACGTGGGCCAGGTGGGGCAATCACGTGGGCCCCCAGGGGAAATCACGTGGGCCCCCAGGGGAAATCACGTGGGCCCCCAGGGGAAATCACGTGGCCCAGGTGGGGCAATCACGTGGGCCAGGTGGGGCAATCACGTGGGCCCCCAGGGGAAATCACGTGGGCCCCCAGGGGAAATCACGTGGGCCCCCAAGGGAAATCACGTGGGCCTCCAGGGGAAATCACGTGGGCCCCCAGGGGAAATCACGTGTGCCCCCAGGGAAAATCACGTGGGCCCCCAGGTGAAATCACGTGGGCCCCCAGGGGAAATCACGTGGGCCCCCAGGGGAAATCACGTGGGCCCCCAGGGGAAATCACATGGGCCAGGTGGGGCAATCACGTGGGCCCCCAGGGGAAATCACGTGGGCCCCCAGGGGAAATCACGTGGGCCCCCAGGGGAAATCACGTGGGCCCCCAGGGGAAATCACGTGGGCCCCCAGGGGAAATCACGTGGGCCCCCAGGGGAAATCACGTGGGCCCCCAGGGGAAATCACGTGGGCCAGGTGGGGCAATCACGTGGGCCAGGTGGAGCAATCACGTGGGCCCCCAGGGGAAATCACGTGGGCCCCCAGGGGAAATCACGTGGGCCCCCAGGGGAAATCACGTGGGCCCCCAGGGGAAATCACGTGGGCCCCCAGGGGAAATCACGTGGGCCCCCAGGGGAAATCACGTGGGCCCCCAGGGGAAATCACGTGGGCCCCCAGGGGAAATCACGTGGGCCAGGTGGGGCAATCACGTGGGCCAGGTGGGGCAATCACGTGGGCCCCCAGGTGGAGCAATCACGTGGGCCCCCAGGGCAAATCACGTGGGCCGCCAGGGGAAATCACGTGGGCCCCCAGGGGAAATCACGTGGGCCCCCAGGGGAAATAACGTGGGCCCCCAGGGGAAATCACGTGGGCCCCCAGGGGAAATCACGTGGGCCCCCAGGGGAAATCACGTGGGCCAGGTGGAGCAATCACGTCGGCCAGGTGGAGCAATCACGTGGGCCCCCAGGGGAAATCACGTGGGCCCCCAGGGGAAATCACGTGGGCCCCCAGGGGAAATCACGTGGGCACCCAGGGGAAATCACGTGGGCCCCCAGGGGAAATCACGTGGGCCCCCAGGGGAAATCACGTGGGCCCCCAGGGGAAATCACGTGGGCCCCCAGGGGAAATCACGTGGGCCCCCAGGGGAAATCACGTGGGCCAGGTGGGGCAATCACGTGGGCCCCCAGGTGAAATCACGTGGGCCCCCAGGGGAAATCACGTGGGCCCCGACGGGAAATCACGTGGTCTCCCAGGGGAAATCACGTGGGCCTCCAGGGGAAATCACGTGGGCCTCCAGGGGAAATCACGTGGGCCAGGTGGGGCAATCACGTGGGTCCCCAGGGGAAATCACGTGGGCCCCCAGGGGAAATCACGTGGGCCCCCAGGGGAAATCACGTGGGCCCCCAGGGGAAATCACGTGGGCCCCCAGGGGAAATCACGTGGGCCCCCAGGGGAAATCACGTGGGCCCCCAGGGGAAATCACGTGGGCCCCCAGGGGAAATCACGTGGGCCAGGTGGCGCAATCACGTGGGCCAGGTGGAGCAATCACGTGGGCCCCCAGGGGAAATCACGTGGGCCCCCAGGGGAAATCACGTGGGCCCCCAGGGGAAATCACGTGGGCCCCCAGGGGAAATCACGTGGGCCCCCAGGGGAAATCACGTGGGCCCCCAGGGGAAATCACGTGGGCCCCCAGGGGAAATCACGTGGGCCCCCAGGGGAAATCACGTGGGCCAGGTGGGGCAATCACGTGGGCCAGGTGGGGCAATCACGTGGGCCCCCAGGTGGAGCAATCACGTGGGCCCCCAGGGCAAATCACGTGGGCCGCCAGGGGAAATCACGTGGGCCCCCAGGGGAAATCACGTGGGCCCCCAGGGGAAATCACGTGGGCCCCCAGGGGAAATCACGTGGGCCCCCAGGGGAAATCACGTGGGCCCCCAGGGGAAATCACGTGGGCCCCCAGGGGAAATCAAGTGGGCCAGGTGAGGCAATCACGTGGGCCAGGTGGAGCAATCACGTGGGCCCCCAGGGGAAATCACGTGGGCCCCCAGGGGAAATCACGTGGGCCCCCAGGGGAAATCACGTGGGCCAGGTGGGGCAATCACGTGGGCCAGGTGGGGCAATCACGTGGGCCCCCAGGGAAAATCACGAGGGCCCCCAGGGCAAATCACGTGGGCCCCCAAGGGAAATCACGTGGGCCCCAAGGGGAAATCACGTGTGCCCCCAGGGAAAATCACGTGGGCCCCCAGGGGAAATCACGTGGGCCCCCAGGGGAAATCACGTTGGCCCCCAGGGGAAATCACGTGGGCACCCAGGGGAAATCACGTGGGCACCCAGGGGAAATCACGTGGGCCCCCAGGGGAAATCACGTGGGCCCCCAGGGGAAATCACGTGGGCCCCCAGGGGAAATCACTTTGGCCCCCAGGGGAAATCAAGTGGGCCAGGTGGGGCAATCACGTGGGCCCCCAGGGGAAATCACGTGGGCCCCCAGGGGAAATCACGTGGGCCAGGTGGGGCAATCACGTGGGCCCCCAGGTGGAGCAATCATGTGGGCCCCCAGGGGAAATCACGTGGGCCCCCAGGGGAAATCACGTGGGCCCCCAGGGGAAATCACGTGGGCCCCCAGGGGAAATCACGTGGGCCCCCAGGGGAAATCACGTGGGCCCCCAGGGGAAATCACGTGGGCCAGGTGGGGCAATCACGTGGGCCAGGTGGGGCAATCACGTGGGCCCCCAGGTGGAGCAATCACGTGGGCCCCCAGGGCAAATCACGTGGGCCGCCAGGGGAAATCACGTGGGCCCCCAGGGGAAATCACGTGGGCCCCCAGGGGAAATCACGTGGGCCCCCAGGGGAAATCACGTGGGCCCCCAGGGGAAATCACGTGGGCCCCCAGGGGAAATCACGTGGGCCAGGTGGGGCAATCACGTCGGCCAGGTGGAGCAATCACGTGGGCCCCCAGGGGAAAACACGTGGGCCCCCAGGGGAAATCACGTGGGCCCCCAGGGGAAATCACGTGGGCCCCCAGGGGAAATCACGTGTGCCAGGTGGGGCAATCACGTGAGCCCCCAGGTGAAATCACGTGGGCCCCCATGGGAAATCACGTGGGCCCCCACGGGAAATCACGTGGTCCCCCAGGGGAAATCACGTGGGCCTCCAGGGGAAATCACGTGGGCCAGGTGTGGCAATCACGTGGGGCCCCAGGGGAAATCACGTGGGCCCCCAGGGGAAATCACGTGGGCCCCCAGGGGAAATCACGTGGGCCCCCAGGGGAAATCACGTGGGCCCCCAGGGGAAATCACGTGGGCCAGGTGGAGCAATCACGTGGGCCCCCAGGGGAAATCACGTGGGCCCCCTGGTGAAATCACGTGGGCCCCTAGGGGAAATCACGTTGGCCCCCAGGGGAAATCACGTGGGCCCCCAGGGGAAATCACGTGGGCCCCCAGGGGAAATCACGTGGGCCCCCAGGGGAAATCACGTGGGCCCCCAGGGGAAATCACGTGGGCCCCCAGGGGAAATCACGTGGGCCAGGTGGGGCAATCACGTGGGCCAGGTGGAGCAATCACGTGGGCCCCCAGGGGAAATCACGTGGGCCCCCAGGGGAAATCACGTGGGCCAGGTGGGGCAATCACGTGGGCCAGGTGGGGCAATCACGTGGGCCCCCAGGGAATATCACGAGGGCCCCCAGGGGAAATCACGTGGGCCCCCAGGGGAAATCACGTGGGCCCCCAGGGGAAATCACGTGGGCCCCCAGGGGAAATCACGTGGGCCCCCAGGGGAAATCACGTGGGCCCCCAGGGGAAATCACGTGGGCCCCCAGGGGAAATCACGTGGGCCCCCAGGGGAAATCACGTGGGCCAGGTGGGGCAATCACGTGGGCCCGGTGGGGCAATCACGTGGGCCAGGTGGAGCAATCACGTGGGCCCCCAGGGCAAATCACGTGGGCCGCCAGGGGAAATCACGTGGCCCCCAGGGGAAATCACGTGGGCCCCCAGGGGAAATAACGTGGGCCCCCAGGGGAAATCACGTGGGCCCCCAGGGGAAATCACGTGGGCCCCCAGGGGAAATCACGTGGGCCCCCAGGGGAAATCACGTGGGCCCCCAGGTGGCAATCACGTGGGCCAGGTGGAGGAATCACGTGGGCCCCCAGGGGAAATCACGTGGGCCCCCAGGGGAAATCACGTGGGCCCCCAGGGGAAATCACGTGGGCCAGGTGGGGCAATCACGTGGGCCAGGTGGGGCAATCACGTGGGCCCCCAGGGAAAATCACGAGGGCCCCCAGGGCAAATCACGTGGGCCCCCAAGGGAAATCACGTGGGCCCCAAGGGGAAATCACGTGGGCCCCCAGGGGAAATCACGTGTGCCCCCAGGGAAAATCACGTGGGCCCCCAGGGGAAATCACGTGGGCCCCCAGGGGAAATCACGTTGGCCCCCAGGGGAAATCACGTGGGCCAGGTGGGGCAATCACGTGGGCCAGGTGGAGCAATCACGTGGGCCCCCAGGGCAAATCACGTGGGCCGCCAGGGGAAATCACGTGGCCCCCAGGGGAAATCACGTGGGCCCCCAGGGGAAATCACGTGGGCCAGGTGAGGCAATCACGTGGGCCAGGTGGAGCAATCACGTGGGCCCCCAGGGGAAATCACGTGGGCCCCCAGGGGAAATCACGTGGGCCCCCAGGGGAAATCACGTGGGCCAGGTGGGGCAATCACGTGGGCCAGGTGGGGCAATCACGTGGGCCCCCAGGGAAAATCACGAGGGCCCCCAGGGCAAATCACGTGGGCCCCCAAGGGAAATCACGTGGGCCCCAAGGGGAAATCACGTGGGCCCCCAGGGGAAATCACGTGTGCCCCCAGGGAAAATCACGTGGGCCCCCAGGGGAAATCACGTGGGCCCCCAGGGGAAATCACGTTGGCCCCCAGGGGAAATCACGTGGGCCCCCAGGGGAAATCACGTGGGCACCCAGGGGAAATCACGTGGGCCCCCAGGGGAAATCACGTGGGCCCCCAGGGGAAATCACGTGGGCCCCCAGGGGAAATCACTTTGGCCCCCAGGGGAAATCACGTGGGCCAGGTGGGGCAATCACGTGGGCCCCCAGGGGAAATCACGTGGGCCCCCAGTGGAAATCACGTGGGCCAGGTGGGGCAATCACGTGGGCCCCAAGGGGAAATCATGTGGGCCCCCAGGGGAAATCACGTGGGCCCCCAGGGGAAATCACGTGGGCCCCCAGGGGAAATCACGTGGGCCCCCAGGGGAAATCACGTGGGCCCCCAGGGGAAATCACGTGGGCCCCCAGGGGAAATCACGTGGGCCAGGTGGGGCAATCACGTGGGCCAGGTGGGGCAATCACGTGGGCCAGGTGGAGCAATCACGTGGGCCCCCAGGGCAAATCACGTGGGCCGCCAGGGGAAATCACGTGGGCCCCCAGGGGAAATCACGTGGGCCCCCAGGGGAAATCACGTGGGCCCCCAGGGGAAATCACGTGGGCCCCCAGGGGAAATCACGTGGGCCCCCAGGGGAAATCACGTGGGCCAGGTGGGGCAATCACGTCGGCCAGGTGGAGCAATCACGTGGGCCCCCAGGGGAAATCACGTGGGCCCCCAGGGGAAATCACGTGGGCCCCCAGGGGAAATCACGTGGGCCCCCAGGGGAAATCACATGGGCCCCCAGGGGAAATCACGTGGGCCAGGTGGGGCAATCACGTGGGCCAGGTGGAGCAATCACGTGGGCCCCCAGGGGAAATCACCTGGGCCCCCAGGGGAAATCACGTGGGCCCCCAGGGGAAATCACGTGGGCCCCCAGGGGAAATCACGTGGGCCCCCAGGGGAAATCACGTGGGCCAGGTGGGGCAATGACCTGGGCCAGGTGGAGCAATCACGTGGGCCCCCAGGGCAAATCACGTGGGCCCCCAGGGCAAATCTCGTGGGCCCCCAGGGGAAATCACGTGGGCCCCCAGGGGAAATCACGTGGGCCCCCAGGGGAAATCACGTGGGCCCCCGGGGGAAATCACGTGGGCCCCCAGGGGAAATCACGTGGGCCAGGTGGGACAATCACGTGGGCCAGGTGGAGCAATCACGTGGGCCCCCAGGGGAAATCACGTGGGCCCCCAGGGGAAATCATGTGGGCCCCCAGGGGGAATCACGTGGGCCCCCAGGGGAAATCACGTGGGCCCCCAGGGGAAATCACGTGGGCCCCCAGGGGAAATCACGTGGGCCAGGTGGGGCAATCACGTGGGCCAGGTGGGGCAATCACGTGGGCCAGGTGGAGCAATCACGTGGGCCACCAGGGCAAATCACGTGGGCCCCCAGGGGAAATCACGTGGGCCCCCAGGGGAAATCATGTGAGCCCCCAGGGGAAATCACGTGGGCCCCCAGGGGAAATCACGTGGGCCAGGTGGGGCAATCACGTGGGCCCCCAGGGGAAATCACGTGGGCCCCCAGGGGAAATCACGTGGGCCCCCAGGGGAAATCACGTGGGCCCCCAGGGGAAATCACGTGGGCACCCAGGGGAAATCAAGTGGGCCCCCAGGGGAAATCACGTGGGCCCCCAGGGGAAATCACGTTGGCCAGGTGGGGCAATCACGTGGGCCAGGTGGAGCAATCACGTGGGCCCCCAGGGGAAATCACGTGGGCCCCCAGGGGAAATCACGTGGGCCCCCAGGGGAAATCACGTGGGCCCCCAGGGGAAATCACGTGGGCCCCCAGGGGAAATCACGTGGGCCCCCAGGGGAAATCACGTGGGCCCCCAGGGGAAATCACGTGGGCCAGGTGGGGCAATGACCTGGGCCAGGTGGAGCAATCACGTGGGCCCCCAGGGGAAATCACGTGGGCCCCCAGGGGAAATCACGTGGGCCCCCACGGGAAATCACGTGGGCCAGGTGGGGCAATCACGTTTGCCAGGTGGAGCAATCACGTGGGCCCCCAGGGCAAATCACGTGGGCCGCCAGGGGAAATCACGTGGGCCCCCAGGGGAAATCACGTGGGCCCCCAGGGGAAATCACGTGGGCCCCCAGGGGAAATCACGTGGGCCCCCAGGGGAAATCACGTGGGCCAGGTGGGGCAATCACGTGGGCCAGGTGGAGCAATCACGTGGGCCCCCAGGGGAAATCACGTGGGCCCCCAGGGGAAATCACGTGGGCCCCAAGGGGAAATCACGTGGGCCCCCAGGGGAAATCAGGTGGGCCAGGTGGGGCAATCACGTGAGCCCCCAGGTGAAATCACGTGGGCCCCCAGGGGAAATAACGTGGGCCCCCACAGGAAATCACGTGGTCCCCCAGGGGAAATCACGTGGGCCTCCAGGGGAAATCACGTGGGCCAGGTGGGGCAATCACGTGGGGCCCCAGGGGAAATCACGTGGGCCCCCGGGGGAAATCAGGTGGGCCAGGTGGGGCAATCACGTGGGCCAGGTGGAGCAATCACGTGGGCGCCCAGGGGAAATCACGTGGGCCCCCAGGGGAAATCACGTGGTCCCCCAGGGGAAATCACGTGGGCCAGGTGGGGCAATCACGTGGGCCAGGTGGGGCAATCACGTGGGCCCCCAGGGGAAATCACGAGGGCCCCCAGGGCAAATCACGTGGGCCCCCAAGGGAAATCACGTGGGCCAGGTGGGGCAATCACGTGGGGCCCCAGGGGAAATCACGTGGGCCCCCAGGGGAAATCACGTGGGCCCCCAGGGGAAATCACGTGGGCCCCCAGGGGAAATCACGTGGGCCCCCAGGGTAAATCACGTGGGCCCCCAGGGGAAATCACGTGGGCCCCCAGGGTAAATCACGTGGGCCCCCAGGGGAAATCACGTGGGCCCCCAGGGGAAATCACGTGGGCCAGGTGGGGCAATCACGTGGGCCCCCAGGGGAAATCACGTGGGCCCCCAGGGGAAATCTCGTGGGCCCCCAGGGGAAATCACGTGGGCCCCCAGGGGAAATCACGTGGGCCCCCAGGGGAAATCACGTGGGCCCCCAGGGCAAATCACGTGGGCCCCCAGGGCAAATCACGTGGGCCCCCAGGGGAAATCACGTGGGCCAGGTGGGGCAATCACGTGGGCCAGGTGGAGCAATCACGTGGGCCCCCAGGGGCAATCACGTGGGCCCCCAGGGGAAATCACGTGGGCCCCCAGGGGAAATCACGTGGGCCCCCAGGGGAAATCACGTGGGCCCACAGGGGAAATCACGTGGGCCCCCAGGGGAAATCACGTGGGCCCCCACGGGAAATCACGTGGTCCCCCAGGGGAAATCACGTGGGCCTCCAGGGGAAATCACGTGGGCCAGGTGGGGCAATCACGTGGGGCCCCAGGGGAAATCACGTGGGCCCCCAGGGGAAATCACGTGGGCCAGGTGGGGCAATCACGTGGGCCAGGTGGAGCAATCACGTGGGCCCCCAGGGGAAATCACGAGGGCCCCCAGGGCAAATCACGTGGGCCCCCAAGGGAAATCACGTGGGCCAGGTGGGGCAATCACGTGGGGCCCCAGGGGAAATCACGTGGGCCCCCAGGGGAAATCACGTGGGCCCCCAGGGGAAATCACGTGGGCCCCCAGGGGAAATCACGTGGGACCCCAGGGGAAATCACGTGGGCCCCCAGGGGAAATCACGTGGGCCTCCAGGGGAAATCACGTGGGCCAGGTGGGGCAATCACGTGGGGCCCCAGGGGAAATCACGTGGGCCCCCAGGGGAAATCACGTGGGCCCCCAGGGGAAATCACGTGGGCCCCCAGGGGAAATCACATGGGCCAGATGGGTCAATCACGAGGGCCAGGTGGAGCAATCACGTGGGCCCCCAGGGGAAATCACGTGGGCCCCCAGGTGAAATCACGTGGGCCCCTAGGGGAAATCACGTTGGCCCCCAGGGGAAATCACGTGGGCCCCCAGGGGAAATCACGTGGGCCCCCAGGGGAAATCACGTGGGCCCCCAGGGGAAATCACGTGGGCCCCCAGGGGAAATCACGTGGGCCCCCAGGGGAAATCACGTGGGCCAGGTGGGGCAATCACGTGGGCCCCCAGGGGAAATCACGTGGGCCCCCAGGTGAAATCACGTGGGCCCCTAGGGGAAATCACGTTGGCCCCCAGGGGAAATCACGTGGGCCCCCAGGGGAAATCACGTGGGCCAGGTGGGGCAATCACGTGGGCCAGGTGGGGCAATCACGTGGGCCCCCAGGTGAAATCACGTGGGCCCCTAGGGGAAATCACGTTGGCCCCCAGGGGAAATCACGTGGGCCCCCAGGGGAAATCACGTGTGCCCCCAGGGGAAATCACGTGGGCCAGATGGGTCAATCACGTGGGCCAGGTGGAGCAATCACGTGGGCCCCCAGGGGAAATCACGTGGGCCCCCAGGTGAAATCACGTGGGCCCCTAGGGGAAATCACGTTGGCCCCCAGGGGAAATCACGTGGGCCCCCAGGGGAAATCACGTGGGCCCCCAGGGGAAATCACGTGGGCCAGGTGGGGCAATCACGTGGGCCATGTGGAGCAATCACGTGGGCCCCCAGGGGAAATCACGTGGGCCCCCAGGGGAAATCACGTGGGCCCCCAGGGGAAATCACGTGGGCCCCCAGGGGAAATCACGTGGGCCAGGTGGGGCAATCACGTGGGCCAGGTGGAGCAATCACGTGGGCCCCCAGGGGAAATCACGTGGGCCCCCAGGGGAAATCACGTGGGCCCCCAGGGGAAAGCACGTGGGCCCCCAGGGGAAAGCACGTGGGCCCCCAGGGGAAATCACGTGGGCCCCCAGGGGAAATCACGTGGGCCCCCAGGGGAAATCACGTGGGCCCCCAGGGGAAATCACGTGGGCCAGGTGGAGCAATCACGTGGGCCCCCAGGGGAAATCACGTGGGCCCCCAGGGGAAATCACGTGGGCCCCCAGGGGAAATCACGTGGGCCCCCAGGGGAAATCACGTGGGCCAGGTGGGGCAATCACGTGGGCCCCCAGGGGAAATCACGAGGGCCCCCAGGGCAAATCACGTGGGCCCCCAGGGGAAATCACGTGGGCCCCCAGGGGAAATCACGTGGGCCCCCAGGGGAAATCACGTGGGCCAGGTGGGGCAATCACGTGGTCCAGGTGGGGCAATCACGTGGGCCAGGTGGAGCAATCACGTGGGCCCTCAGGGCAAATCACGTGGGCCGCCAGGGGAAATCACGTGGGCCCCCAGGGCAAATCACGTGGGCCAGGTGGGGCAATCACGTGGGCCCCCAGGGGAAATCACGTGGGCCCCCAGGTGAAATCACGTGGGCCCCTAGGGGAAATCACGTTGGCCCCCAGGGGAAATCACGTGGGCCCCCAGGGGAAATCACGTGGGCCAGGTGGGGCAATCACGTGGGCCAGGTGGGGCAATCACGTGGGCCCCCAGGTGAAATCACGTGGGCCCCTAGGGGAAATCACGTTGGCCCCCAGGGGAAATCACGTGGGCCCCCAGGGGAAATCACGTGGGCCCCCAGGGGAAATCACGTGGGCCCCCAGGGGAAATCACGTGGGCCCCCAGGGGAAATCACGTGGGCCCCCAGGGGAAATCACGTGGGCCAGGTGGGGCAATCACGTGGGCCCCCAGGGGAAATCACGTGGGCCCCCAGGTGAAATCACGTGGGCCCCTAGGGGAAATCACGTTGGCCCCCAGGGGAAATCACGTGGGCCCCCAGGGGAAATCACGTGGGCCCCCAGGGGAAATCACGTGGGCCCCCAGGGGAAATCACGTGGGCCCCCAGGGGAAATCACGTGGGCCAGGTGGGGCAATCACGTGGGCCCCCAGGTGAAATCACGTGGGCCCCTAGGGGAAATCACGTTGGCCCCCAGGGGAAATCACGTGGGCCCCCAGGGGAAATCACGTGGGCCCCCAGGGGAAATCACGTGGGCCAGATGGGTCAATCACGTGGGCCAGGTGGAGCAATCACGTGGGCCCCCAGGGGAAATCACGTGGGCCCCCAGGTGAAATCACGTGGGCCCCTAGGGGAAATCACGTTGGCCCCCAGGGGAAATCACGTGGGCCCCCAGGGGAAATCACGTGGGCCCCCAGGGGAAATCACGTGGGCCCCCAGGGGAAATCACGTGGGCCCCCAGGGGAAATCACGTGGGCCAGGTGGGGCAATCACGTGAGCCCCCAGGTGAAATCACGTGGGCCCCCAGGGGAAATCACGTGGGCCCCCACGGGAAATCACGTGGTCCCCCAGGGGAAATCACGTGGGCCTCCAGGGGAAATCACGTGGGCCAGGAGGGGCAATCACGTGGGGCCCCAGGGGAAATCACGTGGGCCCCCAGGGGAAATCACATGGGCCCCCAGGGGAAATCACGTGGGCCCCCAGGGGAAATCACGTGGGCCCCCAGGGGAAATCACGTGGGCCCCCTGGGGAAATCACGTGGGCCCCCAGGGGAAATCACGTGGGCCAGGTGGGGCAATCACGTGGGCCAGGTGGGGCAATCACGTGGGCCAGGTGGAGCAATCACGTGGGCCCCCAGGGCAAATCACGTGGGCCGCCAGGTGAAATCACGTGGGCCCCCAGGGGAAATCACGTGGGCCTCCAGGGGAAATCACGTGGGCCAGGTGGGGCAATCACGTGGGGCCCCAGGGCAAATTACGTGGGCCCCCAGGGGAAATCACGTGGGCCCCCAGGGGAAATCACGTGGGCACCCAGGGGAAATCATGTGGGCCCCCAGGGGAAATCACGTGGGCCCCCAGGGGAAATCACGTGGTCCCCCAGGGGAAATCACGTGGGCCCCCAGGGGAAATCACGTGGGCCCCCAGGGGAAATCACGTGGGCCAGGTGGGGCAATCACGTGGGCCCCCAGGGGAAATCACGTGGGCCCCGAGGGGAAATCACGTGGGCCCCCAGGGGAAATCACGTGGGCCCCCAGGGGAAATCACGTGGGCCCCCAGGGGAAATCACGTGGGCCCCCAGGGGAAATCACGTGGGCCCCCAGGGGAAATCACGTGGGCCCCCAGGGGAAATCACGTGGGCCAGGTGGGGCAATGACGGGGGCCAGGTGGAGCAATCACGTGGGCCCCCAGGGGAAATCACGTGGGCCCCCAGGGGAAATCACGTGGGCCCCCAGGGGAAATCACGTGGGCCAGGTGGGGCAATCACGTGGGCCAGGTGGGGCAATCACGTGGGCCCCCAGGGGAAATCACGAGGGCCCCCAGGGCAAATCACGTGGGCCCCCAGGGGAAATCACGTGGGCCCCCAGGGGAAATCACGTGGGCCCCCAGGGGAAATCACGTGGGCCCCCAGGGGAAATCACGTGGGCCCCCAGGGGAAATCACGTGGGCCAGGTGGGGCAATCACGTGGGCCAGGTGGGGCAATCACGTGGGCCAGGTGGAGCAATCACGTGGGCCCCCAGGGCAAATCACGTGGGCCGCCAGGGGAAATCACGTGGCCCCCAGGGGAAATCACGTGGGCCCCCACGGGAAATCACGTGGTCCCCCAGGGGAAATCACGTGGGCCTCCAGGGGAAATCACGTGGGCCAGGTGGGGCAATCACGTGAGCCCCCAGGTGAAATCACGTGGGCCCCCAGGGGAAATCACGTGGGCCCCCACGGGAAATCACGTGGTCCCCCAGGGGAAATCACGTGGGCCTCCAGGGGAAATCACGTGGGCCAGGTGGGACAATCACGTGGGGCCCCAGGGGAAATCACGTGGGTCCCCAGGGGAAATCACGTGGGCCCCCAGGTGAAATCACGTGGGCCCCCAGGGGAAATCACGTGGGCCCTCAGGGGAAATCACGTGGGCCCCCAGGGGAAATCACGTGGGCCAGGTGGGGCAATCACGTGGGCCCCCAGGTGAAATCACGGGGGCCCCCAGGGGAAATCACGTGGGCCCCCACGGGAAATCACGTGGTCCCCCAGGGGAAATCACGTGGGCCTCCAGGGGAAATCACGTGGGCCAGGTGGGGCAATCACGTGGGGCCCCAGGGCAAATCACGTGGGCCCCCAGGGGAAATCACGTGGGCCCCCAGGGGAAATCACGTGGGCACTCAGGGGAAATCACGTGGGCCCCCAGGGGAAATCACGTGGGCCCCCAGGGGAAATCACGTGGGCCCCTAGGGGAAATCTCGTGGGCCCCCAGGGGAAATCACGTGGGCCCCCAGGGGAAATCACGTGGGCCCCCAGGGGAAATCACGTGGGCCAGGTGGGGCAATCACGTGGGCCAGGGTGAGCAATCACGTGGGCCCCCAGGGGAAATCACGTGGGCCCCCGGGGGAAATCACTGGGCCCCCAGGGGAAATCACGTGGGCCCCCAGGGGAAATCACGTGGGCCAGGTGGGGCAATCACGTGAGCCCCCTGGTGAAATCACGTGGGCCCCCAGGGGAAATCTCGTGGGCCCCCACAGGAAATCACGTGGTCCCCCAGGGGAAATCACGTGGGCCCCCAGGGGAAATCACGTGGGCCCCAAGGAGCAATCACGTGGGGCCCCAGGGGAAATCACGTGGGCCCCCAGGGGAAATCACGTGGGCCAGGTGGGGCAATCACGTGGGCCAGGTGGGGCAATCACGTGGGCCCCCAGGGGAAATCACGAGGGCCCCCAGGGCAAATCAAGTGGGCCCCCAGGGGAAATCACGTGGGCCCCCAGGCGAAATCACGTGGGCCCCCAGGGGAAATCACGGGGGCCCCCAGGGGAAATCACGTGGGCCAGGTGGGGCAATCACGTGGGCCAGGTGGGGCAATCACGTGGGCCAGGTGAAGCAATCACGTGGGCCCCCAGGGCAAATCACGTGGGCCGCCATGGGAAATCACGTGGGCCCCCAGGGGAAATCACGTGGGCCCCCAGGGGAAATAACGTGGGCCCCTAGGGGAAATCACGTGGGCCCCCAAGGAAAATCACGTGGGCCTGGTGGGGCAATCACGTGGGCCAGGTGGGCCAATCACGTGGGCCAGGTGGAGCAATCACGTGGGCCCCCAGGGCAAATCACGTGGGCCCCCAGGGGAAATCACGTGGGCCCCCAGGGCAAATCACGTGGGCCCCCAGGGGAAATCACGTGGGCCAGGTGGGGCAATCACGTGAGCCCCCAGGTGAAATCACGTGGGCCCCCAGGGGAAATCACGTGGGCCCCCACGGGAAATCACGTGGGCCCCCAGGGGAAATCATGTGGGCCCCCGGGGTAAATCACGTGGGCCCCCAGGGGAAATCACGTGGGCCCCCAGGGGAAATCACGTGGGCCCCCAGGGGAAATCACGTGGGCCAGGTGGGGCAATCACGTGGGCCAGGTGGGGCAATCACGTGGTCCAGGTGGAGCAATCACGTGGCCACCCAGGGCAAATCACGTGGGCCGCCAGGGGAAATCATGTGGGCCCCCAGGGGAAATCACGTGGGCCCCCAGGGGAAATAACGTGGACCCCCAGGGGAAATCACGTGGGCCCCCAGGGGAAATCACGTGGGCCCCCAGGGGAAATCACGTGGGCCAGGTGGGGCAATCACGTGGGCCAGGGAGAGCAATCACGTGGGCCCCCAGGGGAAATCACGTGGGCCCCCAGGGGAAATCACGTGGGCCCCCAGGGGAAATCACGTGGGCCCCCAGGGGAAATCACGTGGGCCCCCAGGGGAAATCACGTGGGCCCCCAGGGGAAATCACGTGGGCCCCCAGGGGAAATCACGTGGGCCCCCAGGGGAAATCACGTGGGCCCCCAGGGGAAATCACGTGGGCCCCCAGGGGAAATCACGTGGGCCTCCAGGGGAAATCACATGGGCCAGGTGGGGCAATCACGTGGGCCCCCAGGGGAAATCACGTGGGCCCCCAGGGCAAATCACGTGGGCCCCCAGTGGAAATCACGTGGGCCCCCAGGGGAAATCACGTGGGCCCCCAGGGGAAATCACGTGGGCCCCCAGGGGAAATCACGTGGGCCCCCAGGGGAAATCACGTGGGCCCCCAGGGGAAATCACGTGGGCCCCCAGGGGAAATCACGTGGGCCTGGTGGGGCAATCACGTGGGCCAGGTGGGGCAATCACGTGAGCCCCCAGGTGAAATCACGTGGGCCCCAGGGGAAATCACGTGGGCCCCCACGGGAAATCACGTGGTCCCCCAGGGGAAATCACGTTGGCCTCCAGGGGAAATCACGTGGGCCAGGTGGGGCAATCACGTGGGGCCCCAGGGGAAATCACGTGGGCCCCCAGGAGAAATCACGTGGGCCCCCAGGGGAAATCACGTGGGCCCCCAGGGGAAATCACGTGGGCCCCCAGGGGAAATCACGTGGGCCCCCAGGGGAAATCACGTGGGCCAGGTGGGGCAATCACGTGGGCCATGCGGAGCAATCACGTGGGCCCGGAGGGGAAATCACGTGGGCCCCCAGGGGAAATCACGTGGGCCCCCAGGGGAAATCACGTGGCCCCCTGGGGAAATCACGTGGGCCAGGTGGGGCAATCACGTGAGCCCCCAGGTGAAATCACGTGGGCCCCCAGGGGATATCACGTGGGCCCCCACGGGAAATCACGTGGTCCCCCAGGGGAAATCACGTGGGCCTCCAGGGGAAATCACGTGGGCCAGGTGGGGCAATCACGTGGGGCCCCAGGGGAAATCACGTGGGCCCCCAGGGGAAATCACGTGGGCCCCCAGGGGAAATCACGTGGGCCCCCAGGGGAAATCACGTGGGCCCCCAGGGGAAATCACGTGGGCCCCCAGGGGAAATCACGTGGGCCAGGTGGGGCAATCACGTGGGCCAGGTGGGGCAATCACGTGGGCCAGGTGGAGCAATCACGTGGGCCCCCAGGGCAAATCACGTGGGCCGCCAGGGGAAATCACGTGGGCCCCCAGGGGAAATCACGTGGGCCAGGTGGAGCAATCACGTGGGGCCCCAGGGGAAATCACGTGGGCCCCCAGGGGAAATCACGTGGGCCAGGTGGGGCAATCACGTGGGCCAGGTGGGGCAATCACGTGAGCCCCCTGGTGAAATCACGTGGGCCCCCAGTGGAAATCTCGTGGGCCCCCACAGGAAATCACGTGGTGCCCCAGGGGAAATCACGTGGGCCCCCAGGGGAAATCACGTGGGCCAGGTGGAGCAATCACGTGGGGCCCCAGGGGAAATCACGTGGGCCCCCAGGGGAAATCACGTGGGCCAGGTGGGGCAATCACGTGGGCCAGGTGGGGCAATCACGTGGGCCCCCAGGGGAAATCACGAGGGCCCCCAGGGCAAATCAAGTGGGCCCCCAGGGGAAATCACGTGGGCCCCCAGGCGAAATCACGTGGGCCCCCAGGGGAAATCACGGGGGCCCCCAGGGGAAATCACGTGGGCCAGGTGGGGCAATCACGTGGGCCAGGTGGGGCAATCACGTGGGCCAGGTGAAGCAATCACGTGGGCCCCCAGGGCAAATCACGTGGGCCGCCATGGGAAATCACGTGGGCCCCCAGGGGAAATCACGTGGGCCCCCAGGGGAAATAACGTGGGCCCCTAGGGGAAATCACGTGGGCCCCCAAGGAAAATCACGTGGGCCTGGTGGGGCAATCACGTGGGCCAGGTGGGCCAATCACGTGGGCCAGGTGGAGCAATCACGTGGGCCCCCAGGGCAAATCACGTGGGCCCCCAGGGGAAATCACGTGGGCCCCCAGGGCAAATCACGTGGGCCCCCAGGGGAAATCACGTGGGCCAGGTGGGGCAATCACGTGAGCCCCCAGGTGAAATCACGTGGGCCCCCAGGGGAAATCACGTGGGCCCCCACGGGAAATCACGTGGGCCCCCAGGGGAAATCATGTGGGCCCCCGGGGTAAATCACGTGGGCCCCCAGGGGAAATCACGTGGGCCCCCAGGGGAAATCACGTGGGCCCCCAGGGGAAATCACGTGGGCCAGGTGGGGCAATCACGTGGGCCAGGTGGGGCAATCACGTGGTCCAGGTGGAGCAATCACGTGGGCACCCAGGGCAAATCACGTGGGCCGCCAGGGGAAATCATGTGGGCCCCCAGGGGAAATCACGTGGGCCCCCAGGGGAAATAACGTGGACCCCCAGGGGAAATCACGTGGGCCCCCAGGGGAAATCACGTGGGCCCCCAGGGGAAATCACGTGGGCCAGGTGGGGCAATCACGTGGGCCAGGGAGAGCAATCACGTGGGCCCCCAGGGGAAATCACGTGTGCCCCCAGGGGAAATCACGTGGGCACCCAGGGGAAATCACGTGGGCCCCCAGGGGAAATCACGTGGGCCCCCAGGGGAAATCACGTGGGCCCCCAGGGGAAATCACGTGGGCCCCCAGGGGAAATCACGTGGGCCCCCAGGGGAAATCACGTGGGCCCCCAGGGGAAATCACGTGGGCCCCCAGGGGAAATCACGTGGGCCCCCAGGGGAAATCACGTGGGCCTCCAGGGGAAATCACATGGGCCAGGTGGGGCAATCACGTGGGCCCCCAGGGGAAATCACGTGGGCCCCCAGGGCAAATCACGTGGGCCCCCAGTGGAAATCACGTGGGCCCCCAGGGGAAATCACGTGGGCCCCCAGGGGAAATCACGTGGGCCCCCAGGGGAAATCACGTGGGCCCCCAGGGGAAATCACGTGGGCCCCCAGGGGAAATCACGTGGGCCCCCAGGGGAAATCACGTGGGCCTGGTGGGGCAATCACGTGGGCCAGGTGGGGCAATCACGTGAGCCCCCAGGTGAAATCACGTGGGCCCCCAGGGGAAATCACGTGGGCCCCCACGGGAAATCACGTGGTCCCCCAGGGGAAATCACGTTGGCCTCCAGGGGAAATCACGTGGGCCAGGTGGGGCAATCACGTGGGGCCCCAGGGGAAATCACGTGGGCCCCCAGGAGAAATCACGTGGGCCCCCAGGGGAAATCACGTGGGCCCCCAGGGGAAATCACGTGGGCCCCCAGGGGAAATCACGTGGGCCCCCAGGGGAAATCACGTGGGCCAGGTGGGGCAATCACGTGGGCCATGCGGAGCAATCACGTGGGCCCGGAGGGGAAATCACGTGGGCCCCCAGGGGAAATCACGTGGGCCCCCAGGGGAAATCACGTGGCCCCCTGGGGAAATCACGTGGGCCAGGTGGGGCAATCACGTGAGCCCCCAGGTGAAATCACGTGGGCCCCCAGGGGATATCACGTGGGCCCCCACGGGAAATCACGTGGTCCCCCAGGGGAAATCACGTGGGCCTCCAGGGGAAATCACGTGGGCCAGGTGGGGCAATCACGTGGGGCCCCAGGGGAAATCACGTGGGCCCCCAGGGGAAATCACGTGGGCCCCCAGGGGAAATCACGTGGGCCCCCAGGGGAAATCACGTGGGCCCCCAGGGGAAATCACGTGGGCCAGGTGGGGCAATCACGTGGGCCAGGTGGGGCAATCACGTGGGCCAGGTGGAGCAATCACGTGGGCCCCCAGGGCAAATCACGTGGGCCGCCAGGGGAAATCACGTGGGCCCCCAGGGGAAATCACGTGGGCCCCCAGGGGAAATAACGTGGGCCCCCAGGGGAAATCACGTGGGCCCCCAGGGGAAATCACGTGGGCCCCCAGGGGAAATCACGTGGGCCAGGTGGGGCAATCACGTGGGCCAGGGTGAGCAATCACGTGGGCCCCCAGGGGAAATCACGTGGGCCCCCAGGGGAAATCACGTGGGCCCCCAGGGGAAATCACGTGGGCCCCCAGGGGAAATCACGTGGGCCAGGTGGGGCAATCACGTGAGCCCCCTGGTGAAATCACGTGGGCCCCCAGGGGAAATCACGTGGGCCCCCAGGGGAAATCACGTGGGCCCCCAGGGGAAATCACGTGGGCCCCCAGGGGAAATCACGTGGGCCCCCAGGGGAAATCACGTGGGCCCCCAGGGGAAATCACGTGGGCCCCCAGGGGAAATCACGTGGGCCAGGTGGGGCAATCACGTAGGCCAGGTGGGGCAATCACGTGGGCCCCAAGGGGAAATCACGAAGTCCCCCAGGGCAAATCACGTGGGCCCCCAGGGGAAATCACGTGGGCCCCCAGGGGAAATCACGTGGGCCCCCAGGGGAAATCACGTGGGACCCCAGGGGAAAACACGTGGGCCCCCAGGGGAAATCACGTGGGCCAGGTGGGGCAATCACGTGGGCCAGGTGGGGCAATCACGTGGGCCCCCAGGGGAAATCACGTGGGCCCCCAGGGCAAACCACGTGGGCCTCCAGGGGAAATCACGTGGGCCCCCAGGGGAAATCACGTGGGCCCCCAGGGGAAATAACGTGGGCCCCCAGGGGAAATCACGTGGGCCCCCAGGGGAAATCACGTGGGCCCCCAGAGGAAATCACGTGGGCCAGGTGGGGCAATCACGTCGGCCAGGTGGAGCAATCACGTGGGCCCCCAGGGGAAAACACTTGGGCCCCCAGGGGAAATCACGTGGGCCCCCAGGGGAAATCACGTGGGCCCCCAGGGGAAATCACGTGGGCCAGGTGGGGCAATCACGTGAGCCCCCAGGTGAAATCACGTGGGCCCCCAGGGGAAATCACGTGGGCCCCCACGGGAAATCACGTGGTCCCCCAGGGGAAATCACGTTGGCCTCCAGGGGAAATCACGTGGGCCAGGTGGGGCAATCACGTGGGGCCCCAGGGGAAATCACGTGGGCCCCCAGGAGAAATCACGTGGGCCCCCAGGGGAAATCACGTGGGCCCCCAGGGGAAATCACGTGGGCCCCCAGGGGAAATCACGTGGGCCCCCAGGGGAAATCACGTGGGCCAGGTGGGGCAATCACGTGGGCCATGCGGAGCAATCACGTGGGCCCGGAGGGGAAATCACGTGGGCCCCCAGGGGAAATCACGTGGGCCCCCAGGGGAAATCACGTGGGCCCCCTGGGGAAATCACGTGGGCCAGGTGGGGAAATCACGTGAGCCCCCAGGTGAAATCACGTGGGCCCCCAGGGGATATCACGTGGGCCCCCACGGGAAATCACGTGGTCCCCCAGGGGAAATCACGTGGGCCTCCAGGGGAAATCACGTGGGCCAGGTGGGGCAATCACGTGGGGCCCCAGGGGAAATCACGTGGGCCCCCAGGGGAAATCACGTGGGCCCCCAGGGGAAATCACGTGGGCCCCCAGGGGAAATCACGTGGGCCCCCAGGGGAAATAACGTGGGCCCCCAGGGGAAATCACGTGGGCCAGGTGGGGCAATCACGTGGGCCAGGTGGAGCAATCACGTGGGCCCCCAGGGGAAATCACGTGGGCCCCCAGGGGAAATCAAGTGGGCCCCCAGGGGAAATCACGTGGGCCAGGTGGGGCAATCACGTGGGCCAGGTGGGGCAATCACGTGGGCCCCCAGGGGAAATCACGAGGGCCCCCAGGGGAAATCACGTGGGCCCCAAGGGGAAATCACGTGGGCCCCCAGGGGAAATCACGTGGGCCCCAAGGGGAAATCACGTGGGCCCCCAGGGGAAATCACGTGGGCCCCCAGGGGAAATCACGTGGGCCCCCAGGGGAAATCACGTGGGCCCCCAGGGGAAATCACGTGGGCCCCCAGGGGAAATCACGTGGGCCAGGTGGGGCAATGACCTGGGCCAGGTGGAGCAATCACGTGGGCCCCCAGGGGAAATCACGTGGGCCCCCAGGGGAAATCACGTGGGCCCCCAGGGGAAATCACGTGGGCCAGGTTTGGCAATCACGTGGGCCAGGTGGGGCAATCACGTGGGCCCCCAGGGGAAATCACGAGGGCCCCCAGTGCAAGTCACGTGGGCCCCCAGGGGAAATCACGTGGGCCCCCAGGGGAAATCATGTGGGCCCCCAGGGGAAATCACGTGGGCCCCCAGGGGAAATCACGTGGGCCCCCAGGGGAAATCACGTGGGCCCCCAGGGGAAATCACGTGGGCCAGGTGGGGCAATCACGTGGGCCAGGTGGGGCAATCACGTGGGCCCCCAGGTGCAATCACGTGGGCCCCCAGGGCAAATCAGGTGGGCCCCCAGGGGAAATCACGTGGGCCCCCAGGGGAAATCACGTGGGCCCCCAGGGGAAATCACGTGGGCCCCCAGGGGAAATCACGTGGGCCCCCATGGGAAATCACGTGGGCCCCCAGGGGAAATCACGTGGGCCAGGTGGGGCAATCACGTGGGCCAGGTGGGGCAATCACGTGGGCCCCCAGGGGAAATCACGTGGGCCCCCAGGGGAAATCACGTGGGCCCCCAGGGGAAATCACGTGGGCCCCCAGGGGAAATCACGTGGGCCAGGTGGGGCAATCACGTGAGCCCCCAGGTGAAATCACGTGGGCCCCCAGGGGAAATCACGTGGGCCCCCACGGGAAATCACGTGGTCCCCCAGGGGAAATCACGTGGGCCTCCAGGGGAAATCACGTGGGCCAGGAGGGGCAATCACGTGGGGCCCCAGGGGAAATCACGTGGGCCCCCAGGGGAAATCACATGGGCCCCCAGGGGAAATCACGTGGGCCCCCAGGGGAAATCACGTGGGCCCCCAGGGGAAATCACGTGGGCCCCCTGGGGAAATCACGTGGGCCCCCAGGGGAAATCACGTGGGCCAGGTGGGGCAATCACGTGGGCCAGGTGGGGCAATCACGTGGGCCCCCAGGGGAAATCACGTGGGCCCCCAGGGCAAATCACGTGGGCCGCCAGGGGAAATCACGTGGGCCCCCAGGGGAAATCACGTGGGCCTCCAGGGGAAATCACGTGGGCCCCAGGGGAAATCACGTGGGCCCCCAGGGGAAATCACGTGGGCCAGGTGGGGCAATCACGTGGGCCAGGTGGGGCAATCACGTGGGCCCCCAGGGGAAATCACGAGGGCCCCCAGGGCAAATCACGTGGGCCCCCAGGGGAAATCACGTGGGCCCCCAGGGGAAATCACGTGGGCCCCCAGGGGAAATCACGTGGGCCCCCAGGGGAAATCACGTGGGCCCCCAGGGGAAATCACGTGGGCCAGGTGGGGCAATCACGTGGGCCAGGTGGGGCAATCACGTGGGCCCCCAGGGGAAATCACGAGGGCCCCCAGGGCAAATCACGTGGGCCCCCAGGGGAAATCACGTGGGCCCCCAGGGGATATCACGTGGGCCCCCAGGGGAAATCACGTGGGCCCCCAGGGGAAATCACGTGGGCCCCCAGGGGAAATCACGTGGGCCAGGTGGGGCAATCACGTGGGCCAGGTGGGGCAATCACGTGGGCCAGGTGGAGCAATCACGTGGGCCCCCAGGGCAAATCACGTGGGCCGCCAGGGGAAATCACGTGGCCCCCAGGGGAAATCACGTGGGCCCCCACGGGAAATCACGTGGTCCCCCAGGGGAAATCACGTGGGCCTCCAGGGGAAATCACGTGGGCCAGGTGGGGCAATCACGTGGGCCCCCAGGTGAAATCACGTGGGCCCCCAGGGGAAATCACGTGGGCCCCCAGGGGAAATCACGTGGGCCCCCAGGGGAAATCACGTGGGCCTCCAGGGGAAATCACGTGGGCCAGGTGGGACAATCACGTGGGGCCCCAGGGGAAATCACGAGGGTCCCCAGGGGAAATCACGTGGGCCCCCAGGTGAAATCACGTGGGCCCCCAGGGGAAATCACGTGGGCCCTCAGGGGAAATCACGTGGGCCCCCAGGGGAAATCACGTGGGCCAGGTGGGGCAATCACGTGGGCCCCCAGGTGAAATCACGTGGGCCCCCAGGGGAAATCACGTGGGCCCCCACGGGAAATCACGTGGGCCCCCAGGGGAAATCACGTGGGCCACCAGGGGAAATCACGTGGGCCAGGTGGGGCAATCACGTGGGGCCCCAGGGCAAATCACGTGGGCCCCCAGGGGAAATCACGTGGGTCCCCAGGGGAAATCACGTGGGCACCCAGGGGAAATCACGTGGGCCCCCAGGGGAAATCACGTGGGCCCCCAGGGGAAATCACGTGGGCCCCCAGGGGAAATCACGTGGGCCCCCAGGGGAAATCACGTGGGCCAGGTGGGGCAATCACGTGGGCCCCCAGGGGAAATCACGTGGGCCCCCAGGGGAAATCACGTGGGCCCCCAGGGGAAATCACGTGGGCCCCCAGGGGAAATCACGTGGGCCAGGTGGGGCAATCACGTGGGCCAGGTGGGGCAATCACGTGGGCCAGGTGGAGCAATCACGTGGGCCCCCAGGGCAAATCAGGTGGGCCCCCAGGGGAAATCACGTGGGCCCCCAGGGGAAATCACGTGGGCCCCCAGGGGAAATCACGTGGGCCCCCAGGGGAAATCACGTGGGCCCCCATGGGAAATCACGTGGGCCCCCAGGGGAAATCACGTGGGCCAGGTGGGGCAATCACGTGGGCCAGGTGGGGCAATCACGTGGGCCCCCAGGGGAAATCACGTGGGCCCCCAGGGGAAATCACGTGGGCCCCCAGGGGAAATCACGTGGGCCCCCAGGGGAAATCACGTGGGCCAGGTGGGGCAATCACGTGAGCCCCCAGGTGAAATCACGTGGGCCCCCAGGGGAAATCACGTGGGCCCCCACGGGAAATCACGTGGTCCCCCAGGGGAAATCACGTGGGCCTCCAGGGGAAATCACGTGGGCCAGGTGGGGCAATCACGTGGGGCCCCAGGGGAAATCACGTGGGCACCCAGGGGAAATCACGTGGGCCCCCAGGGGAAATCACGTGGGCCCCCAGGGGAAATCACGTGGGCCAGGTGGAGCAATCACGTGGGCCCCCAGGGGAAATCACGTGGGACCCCAGGGGAAATCACGTGGGCCCCCAGGGGAAATCACGTGGGCCCCCTGGGGAAATCACGTGGGCCAGGTGGGGCAATCACGTGAGCCCCCAGGTGAAATCACGTCGGCCCCCAGGGGAAATCACGTGGGCCCCCACGGGAAATCACGTGGTCCCCCAGGGGAAATCACGTGGGCCTCCAGGGGAAATCACGTGGGCCAGGAGGGGCAATCACGTGGGGCCCCAGGGGAAATCACGTGGGCCCCCAGGGGAAATCACATGGGCCCCCAGGGGAAATCACGTGGGCCCCCAGGGGAAATCACGTGGGCCCCCAGGGGAAATCACGTGGGCCCCCTGGGGAAATCACGTGGGCCCCCAGGGGAAATCACGTGGGCCAGGTGGGGCAATCACGTGGGCCAGGTGGGGCAATCACGTGGGCCCCCAGGTGGAGTAATCACGTGGGCCCCCAGGGCAAATCACGTGGGCCCCCAGGGGAAATCACGTGGGCCCCCAGGGGAAATCACGTGGGCCTCCAGGGGAAATCACGTGGGCCCCAGGGGAAATCACGTGGGCCCCCAGGGGAAATCACGTGGGCCAGGTGGGGCAATCACGTGGGCCAGGTGGGGCAATCACGTGGGCCCCCAGGGGAAATCAAGAGGGCCCCCAGGGCAAATCACGTGGGCCCCCAGGGGAAATCACGTGGGCCCCCAGGGGAAATCACGTGGGCCCCCAGGGGAAATCACGTGGGCCCCCAGGGGAAATCACGTGGGCCCCCAGGGGAAATCACGTGGGCCAGGTGGGGCAATCACGTGGGCCAGGTGGGGCAATCACGTGGGCCCCCAGGGGAAATCACGAGGGCCCCCAGGGCAAATCACGTGGGCCCCCAGGGGAAATCACGTGGGCCCCAGGGGATATCACGTGGGCCCCCAGGGGAAATCACGTGGGCCCCCAGGGGAAATCACGTGGGCCCCCAGGGGAAATCACGTGGGCCAGGTGGGGCAATCACGTGGGCCAGGTGGGGCAATCACGTGGGCCAGGTGGAGCAATCACGTGGGCCCCCAGGGCAAATCACGTGGGCCCCCAGGGGAAATCACGTGGCCCCCAGGGGAAATCACGTGGGCCCACACGGGAAATCACGTGGTCCCCCAGGGGAAATCACGTGGGCCTCCAGGGGAAATCACGTGGGCCAGGTGGGGCAATCACGTGAGCCCCCAGGTGAAATCACGTGGGCCCCCAGGGGAAATCACGTGGGCCCCCACGGGAAATCACGTGGTCCCCCAGGGGAAATCACGTGGGCCTCCAGGGGAAATCACGTGGGCCAGGTGGGACAATCACGTGGGGCCCCAGGGGAAATCACGTGGGTCCCCAGGGGAAATCACGTGGGCCCCCAGGTGAAATCACGTGGGCCCCCAGGGGAAATCACGTGGGCCCTCAGGGGAAATCACGTGGGCCCCCAGGGGAAATCACGTGGGCCAGGTGGGGCAATCACGTGGGCCCCCAGGTGAAATCACGTGGGCCCCCAGGGGAAATCACGTGGGCCCCCACGGGAAATCACGTGGTCCCCCAGGGGAAATCACGTGGGCCTCCAGGGGAAATCACGTGGGCCAGGTGGGGCAATCACGTGGGGCCCCAGGGCAAATCACGTGGGCCCCCAGGGGAAATCACGTGGGTCCCCAGGGGAAATCACGTGGGCACCCAGGGGAAATCACGTGGGCCCCCAGGGGAAATCACGTGGGCCCCCAGGGGAAATCACGTGGGCCCCCAGGGGAAATCACGTGGGCCCCCAGGGGAAATCACGTGGGCCAGGTGGGGCAATCACGTGGGCCCCCAGGGGCAATCACGTGGGCCCCCAGGGGAAATCACGTGGGCCCCCAGGGGAAATCACGTGGGCCCCCAGGGGAAATCACGTGGGCCCCCAGGGGAAATCACGTGGGCCCCCAGGGGAAATCACGTGGGCCCCCAGGGGAAATCACGTGGGCCCCCAGGGGAAATCACGTGGGCCCCCAGGGGAAATCACGTGGGCCAGGTGTGGCAATCACGTGGGCCAGGTGGAGCAATCACGTGGGCCCCCAGGGGAAATCACGTGGGCCCCCAGGGGAAATCACGTGGGCCCCCAGGGGAAATCACGTGGGCCCCCAGGGGAAATCACGTGGGCCAGGTGGGACAATCACGTAGGCCAGGTGGGGCAATCACGTGGGCCAGGTGGAGCAATCACGTGGGCCCCCAGGGCAAATCACGTGGGCCGCCAGGGGAAATCACGTGGCCCCCAGGGGAAATCACGTGGGCCCCCAGGGGAAATAACGTGGGCCCCCAGGGGAAATCACGTGGGCCCCCAGGGGAAATCACGTGGGCCCCCAGGGGAAATCACGTGGGCCAGGTGGGGCAATCACGTGGGCCAGGTGGAGCAATCACGTGGGCCCCCAGGGGAAATCACGTGGGCCCCCAGGGGAAATCACGTGGGCCCCCAGGGGAAATCACGTGGGCCCCCAGGGGAAATCACGTGGGCCAGGTGGGGCAATCACGTGGGCCCCCAGGTGAAATCACGTGGGCCCCCAGGGGAAATCACGTGGGCCCCCAGGGAAATCACGTGGGCCCCCAGGGGAAATCACGTGGGCCCCCAGGGGCAATCACGTGGGCCCCCAGGGGAAATCACGTGGGCCCCCAGGGGAAATCACGTGGGCCAGGTGGGGCAATCACGTGGGCCAGGTGGGGCAATCACGTGGGCCAGGTGGAGCAATCACGTGGGCCCCCAGGGGAAATCACGTGGGCCCCCAGGTGAAATCACGTGGGCCCCCAGGGGAAATCACGTGGGCCGCCAGGGGAAATCACGTGGGCCCCCAGGGGAAATCACGTGGGCCCCCAGGGGAAATCACGTGGGCCCCCAGGGGAAATCACGTGGGCCCCCAGGGGAAATCACGTGGGCCCCCAGGGGAAATCACGTGGGACCCCAGGGGAAATCACGTGGGCCCCCAGGGGAAATCACGTAGGCCCCCAGGGGAAATCACGTGGGCACCCAGGGGAAATCACGTGGGCCCCTAGGGGAAATCACGTGGGCCCCCAGTGGAAATCACGTGGGCCCCCAGGGGAAATCACGTGGGCCCCCAGGGGAAATCACGTGGGCCCCCAGGGGAAATCACGTGGGCCAGGTGGGGCAATCACGTGGGCCAGGTGGAGCAATCACGTGGGCCCCCAGGGGAAATCAGGTGGGCCCCCAGGGGAAATCACGGGCCCCCAGGTGGGGCAATCACGTGGGCCAGGTGGGGCAATCACGTGGGCCCCCAGGGGAAATCACGAGGGCCCCCAGGGCAAATCACGTGGGCCCCCAGGGGAAATCACGTGGGCCAGGTGGGGCAATCACGTGGGGCCCCAGGGGAAATCACGTGGGCCCCCAGGGGAAATCACGTGGGCCAGGTGGGGCAATCACGTGGGCCAGGTGGAGCAATCACGTGGGCCCCCAGGGGAAATCACGTGGGCCCCCAGGGGAAATCACGTGGGCCCCCAGGGGAAATCACGTGGGCCCCCAGGGGAAATCACGTGGGCCAGGTGGGGCAATCACGTGGGCCAGGTGGAGCAATCACGTGGGCCCCCAGGGGAAATCACGTGGGCCCCCAGGGGAAATCACGTGGGCCCCCAGGGGAAATCACGTGGGCCCCCAGGGGAAATCACGTGGGCCCCCAGGGGAAATCACGTGGGCCCCCAGGGGAAATCACGTGGGCCCCCAGGGGAAATCACGTGGGCCAGGTGAGGCAATCACGTGGGCCAGGTGGAGCAATCACGTGGGCCCCCAGGGGAAATCACGTGGGCCCCCAGGGGAAATCACGTGGGCCCCCAGGGGAAATCACGTGGGCCCCCAGGGGAAATCACGTGGGCCCCCAGGGGAAATCACGTGGGCCCCCAGGGGAAATCACGTGGGCCCCCAGGGGAAATCACGTGGGCCCCCAGGGGAAATCACGTGGGCCCCCAGGGGAAATCACGTGGGCCCCCAGGGGAAATCACGTGGGCCAGGTGGGGCAATCACGTGGGCCAGGTGGAGCAATCACGTGGGCCCCCAGGGGAAATCACGTGGGCCCCCAGGGGAAATCACGTGGGCCCCCAGGGGAAATCACGTGGGCCCCCAGGGGAAATCACGTGGGCCCCCAGGGGAAATCACGTGGGCCAGGTGGGGCAATCACGTGGGCCAGGTGGAGCAATCACGTGGGCCCCCAGGGGAAATCACGTGGGCCCCCAGGGGAAATCACGTGGGCCCCCAGGGGAAATCACGTGGGCCCCCAGTGGAAATCACGTGGGCCAGGTGGGGCAATCACGTGGGCCAGGTGGAGCAATCACGTGGGCCCCCAGGGGAAATCACGTGGGCCCCCAGGGGAAATCACGTGGGCCCCCAGGGGAAATCACGTGGGCCCCCAGGGGAAATCACGTGGGCCCCCAGGGGAAATCACGTGGGCCCCCAGGGGAAATCACGTGGGCCCCCAGGGGAAATCACGTGGGCCAGGTGAGGCAATCACGTGGGCCAGGTGGAGAAATCACGTGGGCCCCCAGGGGAAATCACGTGGGCCCCCAGGGGAAATCACGTGGGCCCCCAGGGGAAATCACGTGGGCCAGGTGGGGCAATCACGTGGGCCAGGTGGGGCAATCACGTGGGCCCCCAGGGAAAATCACGTGGGCCCCCAGGGGAAATCACGTGGGCCCCCAGGGGAAATCACGTGGGCCCCAAGGGGAAATCACGTGGGCCCCCAGGGGAAATCACGCCCCAGGGAAAATCACGTGGGCCCCCAGGGGAAATCACGTGGGCCCCCAGGGGAAATCACGTGGGCCCCCAGGGGAAATCACGTGGGCCCCCAGGGGAAATCACGTGGGCCCCAGGGGAAATCACGTGGGCCCCCAGGGGAAATCACGTGGGCCCCCAGGGGAAATCACGTGGGCCCCCAGGGGAAATCACGTGGGCCCCCAGGGGAAATCACGTGGGCCCCCAGGGGCAATCACGTGGGCCCCCAGGGGAAATCACGTGGGCCCCCAGGGGAAATCACGTGGGCCAGGTGGGGCAATCACGTGGGCCAGGTGGAGCAATCACGTGGGCCCCCAGGGGAAATCACGTGGGCCCCCAGGGGAAATCACGTGGGCCCCCAGGGGAAATCACGTGGGCCCCCAGGGGAAATCACGTGGGCCCCCAGGGGAAATCACGTGGGCCCCCAGGGGAAATCACGTGGGCCAGGTGGGGCAATCACGTGGGCCAGGTGGGGCAATCACGTTGGCCAGGTGGAGCAATCACGTGGGCCCCCAGGGCAAATCACGTGGGCTGCCAGGGGAAATCACGTGGCCCCCAGGGGAAATCACGTGGGCCCCCAGGGGAAATAACGTGGGCCCCCCGGGGAAATCACGTGGGCCCCCAGGGGAAATCACGTGGGCCCCCAGGGGAAATCACGTGGGCCAGGTGGGGCAATCACGTCGGCCAGGTGGAGCAATCACGTGGGCCCCCAGGGGAAAACACGTGGGCCCCCAGGGGAAATCACGTGGGCCCCCAGGGGAAATCACGTGGGCCCCCAGGGGAAATCACGTGGGCCAGGTGGGGCAATCACGTGGGCCCCCAGGTGAAATCACGTGGGCCCCCAGGGGAAATCACGTGGGCCCCCAGGGGAAATCACGTGGGCCCCCAGGGGAAATCACGTGGGCCTCCAGGGGAAATCACGTGGGCCAGGTGGGGCAATCACGTGGGCCAGGGGAGCAATCACGTGGGCCCCCAGGGGAAATCACGTGGGCCCCCAGGGGAAATCACGTGGGCCCCCAGGGGAAATCACGTGGGCCAGGTTGGGCAATCACGTGGGCCAGGTGGGGCAATCACGTGGGCCCCCAGGGGAAATCACGAGGGCCCCCAGGGCAAATCACGTGGGCCCCCAGGGGAAATCACGTGGGCCAGGTGGGGCAATCACGTGGGCCCCAGGGGAAATCACGTAGGCCCCCAGGGGAAATCACGTGGGCCCCCAGGGGAAATCACGTGGGCACCCCAGGGGAAATCACGTGGGCCCCCAGGGGAAATCACGTGGGCCCCCAGGGGAAATCACGTGGGCCCCCAGGGGAAATCACGTGGGCCCCCAGGGGAAATCACGTGGGCCCCCAGGGGAAATCACGTGGGCCCCCAGGGGAAATCACGTGGGCCCCCAGGGGAAATCACGTGGGCCCCCAGGGGAAATCACGTGGGCCAGGTGGGGCAATCACGTGGGCCAGGTGGAGCAATCACGTGGGCCCCCAGGGGAAATCACGTGGGCCCCCAGGGGAAATCACGTGGGCCCCCAGGGGAAATCACGTGGGCCCCCAGGGGAAATCACGTGGGCCCCCAGGGGAAATCACGTGGGCCCCCAGGGGAAATCACGTGGGCCCCCAGGGGAAATCACGTGGGCCCCCAGGGGAAATCACGTGGGCCAGGTGGGACAATCACGTGGGCCAGGTGGGGCAATCACGTGGGCCAGGTGGAGCAATCACGTGGGCCCCCAGGGGAAATCACGTGGGCCCCCAGGGGAAATCACGTGGGCCCCCAGGGGAAATCACGTGGGCCCCCAGGGGAAATCACGTGGGCCCCCAGGGGAAATCACGTGGGCCCCCAGGGGAAATCACGTGGGCCCCCAGGGGAAATCACGTGGGCCAGGTGGGGCAATCACGTGGGCCAGGTGGAGCAATCACGTGGGCCCCCAGGGGAAATCACGTGGGCCCCCAGGGGAAATCACGTGGGCCCCCAGGGGAAATCACGTGGGCCCCCAGGGGAAATCACGTGGGCCAGGTGGGGCAATCACGTGGGCCCCCAGGTGAAATCACGTGGGCCCCCAGGGGAAATCACGTGGGCCCCCAGGGGAAATCACGTGGGCCCCCAGGGGAAATCACGTGGGCCCCCAGGGGAAATCACGTGGGCCCCCAGGGGAAATCACGTGGGCCCCCAGGGGAAATCACGTGGGCCAGGTGGGGCAATCACGTGGGCCAGGTGGGGCAATCACGTGGGCCAGGTGGAGCAATCACGTGGGCCCCCAGGGGAAATCACGTGGGCCCCCAGGTGAAATCACGTGGGCCCCCAGGGGAAATCACGTGGGCCGCCAGGGGAAATCACGTGGGCCCCCAGGAGAAATCACGAGGGCCCCCAGGGGAAATACGTGGGCCCCCAGGGGAAATCACGTGGGCCCCCAGGGGAAATCACGTGGGCACCCAGGGGAAATCACGTGGGCCCCCAGGGGAAATCACGTGGGCCCCAGGGGAAATCACGTGGGCCCCCAGGGGAAATCACGTGGGCCCCAGGGGAAATCACGTGGGCCCCCAGGGGAAATCACGTGGGCCCCCAGGGGAAATCACGTGGGCCCCCAGGGGAAATCACGTGGGCCCCCAGGGGAAATCACGTGGGCCCCCAGGGGAAATCACGTGGGCCAGGTGGGGCAATCACGTGGGCCAGGTGGAGCAATCACGTGGGCCCCCAGGGGAAATCACGTGGGCCCCCAGGGGAAATCACGTGGGCCCAGGTGGGGCAATCACGTGGGCCAGGTGGGGCAATCACGTGGGCCCCCAGGGGAAATCACGTGGGCCCCCAGGGGAAATCACGTGGGCCCCCAGGGGAAATCACGTGGGCCAGGTGGGGAAATCACGTGGGCCCCCAGGGGAAATCACGTGGGCCCCCAGGGGAAATCACGTGGGCCAGGTGGGGCAATCACGTGGGCCAGGTGGAGCAATCACGTGGGCCCCCAGGGGAAATCACGTGGGCCCCCAGGGGAAATCACGTGGGCCCCCAGGGGAAATCACGTGGGCCCCCAGGGGAAATCACGTGGGCCAGGTGGGGCAATCACGTGGGCCAGGTGGAGCAATCACGTGGGCCCCCAGGGGAAATCACACGTGGGCCCCCAGGGGAAATCACGTGGGCCCCCAGGGGAAATCACGTGGGCCCCCAGGGGAAATCACGTGGGCCCCCAGGGGAAATCACGTGGGCCCCCAGGGGAAATCACGTGGGCCCCCAGGGGAAATCACGTGGGCCAGGTGAGGCAATCACGTGGGCCAGGTGGAGCAATCACGTGGGCCCCCAGGGGAAATCACGTGGGCCCCCAGGGGAAATCACGTGGGCCCCCAGGGGAAATCACGTGGGCACCCAGGGGAAATCACGTGGGCCCCCAGGGGAAATCACGTGGGCCCCCAGGGGAAATCACGTGGGCCCCCAGGGGAAATCACGTGGGCCCCCAGGGGAAATCACGTGGGCCCCCAGGGGAAATCACGTGGGCCCCCAGGGGAAATCACGTGGGCCAGGTGGGGCAATCACGTGGGCCAGGTGGAGCAATCACGTGGGCCCCCAGGGGAAATCACGTGGGCCCCCAGGGGAAATCACGTGGGCCCCCAGGGGAAATCACGTGGGCCCCCAGGGGAAATCACGTGGGCCCCCAGGGGAAATCACGTGGGCCAGGTGGGGCAATGACCTGGGCCAGGTGGAGCAATCACGTGGGCCCCCAGGGCAAATCACGTGGGCCCCCAGGGGAAATCACGTGGGCCCCCAGGGGAAATCACGTGGGCCCCCAGGGGAAATCACGTGGGCCAGGTGGGGCAATCACGTGGGCCAGGTGGAGCAATCACGTGGGCCCCCAGGGGAAATCACGTGGGCCCCCAGGGGAAATCACGTGGGCCCCCAGGGGAAATCACGTGGGCCCCCAGGGGAAATCACGTGGGCCCCCAGGGGAAATCACGTGGGCCCCCAGGGGAAATCACGTGGGCCCCCAGGGGAAATCACGTGGGCCAGGTGGGGCAATCACGTGGGCCAGGTGGAGAATCACGTGGGCCCCCAGGGGAAATCACGTGGGCCCCCAGGGGAAATCACGTGGGCCCCCAGGGGAAATCACGTGGGCCAGGTGGGGCAATCACGTGGGCCAGGTGGGGCAATCACGTGGGCCCCCAGGGAAAATCACGAGGGCCCCCAGGGGAAATCACGTGGGCCCCCAGGGGAAATCACGTGGGCCCCAAGGGGAAATCACGTGGGCCCCCAGGGGAAATCACGTGGGCCCCCAGGGGAAATCACGTGGGCCCCCAGGGGAAATCACGTGGGCCCCCAGGGGAAATCACGTGGGCCCCCAGGGGAAATCACGTGGGCCCCCAGGGGAAATCACGTGGGCCCCCAGGGGAAATCACGTGGGCCCCCAGGGGAAATCACGTGGGCCCCCAGGGGAAATCACGTGGGCCCCCAGGGGAAATCACGTGGGCCCCCAGGGGAAATCACGTGGGCCAGGTGGGGCAATCACGTGGGCCCCCAGGGGAAATCACGTGGGCCCCCAGGGGAAATCACGTGGGCCAGGTGGGGCAATCACGTGGGCCAGGTGGAGCAATCACGTGGGCCCCCAGGGGAAATCACGTGGGCCCCCAGGGGAAATCACGTGGGCCCCGAGGGGAAATCACGTGGGCCCCCAGGGGAAATCACGTGGGCCCCCAGGGGAAATCACGTGGGCCCCCAGGGGAAATCACGTGGGCCAGGTGGGGCAATCACGTGGGCCAGGTGGGGCAATCACGTGGGCCAGGTGGAGCAATCACGTGGGCCCCCAGGGGAAATCACGTGGGCTGCCAGGGGAAATCACGTGGGCCCCCAGGGGAAATCACGTGGGCCCCCAGGGGAAATCACGTGGGCCCCCAGGGGAAATCACGTGGGCCCCCAGGGGAAATCACGTGGGCCCCCAGGGGAAATCACGTGGGCCAGGTGGGGCAATCACGTGGGCCAGGTGGAGCAATCACGTGGGCCCCCAGGGGAAATCACGTGGGCCCCCAGGGGAAATCACGTGGGCCCCCAGGGGAAATCACGTGGGCCCCCAGGGGAAATCACGTGGGCCAGGTGGGGCAATCACGTGGGCCCCCAGGTGAAATCACGTGGGCCCCCAGGGGAAATCACGTGGGCCCCCAGGGGAAATCACGTGGGCCCCCAGGGGAAATCACGTGGGCCTCCAGGGGAAATCACGTGGGCCAGGTGGGGCAATCACGTGGGCCAGGAGGAGCAATCACGTGGGCCCCCAGGGGAAATCACGTGGGCCCCCAGGGGAAATCACGTGGGCCCCCAGGGGAAATCACGTGGGCCAGGTTGGGCAATCACGTGGGCCAGGTGGGGCAATCACGTGGGCCCCCAGGGGAAATCACGTGGGCCCCCAGGGGAAATCACGTGGGCCCCCAGGGGAAATCACGTGGGCCAGGTGGGGCAATCACGTGGGCCCCAGGGGAAATCACGTGGCCCCCAGGGGAAACCACGTGGGCCCCCAGGGGAAATCACGTGGGCACCCAGGGGAAATCACGTGGGCCCCCAGGGGAAATCACGTGGGCCCCCAGGGGAAATCACGTGGGCCCCCAGGGGAAATCACGTGGGCCCCCAGGGGAAATCACGTGGGCCCCCAGGGGAAATCACGTGGGCCAGGTGGGGCAATCACGTGGGCCCCCAGGGGAAATCACGTGGGCCCCCAGGGGAAATCACGTGGGCCCCCAGGGGAAATCACGTGGGCCAGGTGGGGCAATCACGTGGGCCAGGTGGAGCAATCACGTGGGCCCCCAGGGGAAATCACGTGGGCCCCCAGGGGAAATCACGTGGGCCCCCAGGGGAAATCACGTGGGCCCCCAGGGGAAATCACGTGGGCCCCCAGGGGAAATCACGTGGGCCCCCAGGGGAAATCACGTGGGCCCCCAGGGGAAATCACGTGGGCCAGGTGGGAAATCACGTGGGCCAGGTGGAGCAATCACGTGGGCCCCCAGGGGAAATCACGTGGGCCCCCAGGGGAAATCACGTGGGCCCCCAGGGGGAATCACGTGGGCCCCCAGGGGAAATCACGTGGGCCCCCAGGGGAAATCACGTGGGCCCCCAGGGGAAATCACGTGGGCCAGGTGGGGCAATCACGTGGGCCAGGTGGGGCAATCACGTGGGCCAGGTGGAGCAATCACGTGGGCCACCAGGGGAAATCACGTGGGCCCCCAGGGGAAATCACGTGGGCCCCCAGGGGAAATCACGTGGGCCCCCAGGGGAAATCACGTGGGCCCCCAGGGGAAATCACGTGGGCCAGGTGGGGCAATCACGTGGGCCCCCAGGGGAAATCACGTGGGCCCCCAGGGGAAATCACGTGGGCCCCCAGGGGAAATCACGTGGGCCCCCAGGGGAAATCACGTGGGCCCCCAGGGGAAATCACGTGGGCCCCCAGGGGAAATCACGTGGGCCCCCAGGGGAAATCACGTGGGCCCCCAGGGGAAATCACGTGGGCCAGGTGGGGCAATCACGTGGGCCAGGTGGAGCAATCACGTGGGCCCCCAGGGGAAATCACGTGGGCCCCCAGGGGAAATCACGTGGGCCCCCAGGGGAAATCACGTGGGCCCCCAGGGGAAATCACGTGGGCCAGGTGGGGCAATGACCTGGGCCAGGTGGAGCAATCACGTGGGCCCCCAGGGGAAATCACGTGGGCCCCCAGGGGAAATCACGTGGGCCCCCAGGGGAAATCACGTGGGCCAGGTGGGGCAATCACGTGGGCCAGGTGGAGCAATCACGTGGGCCCCCAGGGCAAATCACGTGGGCCGCCAGGGGAAATCACGTGGGCCCCCAGGGGAAATCACGTGGGCCCCCAGGGGAAATCACGTGGGCCCCCAGGGGAAATCACGTGGGCCCCCAGGTGAAATCACGTGGGCCAGGTGGGGAAATCACGTGGGCCAGGTGGAGCAATCACGTGGGCCCCCAGGGGAAATCACGTGGGCCCCCAGGGGAAATCACGTGGGCCCCCAGGGGAAATCACGTGGGCCCCCAGGGGAAATCACGTGGGCCAGGTGGGGCAATCACGTGGGCCCCCAGGTGAAATCACGTGGGCCCCCAGGGGAAATCACGTGGGCCCCCAGGGGAAATCACGTGGGCCCCCAGGGGAAATCACGTGGGCCCCCAGGGGAAATCACGTGGGCCCCCAGGGGAAATCACGTGGGCCCCCAGGGGAAATCACGTGGGCCCCCAGGGGAAATCACGTGGGCCAGGTGGGGCAATCACGTGGGCCAGGTGGAGCAATCACGTGGGCCCCCAGGGGAAATCACGTGGGCCCCCAGGGGAAATCACGTGGGCCCCCAGGGGAAATCACGTGGGCCAGGTGGGGCAATCACGTGGGCCAGGTGGGGCAATCACGTGGGCCCCCAGGGGAAATCACGAGGGCCCCCAGGGCAAATCACGTGGGCCCCCAGGGGAAATCACGTGGGCCAGGTGGGGCAATCACGTGGGCCCCCAGGGGAAATCACGTGGGCCCCCAGGGGAAATCACGTGGGCCCCCAGGGGAAATCACGTGGGCCCCCAGGGGAAATCACGTGGGCCCCCAGGGGAAATCACGTGGGCCCCCAGGGGAAATCACGTGGGCCCCCAGGGGAAATCACGTGGGCCCCCAGGGGAAATCACGTGGGCCAGGTGGGGCAATCACGTGGGCCCCCAGGGGAAATCACGTGGGCCCCCAGGGGAAATCACGTGGGCCCCCAGGGGAAATCACGTGGGCCCCCAGGGGAAATCACGTGGGCCCCCAGGGGAAATCACGTGGGCCCCCAGGGGAAATCACGTGGGCCCCCAGGGGAAATCACGTGGGCCCCCAGGGGAAATCACGTGGGCCAGGTGGGGCAATCACGTGGGCCAGGTGGAGCAATCACGTGGGCCCCCAGGGGAAATCACGTGGGCCCCCAGGGGAAATCACGTGGGCCCCCAGGGGAAATCACGTGGGCCCCCAGGGGAAATCACGTGGGCCCCCAGGGGAAATCACGTGGGCCCCCAGGGGAAATCACGTGGGCCCCCAGGGGAAATCACGTGGGCCCCCAGGGGAAATCACGTGGGCCCCCAGGGGAAATCACGTGGGCCAGGTGGGGCAATCACGTGGGCCCCCAGGGGAAATCACGTGGGCCCCCAGGGGAAATCACGTGGGCCAGGTGGGGCAATCACGTGGGCCAGGTGGAGCAATCACGTGGGCCCCCAGGGGAAATCACGAGGGCCCCCAGGGCAAATCACGTGGGCCCCCAGGGGAAATCACGTGGGCCAGGTGGGGCAATCACGTGGGCCCCCAGGGGAAATCACGTGGGCCCCCAGGGGAAATCACGTGGGCCCCCAGGGGAAATCACGTGGGCCAGGAGGGGCAATCACGTGGGCCAGGTGGGGCAATCACGTGGGCCAGGTGGAGCAATCACGTGGGCCCCCAGGGGAAATCACGTGGGCCCCCAGGGGAAATCACGTGGGCCCCCAGGGGAAATCACGTGGGCCCCCAGGGGAAATCACGTGGGCCCCCAGGGGAAATCACGTGGGCCCCCAGGGGAAATCACGTGGGCCAGGTGGGGCAATCACGTGGGCCCCCAGGGGAAATCACGTGGGCCAGGAATCAGGGGAAATCACGTGGGCCCCCAGGGGAAATCACGTGGGCCCCCAGGGGAAATCACGTGGGCCCCCAGGGGAAATCACGTGGGCCCCCAGGGGAAATCACGTGGGCCAGGTGGGGCAATCACGTGGGCCAGGTGGCAATCACGTGGGCCCCCAGGGGAAATCACGTGGGCCCCCAGGGGAAATCACGTGGGCCCCCAGGGGAAATCACGTGGGCCCCCAGGGGAAATCACGTGGGCCCCCAGGGGAAATCACGTGGGCCCCCAGGGGAAATCACGTGGGCCCCCAGGGGAAATCACGTGGGCCCCCAGGGGAAATCACGTGGGCCAGGTGGGGCAATCACGTGGGCCCCCAGGGGAAATCACGTGGGCCCCCAGGGGAAATCACGTGGGCCAGGTGGGGCAATCACGTGGGCCAGGTGGAGCAATCACGTGGGCCCCCAGGGGAAATCACGTGGGCCCCCAGGGGAAATCACGTGGGCCCCCAGGGGAAATCACGTGGGCCAGGTGGGGCAATCACGTGGGCCCCAGGGGAAATCACGTGGGCCCCCAGGGGAAATCACGTGGGCCCCCAGGGGAAATCACGTGGGCCCCCAGGGGAAATCACGTGGGCCCCCAGGGGAAATCACGTGGGCCCCCAGGGGAAATCACGTGGGCCAGGTGGGGCAATCACGTGGGCCAGGTGGAGCAATCACGTGGGCCCCCAGGGGAAATCACGTGGGCCCCCAGGGGAAATCACGTGGGCCCCCAGGGGAAATCACGTGGGCCCCCAGGGGAAATCACGTGGGCCCCCAGGGGAAATCACGTGGGCCCCCAGGGGAAATCACGTGGGCCCCCAGGGGAAATCACGTGGGCCCCCAGGGGAAATCACGTGGGCCAGGTGGGGCAATACCTGGGCCAGGTGGAGCAATCACGTGGGCCCCAGGGGAAATCACGTGGGCCCCCAGGGGAAATCACGTGGGCCCCCAGGGGAAATCACGTGGGCCAGGTGGGGCAATCACGTGGGCCAGGTGGGGCAATCACGTGGGCCCCCAGGGGAAATCACGTGGGCCCCCAGGGGAAATCACGTGGGCCCCCAGGGGAAATCACGTGGGCCCCCAGGGGAAATCACGTGGGCCCCCAGGGGAAATCACGTGGGCCAGGTGGGGCAATCACGTGGGCCAGGTGGAGCAATCACGTGGGCCCCCAGGGGAAATCACGTGGGCCCCCAGGGGAAATCACGTGGGCCCCCAGGGGAAATCACGTGGGCCCCCAGGGGAAATCACGTGGGCCCCCAGGGGAAATCACGTGGGCCCCCAGGGGAAATCACGTGGGCCCCCAGGGGAAATCACGTGGGCCCCCAGGGGAAATCACGTGGGCCAGGTCCGTGGGCCGGGGCAATCACGTGGGCCAGGTGGGGCAATCACGTGGGCCAGGTGGAGCAATCACGTGGGCCCCCAGGGGAAATCACGTGGGCCCCCAGGGGAAATCACGTGGGCCCCCAGGGGAAATCACGTGGGCCCCCAGGGGAAATCACGTGGGCCCCCAGGGGAAATCACGTGGGCCCCCAGGGGAAATCACGTGGGCCCCCAGGGGCAATCACGTGGGCCAGGTGGGGCAATCACGTGGGCCCCCAGGGGAAATCACGTGGGCCCCCAGGGGAAATCACGTGGGCCCCCAGGGGAAATCACGTGGGCCCCAGGGGAAATCACGTGGGCCCCCAGGGGAAATCACGTGGGCCCCCAGGGGAAATCACGTGGGCCCCCAGGGGAAATCACGTGGGCCCCCAGGGGAAATCACGTGGGCCCCCAGGGGAAATCACGTGGGCCCCCAGGGGAAATCACGTGGGCCCCCAGGGGAAATCACGTGGGCCCCCAGGGGAAATCACGTGGGCCCCCAGGGGAAATCACGTGGGCCCCCAGGGGAAATCACGTGGGCCAGGTGGGGCAATCACGTGGGCCCCCAGGGGAAATCACGTGGGCCCCCAGGGGAAATCACGTGGGCCCCCAGGGGAAATCACGTGGGCCCCCAGGGGAAATCACGTGGGCCCCCAGGGGAAATCACGTGGGCCCCCAGGGGAAATCACGTGGGCCCCCAGGGGAAATCACGTGGGCCCCCAGGGGAAATCACGTGGGCCAGGTGGGGCAATCACGTGGGCCAGGTGGAAATCACGTGGGCCCCCAGGGGAAATCACGTGGGCCCCCAGGGGAAATCACGTGGGCCCCCAGGGGAAATCACGTGGGCCCCCAGGGGAAATCACGTGGGCCCCCAGGGGAAATCACGTGGGCCAGGTGGGGCAATCACGTGGGCCAGGTGGGGCAATCACGTGGGCCCCCAGGGGAAATCACGTGGGCCCCCAGGGGAAATCACGTGGGCCCCCAGGGGAAATCACGTGGGCCCCCAGGGGAAATCACGTGGGCCCCCAGGGGAAATCACGTGGGCCCCCAGGGGAAATCACGTGGGCCCCCAGGGGAAATCACGTGGGCCCCCAGGGGAAATCACGTGGGCCAGGTGGGGCAATCACGTGGGCCCCAGGGGAAATCACGTGGGCCCCCAGGGGAAATCACGTGGGCCCCCAGGGGAAATCACGTGGGCCCCCAGGGGAAATCACGTGGGCCCCCAGGGGAAATCACGTGGGCCCCCAGGGGAAATCACGTGGGCCCCCAGGGGAAATCACGTGGGCCCCCAGGGGAAATCACGTGGGCCCCCAGGGGAAATCACGTGGGCCAGGTGGGGCCACGTGGGCCCCCAGGGGAAATCACGTGGGCCCCCAGGGGAAATCACGTGGGCCCCCAGGGGAAATCACGTGGGCCCCCAGGGGAAATCACGTGGGCCCCCAGGGGAAATCACGTGGGCCCCCAGGGGAAATCACGTGGGCCAGGTGGGGCAATCACGTGGGCCAGGTGGAGCAATCACGTGGGCCCCCAGGGGAAATCACGTGGGCCCCCAGGGGAAATCACGTGGGCCCCCAGGGGAAATCACGTGGGCCCCCAGGGGAAATCACGTGGGCCCCCAGGGGAAATCACGTGGGCCCCCAGGGGAAATCACGTGGGCCCCCAGGGGAAATCACGTGGGCCCCCAGGGGAAATCACGTGGGCCCCCAGGGGAAATCACGTGGGCCAGGTGGGGCAATCACGTGGGGCCACGTGGGCCCCAGGGGAAATCACGTGGGCCCCCAGGGGAAATCACGTGGGCCCCCAGGGGAAATCACGTGGGCCAGGTGGAGCAATCACGTGGGCCCCCAGGGGAAATCACGTGGGCCCCCAGGGGAAATCACGTGGGCCCCCAGGGGAAATCACGTGGGCCAGGTGGGGCAATCACGTGGGCCCCCAGGGGAAATCACGTGGGCCCCCAGGGGAAATCACGTGGGCCCCCAGGGGAAATCACGTGGGCCCCCAGGGGAAATCACGTGGGCCCCCAGGGGAAATCACGTGGGCCCCCAGGGGAAATCACGTGGGCCCCCGTGGGCCAGGGGAAATCACGTGGGCCCCCAGGGGAAATCACGTGGGCCCCCAGGGGAAATCACGTGGGCCCCCAGGGGAAATCACGTGGGCCCCCAGGGGAAATCACGTGGGCCCCCAGGGGAAATCACGTGGGCCCCCAGGGGAAATCACGTGGGCCCCCAGGGGAAATCACGTGGGCCCCCAGGGGAAATCACGTGGGCCCCCAGGGGAAATCACGTGGGCCCCCAGGGGAAATCACGTGGGCCCCCAGGGGAAATCACGTGGGCCAGGTGGGCAATCACGTGGGCCAGGTGGGGCAATCACGTGGGCCCCCAGGGGAAATCACGTGGGCCCCCAGGGGAAATCACGTGGGCCCCCAGGGGAAATCACGTGGGCCCCCAGGGGAAATCACGTGGGCCCCCAGGGGAAATCACGTGGGCCCCCAGGGGAAATCACGTGGGCCCCCAGGGGAAATCACGTGGGCCAGGTGGGGCAATCACGTGGGCCAGGTGGAGCAATCACGTGGGCCCCCAGGGGAAATCACGTGGGCCCCCAGGGGAAATCACGTGGGCCCCCAGGGGAAATCACGTGGGCCAGGTGGGGCAATCACGTGGGCCAGGTGGGGCAATCACGTGGGCCCCCAGGGGAAATCACGTGGGCCCCCAGGGGAAATCACGTGGGCCCCCAGGGGAAATCACGTGGGCCCCCAGGGGAAATCACGTGGGCCCCCAGGGGAAATCACGTGGGCCCCCAGGGGAAATCACGTGGGCCCCCAGGGGAAATCACGTGGGCCCCCAGGGGAAATCACGTGGGCCAGGTGGGGCAATCACGTGGGCCAGGTGGGGCAATCACGTGGGCCAGGTGGAAATCACGTGGGCCCCCAGGGGAAATCACGTGGGCCCCCAGGGGAAATCACGTGGGCCCCCAGGGGAAATCACGTGGGCCCCCAGGGGAAATCACGTGGGCCCCCAGGGGAAATCACGTGGGCCCCCAGGGGAAATCACGTGGGCCCCCAGGGGGCAATCACGTGGGCCCCCAGGGGAAATCACGTGGGCCCCCAGGGGAAATCACGTGGGCCCCCAGGGGAAATCACGTGGGCCCCCAGGGGAAATCACGTGGGCCCCCAGGGGAAATCACGTGGGCCCCCAGGGGAAATCACGTGGGCAATCACGTGGGCCAGGTGGGGCAATCACGTGGGCCAGGTGGAAATCACGGGTGGGCCCCCAGGGGAAATCACGTGGGCCCCCAGGGGAAATCACGTGGGCCCCCAGGGGAAATCACGTGGGCCCCCAGGGGAAATCACGTGGGCCCCCAGGGGAAATCACGTGGGCCCCCAGGGGAAATCACGTGGGCCCCCAGGGGAAATCACGTGGGCCCCCAGGGGAAATCACGTGGGCCAGGTGGGGCAATCACGTGGGCCAGGTGGGGCAATCACGTGGGCCCCCAGGGGAAATCACGTGGGCCCCCAGGGGAAATCACGTGGGCCCCCAGGGGAAATCACGTGGGCCCCCAATCACGTGGGCCAGGGGAAATCACGTGGGCCCCCAGGGGAAATCACGTGGGCCCCCAGGGGAAATCACGTGGGCCCCCAGGGGAAATCACGTGGGCCCCCAGGGGAAATCACGTGGGCCCCAGGGGAAATCACGTGGGCCAGGTGGGGCAATCCGTGGGCCCCCAGGGGAAATCACGTGGGCCCCCAGGGGAAATCACGTGGGCCCCCAGGGGAAATCACGTGGGCCCCCAGGGGAAATCACGTGGGCCCCCAGGGGAAATCACGTGGGCCCCCAGGGGAAATCACGTGGGCCCCCAGGGGAAATCACGTGGGCCAGGTGGGGCAATCACGTGGGCCAGGTGGGGCAATCACGTGGGCCCCCAGGGGAAATCACGTGGGCCCCCAGGGGAAATCACGTGGGCCCCCAGGGGAAATCACGTGGGCCAGGTGGGGCAATCACGTGGGCCCCCAGGGGAAATCACGTGGGCCCCCAGGGGAAATCACGTGGGCCCCCAGGGGAAATCACGTGGGCCCCCAGGGGAAATCACGTGGGCCCCCAGGGGAAATCACGTGGGCCCCCAGGGGAAATCACGTGGGCCCCCAGGGGAAATCACGTGGGCCCCCAGGGGAAATCACGTGGGCCCCCAGGGGAAATCACGTGGGCCCCCAGGGGAAATCACGTGGGCCCCCAGGGGAAATCACGTGGGCCCCCAGGGGAAATCACGTGGGCCCCCAGGGGAAATCACGTGGGCCCCCAGGGGAAATCACGTGGGCCCCCAGGGGAAATCACGTGGGCCAGGTGGGGCAATCACGTGGGCCCCCAGGGGAAATCACGTGGGCCCCCAGGGGAAATCACGTGGGCCCCCAGGGGAAATCACGTGGGCCCCCAGGGGAAATCACGTGGGCCCCCAGGGGAAATCACGTGGGCCCCCAGGGGAAATCACGTGGGCCCCCAGGGGAAATCACGTGGGCCCCCAGGGGAAATCACGTGGGCCCCCAGGGGAAATCACGTGGGCCAGGTGGAAATCACGTGGGCCCCCAGGGGAAATCACGTGGGCCCCCAGGGGAAATCACGTGGGCCCCCAGGGGAAATCACGTGGGCCCCCAGGGGAAATCACGTGGGCCCCCAGGGGAAATCACGTGGGCCCCCAGGGGAAATCACGTGGGCCCCCAGGGGCAATCACGTGGGCCCCCAGGGGAAATCACGTGGGCCCCCAGGGGAAATCACGTGGGCCCCCAGGGGAAATCACGTGGGCCCCCAGGGGAAATCACGTGGGCCCCCAGGGGAAATCACGTGGGCCCCCAGGGGAAATCACGTGGGCCCCCAGGGGAAATCACGTGGGCCCCCAGGGGAAATCACGTGGGCCAGGTGGGGCAATCACGTGGGCCCCCAGGGGAAATCACGTGGGCCCCCAGGGGAAATCACGTGGGCCCCCAGGGGAAATCACGTGGGCCCCCAGTGGGCCCCCAGGGGAAATCACGTGGGCCCCCAGGGGAAATCACGTGGGCCCCCAGGGGAAATCACGTGGGCCCCCAGGGGAAATCACGTGGGCCCCCAGGGGAAATCACGTGGGCCCCCAGGGGAAATCACGTGGGCCCCCAGGGGAAATCACGTGGGCCCCCAGGGGAAATCACGTGGGCCCCCAGGGGAAATCACGTGGGCCCCCAGGGGAAATCACGTGGGCCCCCAGGGGAAATCACGTGGGCCCCCAGGGGAAATCACGTGGGCCCCCAGGGGAAATCACGTGGGCCAGGTGGAATCACGTGGGCCAGGGGAAATCACGTGGGCCCCCAGGGGAAATCACGTGGGCCCCCAGGGGAAATCACGTGGGCCCCCAGGGGAAATCACGTGGGCCCCCAGGGGAAATCACGTGGGCCCCCAGGGGAAATCACGTGGGCCCCCAGGGGAAATCACGTGGGCCCCCAGGGGAAATCACGTGGGCCCCCAGGGGAAATCACGTGGGCCCCCAGGGGAAATCACGTGGGCCGGGAATCACGTGGGCCAGGTGGGGCAATCACGTGGGCCAGGTGGAGCAATCACGTGGGCCCCCAGGGCAAATCACGTGGGCCGCCAGGGGAAATCACGTGGGCCCCCAGGGGAAATCACGTGGGCCCCCAGGGGAAATCACGTGGGCCCCCAGGGGAAATCACGTGGGCCCCCAGGGGAAATCACGTGGGCCCCCAGGGGAAATCACGTGGGCCAGGTGGGGCAATCACGTGGGCCCCCAGGGGAAATCACGTGGGCCCCCAGGGGAAATCACGTGGGCCCCCAGGGGAAATCACGTGGGCCCCCAGGGGAAATCACGTGGGCCCCCAGGGGAAATCACGTGGGCCCCCAGGGGAAATCACGTGGGCCCCCAGGGGAAATCACGTGGGCCCCCAGGGGAAATCACGTGGGCCCCCAGGGGAAATCACGTGGGCCCCCAGGGGAAATCACGTGGGCCCCCAGGGGAAATCACGTGGGCCCCCAGGGGAAATCACGTGGGCCCCCAGGGGAAATCACGTGGGCCCCCAGGGGAAATCACGTGGGCCCCCAGGGGAAATCACGTGGGCCCCCAGGGGAAATCACGTGGGCCAGGTGGGGCAATCACGTGGGCCAGGTGGAGCAATCACGTGGGCCCCCAGGGGAAATCACGTGGGCCCCCAGGGGAAATCACGTGGGCCCCCAGGGGAAATCACGTGGGCCCCCAGGGGAAATCACGTGGGCCCCCAGGGGAAATCACGTGGGCCCCCAGGGGAAATCACGTGGGCCCCCAGGGGAAATCACGTGGGCCCCCAGGGGAAATCACGTGGGCCCCCAGGGGAAATCACGTGGGCCGGGGAAATCACGTGGGCCCCCAGGGGAAATCACGTGGGCCCCCAGGGGAAATCACGTGGGCCCCACGTGGGCCCCAGGGGAAATCACGTGGGCCCCCAGGGGAAATCACGTGGGCCCCCAGGGGAAATCACGTGGGCCCCCAGGGGAAATCACGTGGGCCCCCAGGGGAAATCACGTGGGCCAGGTGGAAATCACGTGGGCCCCCAGGGGAAATCACGTGGGCCCCCAGGGGAAATCACGTGGGCCCCCAGGGGAAATCACGTGGGCCCCCAGGGGAAATCACGTGGGCCCCCAGGGGAAATCACGTGGGCCCCCAGGGGAAATCACGTGGGCCCCCAGGGGAAATCACGTGGGCCCCCAGGGGAAATCACGTGGGCCCCCAGGGGAAATCACGTGGGCCCCCAGGGGAAATCACGTGGGCCCCCAGGGGAAATCACGTGGGCCCCCAGGGGAAATCACGTGGGCCCCCAGGGGAAATCACGTGGGCCCCCAGGGGAAATCACGTGGGCCCCCAGGGGAAATCACGTGGGCCCCCAGGGGAAATCACGTGGGCCCCCAGGGGAAATCACGTGGGCCAGGTGGGGCAATCACGTGGGCCAGGTGGAAATCACGTGGGCCCCCAGGGGAAATCACGTGGGCCCCCAGGGGAAATCACGTGGGCCCCCAGGGGAAATCACGTGGGCCCCCAGGGGAAATCACGTGGGCCCCCAGGGGAAATCACGTGGGCCCCCAGGGGAAATCACGTGGGCCCCCAGGGGAAATCACGTGGGCCCCCAGGGGAAATCACGTGGGCCAGGTGGGGCAATCACGTGGGCCCCAGGGGAAATCACGTGGGCCCCCAGGGGAAATCACGTGGGCCCCCAGGGGAAATCACGTGGGCCCCCAGGGGAAATCACGTGGGCCAGGTGGGGCAATCACGTGGGCCAGGGGAAATCACGTGGGCCCCCAGGGGAAATCACGTGGGCCCCCAGGGGAAATCACGTGGGCCCCCAGGGGAAATCACGTGGGCCCCCAGGGGAAATCACGTGGGCCCCCAGGGGAAATCACGTGGGCCCCCAGGGGAAATCACGTGGGCCCCCAGGGGAAATCACGTGGGCCCCCAGGGGAAATCACGTGGGCCCCCAGGGGAAATCACGTGGGCCAGGTCACGGGGCCAAATCACGTGGGCCCCCAGGGGAAATCACGTGGGCCCCCAGGGGAAATCACGTGGGCCCCCAGGGGAAATCACGTGGGCCCCCAGGGGAAATCACGTGGGCCCCCAGGGGAAATCACGTGGGCCCCCAGGGGAAATCACGTGGGCCCCCAGGGGAAATCACGTGGGCCCCCAGGGGAAATCACGTGGGCCAGGGGAAATCACGTGGGCCCCCAGGGGAAATCACGTGGGCCCCCAGGGGAAATCACGTGGGCCCCCAGGGGAAATCACGTGGGCCCCCAGGGGAAATCACGTGGGCCCCCAGGGGCAATCACGTGGGCCCCCAGGGAATCACGGGCCCAGGGAAATCACGTGGGCCCCCAGGGGAAATCACGTGGGCCCCCAGGGGAAATCACGTGGGCCCCCAGGGGAAATCACGTGGGCCCCCAGGGGAAATCACGTGGGCCCCCAGGGGAAATCACGTGGGCCCCCAGGGGAAATCACGTGGGCCCCCAGGGGAAATCACGTGGGCCCCCAGGGGAAATCACGTGGGCCCCCAGGGGAAATCACGTGGGCCCCCAATCACGTGGGCCCCCAGGGGAAATCACGTGGGCCCCCAGGGGAAATCACGTGGGCCCCCAGGGGAAATCACGTGGGCCCCCAGGTGGAAATCACGTGGGCCCCCAGGGGAAATCACGTGGGCCCCCAGGGGAAATCACGTGGGCCCCCAGGGGAAATCACGTGGGCCCCCAGGGGAAATCACGTGGGCCCCCAGGGGAAATCACGTGGGCCCCCAGGGGAAATCACGTGGGCCCCCAGGGGAAATCACGTGGGCCCCCAGGGGAAATCACGTGGGCCAGGTGGGGCAATCACGTGGGCCCCCAGGTGGAGCAATCACGTGGGCCCCCAGGGGAAATCACGTGGGCCCCCAGGGGAAATCACGTGGGCCCCCAGGGGAAATCACGTGGGCCCCCAGGGGAAATCACGTGGGCCCCCAGGGGAAATCACGTGGGCCCCCAGGGGAAATCACGTGGGCCCCCAGGGGAAATCACGTGGGCCAGGTGGGGCAATCACGTGGGCCAGGTGGGGCAATCACGTGGGCCCCAGGGGAAATCACGTGGGCCCCCAGGGGAAATCACGTGGGCCCCCAGGGGAAATCACGTGGGCCCCCAGGGGAAATCACGTGGGCCCCCAGGGGAAATCACGTGGGCCCCCAGGGGAAATCACGTGGGCCCCCAGGGGAAATCACGTGGGCCCCCAGGGGAAATCACGTGGGCCCCCAGGGGCAATCACGTGGGCCCCCAGGGGAAATCACGTGGGCCCCCAGGGGAAATCACGTGGGCCCCCAGGGGAAATCACGTGGGCCCCCAGGGGAAATCACGTGGGCCCCCAGGGGAAATCACGTGGGCCCCCAGGGGAAATCACGTGGGCCCCACGTGGGCCCGGGGAAATCACGTGGGCCCCCAGGGGAAATCACGTGGGCCCCCAGGGGAAATCACGTGGGCCAGGGGAATCACGTGGGCCAGGGGAAATCACGTGGGCCCCCAGGGGAAATCACGTGGGCCCCCAGGGGAAATCACGTGGGCCCCCAGGGGGAAATCACGTGGGCCCCCAGGTGGGGCGGGAAATCACGTGGGCCCCCAGGGGAAATCACGTGGGCCCCCAGGGGAAATCACGTGGGCCCCCAGGGGAAATCACGTGGGCCCCCAGGGGAAATCACGTGGGCCCCCAGGGGAAATCACGTGGGCCCCCAGGGGAAATCACGTGGGCCCCCAGGGGAAATCACGTGGGCCCCCAGGGGAAATCACGTGGGCCCCCAGGGGAAATCACGTGGGCCCCCAGGGGAAATCACGTGGGCCCCCAGGGGAAATCACGTGGGCCCCCAGGGGAAATCACGTGGGCCCCCAGGGGAAATCACGTGGGCCCCCAGGGGAAATCACGTGGGCCCCCAGGGGCCCAAATCACGTGGGCCCCCAGGGGAAATCACGTGGGCCCCCAGGGGAAATCACGTGGGCCCCCAGGGGAAATCACGTGGGCCCCCAGGGGAAATCACGTGGGCCCCCAGGGGAAATCACGTGGGCCAGGTGGGGCAATCACGTGGGCCAGGGGAAATCACGTGGGCCCCCAGGGGAAATCACGTGGGCCCCCAGGGGAAATCACGTGGGCCCCCAGGGGAAATCACGTGGGCCCCCAGGGGAAATCACGTGGGCCCCCAGGGGAAATCACGTGGGCCCCCAGGGGAAATCACGTGGGCCCCCAGGGGAAATCACGTGGGCCCCCAGGGGAAATCACGTGGGCCCCCAGGGGAAATCACGTGGGCCCCCAGGGGAAATCACGTGGGCCCCCAGGGGAAATCACGTGGGCCCCCAGGGGAAATCACGTGGGCCCCCAGGGGAAATCACGTGGGCCCCCAGGGGAAATCACGTGGGCCCCCAGGGGAAATCACGTGGGCCCCCAGGGGAAATCACGTGGGCCCCCAGGGGAAATCACGTGGGCCCCCAGGGGAAATCACGTGGGCCCCCAGGGGAAATCACGTGGGCCCCCAGGGGAAATCACGTGGGCCCCCAGGGGAAATCACGTGGGCCCCCAGGGGAAATCACGTGGGCCAGGTGGGGCAATCACGTGGGCCCCCAGGGGAAATCACGTGGGCCCCCAGGGGAAATCACGTGGGCCCCCAGGGGAAATCACGTGGGCCCCCAGGGGAAATCACGTGGGCCCCCAGGGGAAATCACGTGGGCCCCCAGGGGAAATCACGTGGGCCCCCAGGGGAAATCACGTGGGCCCCCAGGGGAAATCACGTGGGCCCCCAGGGGAAATCACGTGGGCCAGGGGGGCAATCAGGTGGAGCAATCACGTGGGCCCCCAGGGGAAATCACGTGGGCCCCCAGGGGAAATCACGTGGGCCCCCAGGGGAAATCACGTGGGCCAGGTGGGGCAATCACGTGGGCCAGGTGGGGCAAATCACGTGGGCCCCCAGGGGAAATCACGTGGGCCCCCAGGGGAAATCACGTGGGCCCCCAGGGGAAATCACGTGGGCCCCCAGGGGAAATCACGTGGGCCCCCAGGGGAAATCACGTGGGCCCCCAGGGGAAATCACGTGGGCCCCCAGGGGAAATCACGTGGGCCCCCAGGGGAAATCACGTGGGCCCCCAGGGGAAATCACGTGGGCCCAGGGAATCACGTGGGCCAGGTGGGGCAATCACGTGGGCCCCCAGGGGAAATCACGTGGGCCCCCAGGGGAAATCACGTGGGCCCCCAGGGGAAATCACGTGGGCCCCCAGGGGAAATCACGTGGGCCCCCAGGGGAAATCACGTGGGCCCCCAGGGGAAATCACGTGGGCCCCCAGGGGAAATCACGTGGGCCCCCAGGGGAAATCACGTGGGCCAGGTGGTGGGCCCCCAGGGGAAATCACGTGGGCCCCCAGGGGAAATCACGTGGGCCCCCAGGGGAAATCACGTGGGCCCCCAGGGGAAATCACGTGGGCCCCCAGGGGAAATCACGTGGGCCCCCAGGGGCAATCACGTGGGCCCCCAGGGGAAATCACGTGGGCCCCCAGGGGAAATCACGTGGGCCCCCAGGGGAAATCACGTGGGCCCCCAGGGGAAATCACGTGGGCCCCCAGGGGAAATCACGTGGGCCCCCAGGGGAAATCACGTGGGCCCCCAGGGGAAATCACGTGGGCCCCCAGGGGAAATCACGTGGGCCCCCAGGGGAAATCACGTGGGCCCCACGTGGGCCAGGGGAAATCACGTGGGCCCCCAGGGGAAATCACGTGGGCCCCCAGGGGAAATCACGTGGGCCCCCAGGGGAAATCACGTGGGCCCCCAGGGGAAATCACGTGGGCCCCCAGGGGAAATCACGTGGGCCCCCAGGGGAAATCACGTGGGCCCCCAGGGGAAATCACGTGGGCCCCCAGGGGAAATCACGTGGGCCCCCAGGGGAAATCACGTGGGCCCCCAGGGGAAATCACGTGGGCCCCCAGGGGAAATCACGTGGGCCCCCAGGGGAAATCACGTGGGCCCCCAGGGGAAATCACGTGGGCCCCCAGGGGAAATCACGTGGGCCCCCAGGGGAAATCACGTGGGCCCCCAGGGGAAATCACGTGGGCCCGGGGAAATCACGTGGGCCAGGGGAATCACGTGGGCAGGGGAATCACGTGGGCCCCCAGGGGAAATCACGTGGGCCCCCAGGGGAAATCACGTGGGCCCCCAGGGGAAATCACGTGGGCCCCCAGGGGAAATCACGTGGGCCCCCAGGGGAAATCACGTGGGCCCCCAGGGGAAATCACGTGGGCCCCCAGGGGAAATCACGTGGGCCCCCAGGGGAAATCACGTGGGCCCCCAGGGGAAATCACGTGGGCCCCCAGGGGAAATCACGTGGGCCCCCAGGGGAAATCACGTGGGCCCCCAGGGGAAATCACGTGGGCCCCCAGGGGAAATCACGTGGGCCCCCAGGGGAAATCACGTGGGCCCCCAGGGGAAATCACGTGGGCCCCCAGGGGAAATCACGTGGGCCCCCAGGGGAAATCACGTGGGCCCCCAGGGGAAATCACGTGGGCCCCCAGGGGAAATCACGTGGGCCAGGGGAAATCACGTGGGCCCCCAGGGGAAATCACGTGGGCCCCCAGGGGAAATCACGTGGGCCCCCAGGGGAAGGGAAATCACGTGGGCCCCCAGGGGAAATCACTTGGGCCCCCAGGGGAAATCACGTGGGCCCCCAGGGGAAATCACATGGGCCCCCAGGGGAAATCACGTGGGCCCCCAGGGGAAATCACGTGGGCCAGGTGGGGCAATCACGTGGGCCAGGTGGAGCAATCACGTGGGCCCCCAGGGGAAATCACGTGGGCCCCCAGGGGAAATCACGTGGGCCCCCAGGGGAAATCACGTGGGCCCCCAGGGGAAATCACGTGGGCCCCCAGGGGAAATCACGTGGGCCCCCAGGGGAAATCACGGGGGGAAATCACGTGGGCCAGGTGGGTGGGCCCCCAGGGGAAATCACGTGGGCCCCCAGGGGAAATCACGTGGGCCCCCAGGGGTAAATCACGTGGGCCCCCAGGGGAAATCACCGTGGGCCCCCAGGGGAAATCACGTGGGCCCCCAGGGGAAATCACGTGGGCCCCCAGGGGAAATCACGTGGGCCAGGTGGGGCAATCACGTGGGCCAGGTGGGGCAATCACGTGGGCCAGGTGGAGCAATCACGTGGGCCCCCAGGGGAAATCACGTGGGCCCCCAGGGGAAATCACGTGGGCCCCCAGGGGAAATCACGTGGGCCCCCAGGGGAAATCACGTGGGCCCCCAGGGGAAATCACGTGGGCCCCCAGGGGAAATCACGTGGGCCCCCAGGGGAAATCACGTGGGCCAGGTGGAAATCACGTGGGCCCCCAGGGGAAATCACGTGGGCCCCCAGGGGAAATCACGTGGGCCCCCAGGGGAAATCACGTGGGCCCCCAGGGGAAATCACGTGGGCCCCCAGGGGAAATCACGTGGGCCCCCAGGGGAAATCACGTGGGCCCCCAGGGGAAATCACGTGGGCCCCCAGGGGAAATCACGTGGGCCCCCAGGGGAAATCACGTGGGCCCCAGGGGAAATCACGTGGGCCCAGGGGAAATCACGTGGGCCCCCAGGGGAAATCACGTGGGCCCCCAGGGGAAATCACGTGGGCCCCCAGGGGAAATCACGTGGGCCCCCAGGGGAAATCACGTGGGCCCCCAGGGGAAATCACGTGGGCCCCCAGGGAAATCACGGGGCCCCAATCACGTGGGCCCCCAGGGGAAATCACGTGGGCCCCCAGGGGAAATCACGTGGGCCCCCAGGGGAAATCACGTGGGCCCCCAGGGGAATCACGTGGGCCCCCAGGGGAAATCACGTGGGCCCCCAGGGGAAATCACGTGGGCCCACAGGGGAAATCACGTGGGCCCCCAGGGGAAATCACGTGGGCCCCCAGGGGAAATCACGTGGTCCCCCAGGGGAAATCACGTGGGCCTCCAGGGGAAATCACGTGGGCCAGGTGGGGCAATCACGTGGGGCCCCAGGGGAAATCACGTGGGCCCCCAGGGGAAATCACGTGGGCCAGGTGGGGCAATCACGTGGGCCAGCAGGAGCAATCACGTGGGCCCCCAGGGGAAATCACGTGGGCCCCCAGGGGAAATCACGTGGGCCCCCAGGGGAAATCACGTGGGCCCCCAGGGGAAATCACGTGGGCCCCCAGGGGAAATCACGTGGGCCCCCAGGGGAAATCACGTGGGCCCCCAGGGGAAATCACGTGGGCCCCCAGGGGAAATCACGTGGGCCCCCAGGGGAAATCACGTGGGACCCCAGGGGAAATCACGTGGGCCCCCAGGGGAAATCACGTGGGCCCCCAGGGGAAATCCACGTGGGCCCCCAGGGGAAATCACGTGGGCCCCCAGGGGAAATCACGTGGGCCCCCAGGGGAATTCACGTGGGCCCCCAGGGGAAATCACGTGGGCCCCCAGGGGAAATCACGTGGGCCCCCAGGGGAAATCACGTGGGCCCCCAGGGGAAATCACGTGGGCCCCCAGGGGAAATCACGTGGGCCCCCAGGGGAAATCACGTGGGCCCCCAGGGGAAATCACGTGGGCCAGGTGGGGCAATCACGTGGGCCAGGTGGAGCAATCACGTGGGCCCCCAGGGGAAATCACGTGGGCCCCCAGGGGAAATCACGTGGGCCCCCAGGGGAAATCACGTGGGCCCCCAGGGGAAATCACGTGGGCCCCCAGGGGAAATCACGTGGGCCCCCAGGGGAAATCACGTGGGCCCCCAGGGGAAATCACGTGGGCCCCCAGGGGAAATCACGTGGGCCGGGGAATCACGTGGGCCAGGGGAAATCACGTGGGCCCCCAGGGGAAATCACGTGGGCCCCCAGGGGAAATCACGTGGGCCCCCAGGGGAAATCACGTGGGCCCCCAGGGGAAATCACGTGGGCCCCCAGGGGAAATCACGTGGGCCAGGGGAAATCACGTGGGCCCCCAGGGGAAATCACGTGGGCCCCCAGGGGAAATCACGTGGGCCCCCAGGGGAAATCACGTGGGCCCCCAGGGGAAATCACGTGGGCCCCCAGGGGAAATCACGTGGGCCCCCAGGGGAAATCACGTGGGCCCCCAGGGGAAATCACGTGGGCCCCCAGGGGAAATCACGTGGGCCCCCAGGGGAAATCACGTGGGCCCCCAGGTGGGGCAATCACGTGGGCCCCCAGGGGAAATCACGTGGGCCCCCAGGGGAAATCACGTGGGCCCCCAGGGGAAATCACGTGGGCCCCCAGGGGAAATCACGTGGGCCCCCAGGGGAAATCACGTGGGCCCCCAGGGGAAATCACGTGGGCCCCCAGGGGAAATCACGTGGGCCCCACGTGGGCCAGGGGAAATCACGTGGGCCCCCAGGGGAAATCACGTGGGCCCCCAGGGGAAATCACGTGGGCCCCCAGGGGAAATCACGTGGGCCCCCAGGGGAAATCACGTGGGCCCCCAGGGGAAATCACGTGGGCCAGGTGGGGCAATCACGTGGGCCAGGTGGAGCAATCACGTGGGCCACCAGGGCAAATCACGTGGGCCCCCAGGGGAAATCACGTGGGCCCCCAGGGGAAATCACGTGGGCCCCCAGGGGAAATCACGTGGGCCCCCAGGGGGAAATCACGTGGGCCCCCAGGGGAAATCACGTGGGCCAGGTGGGGCAATCACGTGGGCCAGGTGGGGCAATCACGTGGGCCCCCAGGGGAAATCACGAGGGCCAGGTGGGGCAATCACGTGGGCCAGGTGGGGCAAATCACGTGGGCCCCCAGGGGAAATCACGTGGGCCCCCAGGGGAAATCACGTGGGCCCCCAGGGGAAATCACGTGGGCCCCCAGGGGAAATCACGTGGGCCCCCAGGGGAAATCACGTGGGCCCCCAGGGGAAATCACGTGGGCCCCCAGGGGAAATCACGTGGGCCCCCAGGGGAAATCACGTGGGCCCCCAGGGGAAATCACGTGGGCCCCCAGGGGAAATCACGTGGGCCCCCAGGGGAAATCACGTGGGCCCCCAGGGGAAATCACGTGGGCCCCCAGGGGAAATCACGTGGGCCCCCAGGGGAAATCACGTGGGCACCCAGGGGAAATCACTTGGGCCCCCAGGGGAAATCACGTGGGACCCCAGGGGAAATCACGTGGGCCCCCAGGGGAAATCACGTGGGCCCCCAGGGGAAATCACGTGGGCCAGGTGGGGCAATCACGTGGGCCCCCAGGGGAAATCACGTGGGCCCCCAGGGGAAATCACGTGGGCCCCCAGGGGAAATCACGTGGGCCCCCAGGGGAAATCACGTGGGCCCCCAGGGGAAATCACGTGGGCCCCCAGGGGAAATCACGTGGGCCCCCAGGGGAAATCACGTGGGCCCCCAGGGGAAATCACGTGGGCCAGGTGGGGCAATCACGTGGGCCCCCAGGGGAAATCACGTGGGCCCCCAGGGGAAATCACGTGGGCCCCCAGGGGAAATCACGTGGGCCCCCAGGGGAAATCACGTGGGCCCCCAGGGGAAATCACGTGGGCCCCCAGGGGAAATCACGTGGGCCCCCAGGGGAAATCACGTGGGCCCCCAGGGGAAATCACGTGGGCCCCCAGGGGAAATCACGTGGGCCGGGGAATCACGTGGGCCAGGGGAAATCACGTGGGCCCCCAGGGGAAATCACGTGGGCCCCCAGGGGAAATCACGTGGGCCCCCAGGGGAAATCACGTGGGCCCCCAGGGGAAATCACGTGGGCCCCCAGGGGAAATCACGTGGGCCCCCAGGGGAAATCACGTGGGCCCCCAGGGGAAATCACGTGGGCCCCCAGGGGAAATCACGTGGGCCCCCAGGGGAAATCACGTGGGCCCCCAGGGGAAATCACGTGGGCCCCCAGGGGAAATCACGTGGGCCCCCAGGGGAAATCACGTGGGCCCCCAATCACGTGGGCCCCCAGGTGGGCAAATCACGTGGGCCCCCAGGGGAAATCACGTGGGCCCCCAGGGGAAATCACGTGGGCCCCCAGGGGAAATCACGTGGGCCAGGTGGGGCAATCACGTGGGCCAGGTGGGGCAATCTCGTGGGCCCGCAGGGGAAATCACGTGGGCCCCCAGGGGAAATCACGTGGGCCCCCAGGGGAAATCACGTGGGCCAGGTGGGGCAATCACGTGGGCCAGGTGGGGCAATCACGTGGGCCCCCAGGGGAAATCACGTGGGCCCCCAGGGGAAATCACGTGGGCCCCCAGGGGAAATCACGTGGGCCCCCAGGGGAAATCACGTGGGCCCCCAGGGGAAATCACGTGGGCCCCCAGGGGAAATCACGTGGGCCCCCAGGGGAAATCACGTGGGCCCCCAGGGGAAATCACGTGGGCCCCCAGGGGAAATCACGTGGGCCCCCAGGGGAAATCACGTGGGCCCCCAGGGGAAATCACGTGGGCCCCCAGGGGAAATCACGTGGGCCCCCAGGGGAAATCACGTGGGCCCCCAGGGGAAATCACGTGGGCCCCCAGGGGAAATCACGTGGGCCAGGTGGGGCAATCACGTGGGCCAGGTGGAAATCACGTGGGCCCCCAGGGGAAATCACGTGGGCCCCCAGGGGAAATCACGTGGGCCCCCAGGGGAAATCACGTGGGCCCCCAGGGGAAATCACGTGGGCCCCCAGGGGAAATCACGTGGGCCCCCAGGGGAAATCACGTGGGCCCCCAGGGGAAATCACGTGGGCCCCCAGGGGAAATCACGTGGGCCCCCAGGGGAAATCACGTGGGCCCCCAGGTCACGGGGCAATCACGTGGGCCCCCAGGGGAAATCACGTGGGCCCCCAGGGGAAATCACGTGGGCCCCCAGGGGAAATCACGTGGGCCCCCAGGGGAAATCACGTGGGCCCCCAGGGGAAATCACGTGGGCCCCCAGGGGAAATCACGTGGGCCCCCAGGGGAAATCACGTGGGCCCCCAGGGGAAATCACGTGGGCCCCCAGGGGAAATCACGTGGGCCAGGTGGGGCAATCACGTGGGCCCCCAGGGGAAATCACGTGGGCCCCCAGGGGAAATCACGTGGGCCCCCAGGGGAAATCACGTGGGCCCCCAGGGGAAATCACGTGGGCCCCCAGGGGAAATCACGTGGGCCCCCAGGGGAAATCACGTGGGCCCCCAGGGGAAATCACGTGGGCCCCCAGGGGAAATCACGTGGGCCCCCAGGGGAAATCACGTGGGCCCAGGGGAAATCACGTGGGCCCCCAGGGGAAATCACGTGGGCCCCCAGGGGAAATCACGTGGGCCCCCAGGGGAAATCACGTGGGCCCCAGGTGGGGCAATCACGTGGGCCCCCAGGGGAAATCACGTGGGCCCCCAGGGGAAATCACGTGGGCCCCCAGGGGAAATCACGTGGGCCCCCAGGGGAAATCACGTGGGCCCCCAGGGGAAATCACGTGGGCCCCCAGGGGAAATCACGTGGGCCCCCAGGGGAAATCACGTGGGCCCCCAGGGGAAATCACGTGGGCCCCCAGGGGAAATCACGTGGGCCCCCAGGGGAAATCACGTGGGCCAGGTGGGGCAATCACGTGGGCCAGGGGAAATCACGTGGGCCCCCAGGGGAAATCACGTGGGCCCCCAGGGGAAATCACGTGGGCCCCCAGGGGAAATCACGTGGGCCCCCAGGGGAAATCACGTGGGCCCCCAGGGGAAATCACGTGGGCCCCCAGGGGAAATCACGTGGGCCCCCAGGGGAAATCACGTGGGCCCCCAGGGGAAATCACGTGGGCCCCCAGGGGAAATCACGTGGGCCCCCAGGGGAAATCACGTGGGCCCCCAGGGGAAATCACGTGGGCCCCCAGGGGAAATCACGTGGGCCCCCAGGGGAAATCACGTGGGCCCCCAGGGGAAATCACGTGGGCCCCCAGGGGAAATCACGTGGGCCCCCAGGGGAAATCACGTGGGCCAGGTGGGGCAATCACGTGGGCCAGGTGGGGCAATCACGTGGGCCCCCAGGGGAAATCACGTGGGCCCCCAGGGGAAATCACGTGGGCCCCCAGGGGAAATCACGTGGGCCCCCAGGGGAAATCACGTGGGCCCCCAGGGGAAATCACGTGGGCCCCCAGGGGAAATCACGTGGGCCCCCAGGGGAAATCACGTGGGCCCCCAGGGGAAATCACGTGGGCCCCCAGGGGAAATCACGTGGGCCCCCAGGGGAAATCACGTGGGCCCCCAGGGGAAATCACGTGGGCCCCCAGGGGAAATCACGTGGGCCCCCAGGGGAAATCACGTGGGCCCCCAGGGGAAATCACGTGGGCCCCCAGGGGAAATCACGTGGGCCCCCAGGGGAAATCACGTGGGACCCCAGGGGAAATCACGTGGGCCCCCAGGGGGAAATCACGTGGGCCCCCAGGGGAAATCACGTGGGCCAGGTGGGGCAATCACGTGGGCCCCCAGGGGAAATCACGTGGGCCCCCAGGGGAAATCACGTGGGCCCCCAGGGGAAATCACGTGGGCCCCCAGGGGAAATCACGTGGGCCCCCAGGGGAAATCACGTGGGCCCCCAGGGGAAATCACGTGGGCCCCCAGGGGAAATCACGTGGGCCCCCAGGGGAAATCACGTGGCCCAGGTGGGGCAATCACGTGGGCCAGGTGGAGCAATCACGTGGGCCCCCAGGGGAAATCACGTGGGCCCCCAGGGGAAATCACGTGGGCCCCCAGGGGAAATCACATGGGCCCCCAGGGGAAATCACGTGGGCCCCCAGGGGAAATCACGTGGGCCCCCAGGGGAAATCACGTGGGCCCCCAGGGGAAATCACGTGGGCCCCCAGGGGAAATCACGTGGGCCCCCAGGGGAAATCACGTGGGCCAGGTGGGGCAGGGGATCACGTGGGCCAGGTGGGGCAATCACGTGGGCCCCCAGGGGAAATCACGTGGGCCCCCAGGGGAAATCACGTGGGCCCCCAGGGGAAATCACGTGGGCCCCCAGGGGAAATCACGTGGGCCCCCAGGGAAATCACGTGGGCCCCCAATCACGTGGGCCCCCAGGGGAAATCACGTGGGCCCCCAGGGGAAATCACGTGGGCCCCCAGGGGAAATCACGTGGGCCCCCGTGGGCCAGGGGAAATCACGTGGGCCCCCAGGGGAAATCACGTGGGCCAGGTGGCAATCACGTGGGCCCCCAGGGGAAATCACGTGGGCCCCCAGGGGAAATCACGTGGGCCCCCAGGGGAAATCACGTGGGCCCCCAGGGGAAATCACGTGGGCCAGGTGGGGCAATCACGTGGGCCAGGTGGAAATCACGTGGGCCCCCAGGGGAAATCACGTGGGCCCCCAGGGGAAATCACGTGGGCCCCCAGGGGAAATCACGTGGGCCCCCAGGGGAAATCACGTGGGCCCCCAGGGGAAATCACGTGGGCCCCCAGGGGAAATCACGTGGGCCCCCAGGGGAAATCACGTGGGCCCCCAGGGGAAATCACGTGGGCCCCCAGGGGAAATCACGTGGGCCCCCAGGGGAAATCACGTGGGCCCCCAGGGGAAATCACGTGGGCCCCCAGGGGAAATCACGTGGGCCCCCAGGGGAAATCACGTGGGCCCCCAGGGGAAATCACGTGGGCCCCCAGGGGAAATCACGTGGGCCCCCAGGGGAAATCACGTGGGCCCCCAGGGGAAATCACGTGGGCCCGGTGGCAATCACGTGGGCCAGGTGGGGCAATCACGTGGGCCCCCAGGGGAAATCACGTGGGCCCCCAGGGAAATCACGTGGGCCCCCAGGGGAAATCACGTGGGCCCCCAGGGGAAATCACGTGGGCCCCCAGGGGAAATCACGTGGGCCCCCAGGGGAAATCACGTGGGCCCCCAGGGGAAATCACGTGGGCCCCCAGGGGAAATCACGTGGGCCCCCAGGGGAAATCACGTGGGCCCCCAGGGGAAATCACGTGGGCCCCCAGGGGAATCACGTGGGCCCCCAGGGGAATCACGTGGGCCCCCAGGGGAAATCACGTGGGCCCCCAGGGGAAATCACGTGGGCCCCCAGGGGAAATCACGTGGGCCCCCAGGGGAAATCACGTGGGCCCCCAGGGGAAATCACGTGGGCCCCCAGGGGAAATCACGTGGGCCCCCAGGGGAAATCACGTGGGCCCCCAGGGGAAATCACGTGGGCCAGGTGGGGCAATCACGTGGGGCCCCAGGGGAAATCACGTGGGCCCCCAGGGGAAATCACGTGGGCACCCAGGGGAAATCACGTGGGCCCCCAGGGGAAATCACGTGGGCCCCCAGGGGAAATCACGTGGGCCCCCAGGGGAAATCACGTGGGCCCCCAGGGGAAATCACGTGGGCCAGGTGGGGCAATCACGTGGGCCAGGTGGGGCAATCACGTGGGCCCCCAGGGGAAATCACGTGGGCCCCCAGGGGAAATCACGTGGGCCCCCAGGGGAAATCACGTGGGCCCCCAGGGGAAATCACGTGGGCCCCCAGGGGAAATCACGTGGGCCCCCAGGGGAAATCACGTGGGCCCCCAGGGGAAATCACGTGGGCCCCCAGGGGAAATCACGTGGGCCCCCAGGGGAAATCACGTGGGCCCCCAGGGGAAATCACGTGGGCCCCCAGGGGAAATCACGTGGGCCCCCAGGGGAAATCACGTGGGCCCCCAGGGGAAATCACGTGGGCCCCCAGGGGAAATCACGTGGGCACCCAGGGGAAATCACGTGGGCCCCCAGGGGAAATCACGTGGGCCCCCAGGGGAAATCACGTGGGCCCCCAGGGGAAATCACTTTGGCCCCCAGGGGAAATCACGTGGGCCAGGTGGGGCAATCACGTGGGCCCCCAGGGGAAATCACGTGGGCCCCCAGTGGAAATCACGTGGGCCAGGTGGGGCAATCACGTGGGCCAGGTGGAGCAATCATGTGGGCCCCCAGGGGAAATCACGTGGGCCCCCAGGGGAAATCACGTGGGCCCCCAGGGGAAATCACGTGGGCCCCCAGGGGAAATCACGTGGGCCCCCAGGGGAAATCACGTGGGCCCCCAGGGGAAATCACGTGGGCCAGGTGGGGCAATCACGTGGGCCAGGTGGGGCAATCACGTGGGCCAGGTGGAGCAATCACGTGGGCCCCCAGGGCAAATCACGTGGGCCGCCAGGGGAAATCACGTGGCCCCCAGGGGAAATCACGTGGGCCCCCAGGGGAAATAACGTGGGCCCCCAGGGGAAATCACGTGGGCCCCCAGGGGAAATCACGTGGGCCCCCAGGGGAAATCACGTGGGCCAGGTGGGGCAATCACGTCGGCCAGGTGGAGCAATCACGTGGGCCCCCAGGGGAAAACACGTGGGCCCCCAGGGGAAATCACGTGGGCCCCCAGGGGAAATCACGTGGGCCCCCAGGGGAAATCACATGGGCCCCCAGGGGAAATCACGTGGGCCAGGTGGGGCAATCACGTGGGCCAGGTGGAGCAATCACGTGGGCCCCCAGGGGAAATCACCTGGGCCCCCAGGGGAAATCACGTGGGCCCCCAGGGGAAATCACGTGGGCCCCCAGGGGAAATCACGTGGGCCCCCAGGGGAAATCACGTGGGCCAGGTGGGGCAATCACGTGGGCCAGGGGAAATCACGTGGGCCCCCAGGGGAAATCACGTGGGCCCCCAGGGCAAATCTCGTGGGCCCCCAGGGGAAATCACGTGGGCCCCCAGGGGAAATCACGTGGGCCCCCAGGGGAAATCACGTGGGCCCCCAGGGGAAATCACGTGGGCCCCCAGGGGAAATCACGTGGGCCGGGGGCAATCACGTGGGCCAGGGGAAATCACGTGGGCCCCCAGGGGAAATCACGTGGGCCCCCAGGGGAAATCACGTGGGCCCCCAGGGGAAATCACGTGGGCCCCCAGGGGAAATCACGTGGGCCCCCAGGGGAAATCACGTGGGCCCCCAGGGGAAATCACGTGGGCCCCCAGGGGAAATCACGTGGGCCAGGTGGGGCAATCACGTGGGCCCCCAGGGGAAATCACGTGGGCCCCCAGGGGAAATCACGTGGGCCCCCAGGGGAAATCACGTGGGCCCCCAGGGGAAATCACGTGGGCCCCCAGGGGAAATCACGTGGGCCCCGGGGAATCACGTGGGCCAAATCACGTGGGCCCCCAGGGGAAATCACGTGGGCCCCCAGGGGAAATCACGTGGGCCCCCAGGGGAAATCACGTGGGCCCCCAGGGGAAATCACGTGGGCCCCCAGGGGAAATCACGTGGGCCCCCAGGGGAAATCACGTGGGCCCCCAGGGGAAATCACGTGGGCCCCCAGGGGAAATCACGTGGGCCCCCAGGGGAAATCACGTGGGCCAGGGGAAATCACGTGGGCCCCCAGGGGAAATCACGTGGGCCCCCAGGGGAAATCACGTGGGCCCCCAGGGGAAATCACGTGGGCCCCCAGGGGAAATCACGTGGGCCCCCAGGGGAAATCACGTGGGCCCCCAGGGGAAATCACGTGGGCCCCCAGGGGAAATCACGTGGGCCAGGTGGGGCAATCACGTGGGCCAGGTGGAAATCACGTGGGCCCCCAGGGGAAATCACGTGGGCCCCCAGGGGAAATCACGTGGGCCCCCAGGGGAAATCACGTGGGCCAGGTGGGGCAATCACGTGGGCCCCCAGGGGAAATCACGTGGGCCCCCAGGGGAAATCACGTGGGCCCCCAGGGGAAATCACGTGGGCCCCCAGGGGAAATCACGTGGGCCCCCAGGGGAAATCACGTGGGCCCCCAGGGGAAATCACGTGGGCCCCCAGGGGAAATCACGTGGGCCCCACGTGGGCCAAATCACGTGGGCCCCCAGGGGAAATCACGTGGGCCCCCAGGGGAAATCACGTGGGCCCCCAGGGGAAATCACGTGGGCCCCCAGGGGAAATCACGTGGGCCCCCAGGGGAAATCACGTGGGCCAGGTGGGGCAATCACGTGGGCCCCCAGGGGAAATCACGTGGGCCCCCAGGGGAAATCACGTGGGCCCCCAGGGGAAATCACGTGGGCCCCCAGGGGAAATCACGTGGGCCCCCAGGGGAAATCACGTGGGCCCCCAGGGGAAATCACGTGGGCCCCCAGGGGAAATCACGTGGGCCCCCAGGGGAAATCACGTGGGCCCCCAGGGAAATCACGGGGCCAGGGATCACGTGGGCCCCCAGGGGAAATCACGTGGGCCCCCAGGGGAAATCACGTGGGCCCCCAGGGGAAATCACGTGGGCCCCCAGGGGAAATCACGTGGGCCCCCAGGGGAAATCACGTGGGCCCCCAGGGGAAATCACGTGGGCCCCCAGGGGAAATCACGTGGGCCCCCAGGGGAAATCACGTGGGCCCCCAGGGGAAATCACGTGGGCCAGGTGGGGCAATCACGTGGGGCCCCAGGGGAAATCACGTGGGCCCCCAGGGGAAATCACGTGGGCCCCCAGGGGAAATCACGTGGGCCCCCAGGGGAAATCACGTGGGCCCCCAGGGGAAATCACGTGGGCCCCCAGGGGAAATCACGTGGGCCCCCAGGGGAAATCACGTGGGCCCCCAGGGGAAATCACGTGGGCCCCCAGGGGAAATCACGTGGGCCCCCAGGGGAAATCACGTGGGCCCCCAGGGGAAATCACGTGGGCCCCCAGGGGAAATCACGTGGGCCCCCAGGGGAAATCACGTGGGCCCCCAGGGGAAATCACGTGGGCCCCCAGGGGAAATCACGTGGGCCCCCAGGGGAAATCACGTGGGCCCCCAGGGGAAATCACGTGGGCCCCCAGGGGAAATCACGTGGGCCAGGTGGGGCAATCACGTGGGCCAGGTCACGGGGCAATCACGTGGGCCCCCAGGGGAAATCACGTGGGCCCCCAGGGGAAATCACGTGGGCCCCCAGGGGAAATCACGTGGGCCCCCAGGGGAAATCACGTGGGCCCCCAGGGGAAATCACGTGGGCCCCCAGGGGAAATCACGTGGGCCCCCAGGGGAAATCACGTGGGCCCCCAGGGGAAATCACGTGGGCCCCCAGGGGAAATCACGTGGGCCCCCAGGGGAAATCACGTGGGCCCCCAGGGGAAATCACGTGGGCCCCCAGGGGAAATCACGTGGGCCAGGTGGAAATCACGTGGGCCAGGTGGAGCAATCACGTGGGCCCCCAGGGGAAATCACGTGGGCCCCCAGGGGAAATCACGTGGGCCCCCAGGGGAAATCACGTGGGCCCCCAGGGGAAATCACGTGGGCCCCCAGGGGAAATCACGTGGGCCCCCAGGGGAAATCACGTGGGCCCCCAGGGGAAATCACGTGGGCCCCCAGGGGAAATCACGTGGGCCCCCAGGGGAAATCACGTGGGCCCCCAGGGGAAATCACGTGGGCCCCCAGGTGGGGCAGGATCACGTGGGCCCCCAGGGGAAATCACGTGGGCCCCCAGGGGAAATCACGTGGGCCCCCAGGGGAAATCACGTGGGCCCCCAGGGGAAATCACGTGGGCCAGGTGGGGCAATCACGTGGGCCCCCAGGTGGAAATCACGTGGGCCCCCAGGGGAAATCACGTGGGCCCCCAGGGGAAATCACGTGGGCCCCCAGGGGAAATCACGTTGGGCCCCCAGGGGAAATCACGTGGGCCCCCAGGGGAAATCACGTGGGCCCCCAGGGGAAATCACGTGGGCCCCCAGGGGAAATCACGTGGGCCCCCAGGGGAAATCACGTGGGCCCCCAGGGGAAATCACGTGGGCCAGGGGAATCACGTGGGCAGGGGAAATCACGTGGGCCCCCAGGGGAAATCACGTGGGCCCCCAGGGGAAATCACGTGGGCCCCCAGGGGAAATCACGTGGGCCCCCAGGGGAAATCACGTGGGCCCCCAGGGGAAATCACGTGGGCCCCCAGGGGAAATCACGTGGGCCCCCAGGGGAAATCACGTGGGCCCCAGGGGAAATCACGTGGGCCCCCAGGGGAAATCACGTGGGCCCCCAGGGGAAATCACGTGGGCCCCCAGGGGAAATCACGTGGGCCCCCAGGGGAAATCACGTGGGCCCCCAGGTGGGCCACGTGGGCCCCCAGGGGAAATCACGTGGGCCCCCAGGGGAAATCACGTGGGCCCCCAGGGGAAATCACGTGGGCCCCCAGGGGAAATCACGTTGGGCCCCCAGGGGAAATCACGTGGGCCCCCAGGGGAAATCACGTGGGCCCCCAGGGGAAATCACGTGGGCCAGGTGGGGCAATCACGTGGGCCATGTGGAGCAATCACGTGGGCCCCCAGGGGAAATCACGTGGGCCCCCAGGGGAAATCACGTGGGCCCCCAGGGGAAATCACGTGGGCCCCCAGGGGAAATCACGTGGGCCCCAGGTGGGGCAATCACGTGGGCCAGGTGGAGCAATCACGTGGGCCCCCAGGGGAAATCACGTGGGCCCCCAGGGGAAATCACGTGGGCCCCCAGGGGAAAGCACGTGGGCCCCCAGGGGAAAGCACGTGGGCCCCCAGGGGAAATCACGTGGGCCCCCAGGGGAAATCACGTGGGCCCCCAGGGGAAATCACGTGGGCCCCCAGGGGAAATCACGTGGGCCCCCAGGTGGAGCAATCACGTGGGCCCCCAGGGGAAATCACGTGGGCCCCCAGGGGAAATCACGTGGGCCCCCAGGGGAAATCACGTGGGCCCCCAGGGGAAATCACGTGGGCCAGGTGGGGCAATCACGTGGGCCCCCAGGGGAAATCACGAGGGCCCCCAGGGCAAATCACGTGGGCCCCCAGGGGAAATCACGTGGGCCCCCAGGGGAAATCACGTGGGCCCCCAGGGGAAATCACGTGGGCCCCCAGGGGAAATCACGTGGGCCAGGTCACGTGGGCAATCACGTGGGCCCCCAGGGGAAATCACGTGGGCCCCCAGGGGAAATCACGTGGGCCCCCAGGGGAAATCACGTGGGCCCCCAGGGGAAATCACGTGGGCCCCCAGGGGAAATCACGTGGGCCCCCAGGGGAAATCACGTGGGCCCCCAGGGGAAATCACGTGGGCCCCCAGGGGAAATCACGTGGGCCCCCAGGGGAAATCACGTGGGCCCCCAGGGGAAATCACGTGGGCCCAGGTGGGGCAATCACGTGGGCCAGGTGGAAATCACGTGGGCCCCCAGGGGAAATCACGTGGGCCCCCAGGGGAAATCACGTGGGCCCCCAGGGGAAATCACGTGGGCCCCCAGGGGAAATCACGTCAGCCCCCAGGGGAAATCACGTGGGCCCCCAGGGGAAATCACGTGGGCCCCCAGGGGAAATCACGTGGGCCCCCAGGGGAAATCACGTGGGCCAGGTGGGGCAATCACGGGTGCGCCCAGGGGAAATCACGTGGGCCCCCAGGGGAAATCACGTGGGCCCCCAGGGGAAATCACGTGGGCCCCCAGGGGAAATCACGTGGGCCCCCAGGGGAAATCACGTGGGCCCCCAGGTGGGGCAATCACGTGGGCCCCCAGGGGAAATCACGTGGGCCCCCAGGGGAAATCACGTGGGCCCCCAGGGGAAATCACGTGGGCCCCCAGGGGAAATCACGTGGGCCCCCAGGGGAAATCACGTGGGCCCCCAGGGGAATCACGTGGGCCAGGGGAATCACGTGGGCCAGGGGAAATCACGTGGGCCCCCAGGGGAAATCACGTGGGCCCCCAGGGGAAATCACGTGGGCCCCCAGGGGAAATCACGTGGGCCCCCAGGGGAAATCACGTGGGCCCCCAGGGGAAATCACGTGGGCCCCCAGGGGAAATCACGTGGGCCCCCAGGGGAAATCACGTGGGCCCCCAGGGGAAATCACGTGGGCCAGGTGGGGCAATCACGTGAGCCCCCAGGTGAAATCACGTGGGCCCCCAGGGGAAATCACGTGGGCCCCCACGGGGAAATCACGTGGTCCCCCAGGGGAAATCACGTGGGCCTCCAGGGGAAATCACGTGGGCCAGGAGGGGCAATCACGTGGGGCCCCAGGGGAAATCACGTGGGCCCCCAGGGGAAATCACATGGGCCCCCAGGGGAAATCACGTGGGCCCCCAGGGGAAATCACGTGGGCCCCCAGGGGAAATCACGTGGGCCCCCTGGGGAAATAACGTGGGCCCCCAGGGGAAATCACGTGGGCCAGGGGAAATCACGTGGGCCAGGTGGGGCAATCACGTGGGCCAGGTGGAAATCACGTGGGCCCCCAGGGGAAATCACGTGGGCCCCCAGGGGAAATCACGTGGGCCCCCAGGGGAAATCACGTGGGCCCCCAGGGGAAATCACGTGGGCCCCCAGGGGAAATCACGTGGGCCCCCAGGGGAAATCACGTGGGCCCCCAGGGGAAATCACGTGGGCCCCCAGGGGAAATCACGTGGGCCCCCAGGGGAAATCACGTGGGCCCCCAGGGGAAATCACGTGGGCCCCCAGGGGAAATCACGTGGGCCCCCAGGGGAAATCACGTGGGCCCCCAGGGGAAATCACGTGGGCCCCCAGGGGAAATCACGTGGGCCAGGTGGGGCAATCACGTGGGCCCCCAGGGGAAATCACGTGGGCCCCGAGGGGAAATCACGTGGGCCCCCAGGGGAAATCACGTGGGCCCCCAGGGGAAATCACGTGGGCCCCCAGGGGAAATCACGTGGGCCCCCAGGGGAAATCACGTGGGCCCCCAGGGGAAATCACGTGGGCCCCCAGGGGAAATCACGTGGGCCAGGTGGGGCAATGACGGGGGCCAGGTGGAGCAATCACGTGGGCCCCCAGGGGAAATCACGTGGGCCCCCAGGGGAAATCCCGTGGGCCCCCAGGGGAAATCACGTGGGCCAGGTGGGGCAATCACGTGGGCCAGGTGGGGCAATCACGTGGGCCCCCAGGGGAAATCACGAGGGCCCCCAGGGCAAATCACGTGGGCCCCCAGGGGAAATCACGTGGGCCCCAGGGGAAATCACGTGGGCCCCCAGGGGAAATCACGTGGGCCCCCAGGGGAAATCACGTGGGCCCCCAGGGGAAATCACGTGGGCCCCCAGGGGAAATCACGTGGGCCAGGTGGGGCAATCACGTGGGCCCCCAGGGGAAATCACGTGGGCCCCCAGGGGAAATCACGTGGGCCCCCAGGGGAAATCACGTGGGCCCCCAGGGGAAATCACGTGGGCCCCCAGGGGAAATCACGTGGGCCCCCAGGGGAAATCACGTGGGCCCCCAGGGGAAATCACGTGGGCCCCCAGGGGAAATCACGTGGGCCCCCAGGGGAAATCACGTGGGCCCCCAGGGGAAATCACGTGGGCCCCCAGGGGAAATCACGTGGGCCCCCAGGGGAAATCACGTGGGCCCCCAGGGGAAATCACGTGGGCCCCCAGGTGGCAATCACGTGGGCCCCCAGGGGAAATCACGTGGGCCCCCAGGGGAAATCACGTGGGCCCCCAGGGGAAATCACGTGGGCCCCCAGGGGAAATCACGTGGGCCCCCAGGGGAAATCACGTGGGCCCCCAGGGGAAATCACGTGGGCCCCAGGGGAAATCACGTGGGCCCCCAGGGGAAATCACGTGGGCCCCCAGGGGAAATCACGTGGGCCCCCAGGGGAAATCACGTGGGCCCCCAGGGGAAATCACGTGGGCCCCCAGGGGAAATCACGTGGGCCCCCAATCACGTGGGCCCCCAGGGGAAATCACGTGGGCCCCCAGGGGAAATCACGTGGGCCCCCAGGGGAAATCACGTGGGCCCCCAGGGGAAATCACGTGGGCCCCCAGGGGAAATCACGTGGGCCCCCAGGGGAAATCACGTGGGCCCCCAGGGGAAATCACGTGGGCCCCACGTGGGCCCCAGGGGAAATCACGTGGGCCCCCAGGGGAAATCACGTGGGCCCCCAGGGGAAATCACGTGGGCCCCCAGGGGAAATCACGTGGGCCCCCAGGGGAAATCACGTGGGCCCCCAGGGGAAATCACGTGGGCCCCCAGGGGAAATCACGTGGGCCCCCAGGGGAAATCACGTGGGCCCCCAGGGGAAATCACGTGGGCCCCCAGGGGAAATCACGTGGGCCCCCAGGGGAAATCACGTGGGCCCCCAGGGGAAATCACGTGGGCCCCCAGGGGAAATCACGTGGGCCCCCAGGGGAAATCACGTGGGCCCCCAGGGGAAATCACGTGGGCCCCCAGGGGAAATCACGTGGGCCCCCAGGGGAAATCACGTGGGCCCCCAGGGGAAATCACGTGGGCCCCAGGGGAAATCACGTGGGCCCCCAGGGGAAATCACGTGGGCCCCCAGGGGAAATCACGTGGGCCCCCAGGGGAAATCACGTGGGCCCCCAGGGGAAATCACGTGGGCCCCCAGGGGAAATCACGTGGGCCCCCAGGGGAAATCACGTGGGCCCCCAGGGGAAATCACGTGGGCCCCCAGGGGAAATCACGTGGGCCCCCAGGGGAAATCACGTGGGCCCCCAGGGGAAATCACGTGGGCCCCCAGGGGAAATCACGTGGGCCCCCAGGGGAAATCACGTGGGCCCCCAGGGGAAATCACGTGGGCCCCCAGGGGAAATCACGTGGGCCCCCAGGGGAAATCACGTGGGCCCCCAGGGGAAATCACGTGGGCCCCCAGGGGAAATCACGTGGGCCCCCAGGGGAAATCACGTGGGCCCCCAGGGAATCAGGGGCCATCACGTGGGCCCCCAGGGTGGGCCAGGGAATCACGTGGGCCCCCAGGGCCAATCACGTGGGCCCCCAGGGGAAATCACGTGGGCCCCCAGGGCCAATCACGTGGGCCCCCAGGGGAAATCACGTGGGCCAGGTGGGGCAATCACGTGGGCCCCCAGGGGAAATCACGTGGGCCCCCAGGGGAAATCACGTGGGCCCCCAGGGGAAATCACGTGGGCCCCCAGGGGAAATCACGTGGGCCCCCAGGGGAAATCACGTGGGCCCCCACGTGGGCCCCAGGGGAATCACGTGGGCCCCCAGGGGAAATCACGTGGGCCCCCAGGGGAAATCACGTGGGCCAGGGGCAATCACGTGGGCCAGGTGGAAATCACGTGGGCCCCCAGGGGAAATCACGTGGGCCCCCAGGGGAAATCACGTGGGCCCCCAGGGGAAATCACGTGGGCCCCCAGGGGAAATCACGTGGGCCCCCAGGGGAAATCACGTGGGCCCCCAGGGGAAATCACGTGGGCCCCCAGGGGAAATCACGTGGGCCCCCAGGGGAAATCACGTGGGCCCCCAGGTAGGGGCAAATCACGTGGGCCCCCAGGGGAAATCACGTGGGCCCCCAGGGGAAATCACGTGGGCCCCCAGGGGAAATCACGTGGGCCCCCAGGGGAAATCACGTGGGCCCCCAGGGGAAATCACGTGGGCCCCCAGGGGAAATCACGTGGGCCCCCAGGGGAAATCACGTGGGCCCCCAGGGGAAATCACGTGGGCCCCCAGGGGAAATCACGTGGGCCCCCAGGGGAAATCACCTGGGCCCCCAGGGGAAATCACGTGGGCCTCCAGGGGAAATCACTTGGGCCAGGTGGGGCAATCACGTGGGCCCCCAGGGGAAATCACGTGGGCCCCCAGGGCAAATCACGTGGGCCCCCAGTGGAAATCACGTGGGCCCCCAGGGGAAATCACGTGGGCCCCCAGGGGAAATCACGTGGGCCCCCAGGGGAAATCACGTGGGCCCCCAGGGGAAATCACGTGGGCCCCCAGGGGAAATCACGTGGGCCCCCAGGGGAAATCACGTGGGCCCCCAGGGGAAATCACGTGGGCCAGGTGGAAATCACGTGGGCCCCCAGGGGAAATCACGTGGGCCCCCAGGGGAAATCACGTGGGCCCCCAGGGGAAATCACGTGGGCCCCCAGGGGAAATCACGTGGGCCCCCAGGGGAAATCACGTGGGCCCCAGGGGAAATCACGTGGGCCCCCAGGGGAAATCACGTGGGCCCCCAGGGGAAATCACGTGGGCCCCCAGGGGAAATCCCGTCGGGCCCCCAGGGGAAATCACGTGGGCCCCCAGGGGAAATCACGTGGGCCCCCAGGGGAAATCACGTGGGCCAGGTGGGGCAATCACGTGGGCCCCAGGTGGAAATCACGTGGGCCCCCAGGGGAAATCACGTGGGCCCCCAGGGGAAATCACGTGGGCCCCCAGGGGAAATCACGTGGGCCCCCTGGGGAAATCACGTGGGCCCCAGGTGGGGCAATCACGTGAGCCCCCAGGTGAAATCACGTGGGCCCCCAGGGGAAATCACGTGGGCCCCCAGGGGAAATCACGTGGGCCCCCAGGGGAAATCACGTGGGCCCCCAGGGGAAATCACGTGGGCCCCCAGGGGAAATCACGTGGGCCCCAGGGGAAATCACGTGGGCCCCCAGGGGAAATCACGTGGGCCCCCAGGGGAAATCACGTGGGCCCCCAGGGGAAATCACGTGGGCCCCCAGGGGAAATCACGTGGGCCCCCAGGGGAAATCACGTGGGCCCCCAGGTGGGGCAATCACGTGGGCCCCCAGGGGAAATCACGTGGGCCCCCAGGGGAAATCACGTGGGCCCCCAGGGGAAATCACGTGGGCCCCCAGGGGAAGTCCCGTGGGCCCCCAGGGGAAATCACGTGGGCCCCCAGGGGAAATCACGTGGGCCCCCAGGGGAAATCACGTGGGCCCCCAGGGGAAATCACGTGGGCCCCCAGGGGAAATCACGTGGGCCAGGTGGAAATCACGTGGGCCCCCAGGGGAAATCACGTGGGCCCCCAGGGGAAATCTGGTGGGCCCCCAGGGGAAATCACGTGGGCCCCCAGGGGAAATCACGTGGGCCCCCAGGGGAAATCACGTGGGCCCCCAGGGGAAATCACGTGGGCCCCCAGGGGAAATCACGTGGGCCCCCAGGGGAAATCACGTGGGCCCCCAGGGGAAATCACGTGGGCCCCCAGGGGAAATCACGTGGGCCCCCAGGGGAAATGGACGTGGGCCAGGGAAATCACGTGGGCCCCCAGGGGAAATCACGTGGGCCCCCAGGGGAAATCACGTGGGCCCCCAGGGGAAATCACGTGGGCCCCCAGGGGAAATCACGTGGGCCCCCAGGGGAAATCACGTGGGCCCCAGGGGAAATCACGTGGGCCAGGTGGGGCAATCACGTGGGCCCCCAGGGGAGAAATCACGTGGGCCCCCAGGGGAAATCACGTGGGCCCCCAGGGGAAATCACGTGGGCCCCCAGGGGAAATCACGTGGGCCCCCAGGGGAAATCACGTGGGCCCCCAGGGGAAATCACGTGGGCCCCCAGGGGAAATCACGTGGGCCCCCAGGGGAAATCACGTGGGCCCCCAGGTGGGAAATCACGTGGGCCCCCAGGGGAAATCACGTGGGCCCCCAGGGGAAATCACGTGGGCCCCCAGGGGAAATCACGTGGGCCCCCAGGGGAAATCACGTGGGCCCCAGGGGAAATCACGTGGGCCGGGGAAATCACGTGGGCCCCCAGGGGAAATCACGTGGGCCCCCAGGGGAAATCACGTGGGCCCCCAGGGGAAATCACGTGGGCCCCCAGGGGAAATCACGTGGGCCCCCAGGGGAAATCACGTGGGCCCCCACGTGGGCCCCAAATCACGTGGGCCCCCAGGGGAAATCACGTGGGCCCCCAGGGGAAATCACGTGGGCCCAGGGGAAATCACGTGGGCCCCCAGGGGAAATCACGTGGGCCCCCAGGGGAAATCACGTGGGCCCCCAGGGGAAATCACGTGGGCCCCCAGGGGAAATCACGTGGGCCCCCAGGGGAAATCACGTGGGCCCCCAGGGGAAATCACGTGGGCCCCCAGGGGAAATCACGTGGGCCCCCAGGGGAAATCACGTGGGCCCCCAGGGGAAATCACGTGGGCCCCCAGGGGAAATCACGTGGGCCCCCAGGGGAAATCACGTGGGCCCCCAGGGGAAATCACGTGGGCCCCCAGGGGAAATCACGTGGGCCCCCAGGGGAAATCACGTGGGCCCCCAGGGGAAATCACGTGGGCCCCCAGGGGAAGTGACGTGGGCCCCCAGGGGAAATCACGTGGGCCCCCAGGGGAAATCACGTGGGCCCCCAGGGGAAATCACGTGGGCCCCCAGGGGAAATCACGTGGGCCCCCAGGGGAAATCACGTGGGCCCCCAGGGGAAATCACGTGGGCCCCCAGGGGAAATCACGTGGGCCCCCAGGGGAAATCACGTGGGCCCCCAGGGGAAATCACGTGGGCCCCCAGGGGAAATCACGTGGGCCCCCAGGGGAAATCACGTGGGCCCCCAGGGGAAATCACGTGGGCCCCCAGGGGAAATCACGTGGGCCCCCAGGGGAAATCACGTGGGCCCCCAGGGGAAATCACGTGGGCCCCCAGGGGAAATCACGTGGGCCCCCAGGGGAAATCACGTGGGCCTGGTGGGGCAATCACGTGGGCCAGGTGGGGCAATCACGTGTGCCCCCAGGTGAAATCACGTGGGCCCCCAGGGGAAATCACGTGGGCCCCCACGGGAAATCACGTGGTCCCCCAGGGGAAATCACGTGGGCCCCCAGGGGAAATCACGTGGGCCCCCAGGGGAAATCACGTGGGCCCCCAGGGGAAATCACGTGGGCCCCCAGGGGAAATCACGTGGGCCCCCAGGGGAAATCATGTGGGCCCCCAGGGGAAATCACGTGGGCCCCCAGGGGAAATCACGTGGGCCCCCAGGGGAAATCACGTGGGCCAGGTGGGGCAATCACGTGGGCCAGGTGGAGCAATCACGTGGGCCCGGAGGGGAAATCATGTGGGCCCGGAGGGGAAATCACGTGGGCCCCCAGGGGAAATCACGTGGGCCCCCTGGGGAAATCACGTGGGCCAGGTGGGGCAATCACGTGAGCCCCCAGGTGAAATCACGTGGGCCCCCAGGGGATATCATGTGGGCCCCACGGGAAATCACGTGGTCCCCCAGGGGAAATCACGTGGGCCTCCAGGGGAAATCACGTGGGCCAGGTGGGGCAATCACATGGGGCCCCAGGGGAAATCACGTGGGCCCCCAGGGGAAATCACGTGGGCCCCCAGGGGAAATCACGTGGGCCCCCAGGGGAAATCACGTGGGCCCCCAGGGGAAATCACGTGGGCCCCAGGTGGGGCAATCACGTGGGCCAGGTGGGGCAATCACGTGGGCCAGGTGGAGCAATCACGTGGGCCCCCAGGGCAAATCACGTGGGCCGCCAGGGGAAATCACGTGGGCCCCCAGGGGAAATGACGTGGGCCCCCAGGGGAAATCACGTGGGCCCCCAGGGGAAATCACGTGGGCCCCCAGGGGAAATCACGTGGGCCCCCAGGGGAAATCACGTGGGCCCCCAGGGGAAATCACGGGGCCCCCAATCACGTGGGCCCCCAGGGGAAATCACGTGGGCCCCCAGGGGAAATCACGTGGGCCCCCAGGGGAAATCACGTGGGCCCCCAGGGGAAATCACGTGGGCCCCCAGGGGAAATCACGTGGGCCAGGTGGAAATCACGTGGGCCCCCAGGGGAAATCACGTGGGCCCCCAGGGGAAATCACGTGGGCCCCCAGGGGAAATCACGTGGGCCCCCAGGGGAAATCACGTGGGCCCCCAGGGGAAATCACGTGGGCCCCCAGGGGAAATCACGTGGGCCCCCAGGGGAAATCACGTGGGCCCCCAGGGGAAATCACGTGGGCCCCCAGGGGAAATCACGTGGGCAGGGGAAATCACGTGGGCCCCCAGGGGAAATCACGTGGGCCCCCAGGGGAAATCACGTGGGCCCCCAGGGGAAATCACGTGGGCCCCCAGGGGAAATCACGTGGGCCCCCAGGGGAAATCACGTGGGCCCCCAGGGGAAATCACGTGGGCCCCCAGGGGAAATCACGTGGGCCCCCAGGGGAAATCACGTGGGCCCCCAGGGGAAATCACGTGGGCCAGGGGAATCACGTGGGCCCCCAGGGGAAATCACGTGGGCCCCCAGGGGAAATCACGTGGGCCCCCAGGGGAAATCACGTGGGCCAGGGGAATCACGTGGGCCCCCAGGGGAAATCACGTGGGCCCCCAGGGGAAATCACGTGGGCCCCCAGGGGAAATAACGTGGGCCCCCAGAGGAAATCACGTGGGCCAGGTGGGGCAATCACGTCGGGCCAGGTGGAGCAATCACGTGGGCCCCCAGGGGAAATCACGTGGGCCCCCAGGGGAAATCACGTGGGCCCCCAGGGGAAATCACGTGGGCCCCCAGGGGAAATCACGTGGGCCCCCAGGGGGGCAAATCACGTGGGCCCCCAGGGGAAATCACGTGGGCCCCCAGGGGAAATCACGTGGGCCCCCAGGGGAAATCACGTGGGCCCCCAGGGGAAATCACGTGGGCCCCCAGGGGAAATCACGTGGGCCAGGTGGGGCAATCACGTGGGCCCCCAGGGGAAATCACGTGGGCCCCCAGGGGAAATCACGTGGGCCCCCAGGGGAAATCACGTGGGCCCCCAGGGGAAATCACGTGGGCCCCCAGGGGAAATCACGTGGGCCCCCAGGGGAAATCACGTGGGCCCCACGTGGGCCAGGGGAAATCACGTGGGCCCCCAGGGGAAATCACGTGGGCCCCCAGGGGAAATCACGTGGGCCCCCAGGGGAAATCACGTGGGCCCCCAGGGGAAATCACGTGGGCCAGGGGAAATCACGTGGGCCCCCAGGGGAAATCACGTGGGCCCCCAGGGGAAATCACGTGGGCCCCCAGGGGAAATCACGTGGGCCCCCAGGGGAAATCACGTGGGCCCCCAGGGGAAATCACGTGGGCCCCCAGGGGGGCAATCACGTGGGCCCCCAGGGGAAATCACGTGGGCCCCCAGGGGAGATCACGTGGGCCCCCAGGGGAAATCACGTGGGCCCCCAGGGGAAATCACGTGGGCCCCCAGGGGAAATCACGTGGGCCCCCAGGGGAAATCACGTGGGCCAGGTGGGGCAATCACGTGGGCCAGGTGGAAATCACGTGGGCCCCCAGGGGAAATCACGTGGGCCCCCAGGGGAAATCACGTGGGCCCCCAGGGGAAATCACGTGGGCCAGGTGGGGCAATCACGTGGGCCAGGTGGGGCAATCACGTGGGCCCCCAGGGGAAGTCACGAGGGCCCCCAGGGGAAATCACGTGGGCCCCCAGGGGAAATCACGTGGGCCCCCAGGGGAAATCACGTGGGCCCCCAGGGGAAATCACGTGGGCCCCCAGGGGAAATCACGTGGGCCCCCAGGGGAAATCACGTGGGCCCCCAGGGGAAATCACGTGGGCCCCCAGGGGAAATCACGTGGGCCCCCAGGGGAAATCACGTGGGCCCGGTGGGGCAATGACCTGGGCCAGGTGGAGCAATCACGTGGGCCCCCAGGGGAAATCACGTGGGCCCCCAGGGGAAATCACGTGGGCCCCCAGGGGAAATCACGTGGGCCAGGGGCAATCACGTGGGCCAGGGGGGCAAATCACGTGGGCCCCCAGGGGAAATCACGTGGGCCCCCAGGGGAAATCACGTGGGCCCCCAGGGGAAATCACGTGGGCCCCCAGGGGAAATCACGTGGGCCCCCAGGGGAAATCACGTGGGCCCCCAGGGGAAATCACGTGGGCCCCCAGGGGAAATCACGTGGGCCCCCAGGGGAAATCACGTGGGCGCCAGGTGGGGCAATCACGTGGGCCAGGTGGGGCAATCACGTGGGCCCCCAGGGGAAATCACGTGGGCCCCCAGGGGAAATCACGTGGGCCCCCAGGGGAAATCACGTGGGCCCCCAGGGGAAATCACGTGGGCCCCCAGGGGAAATCACGTGGGCCCCCAGGGGAAATCACGTGGGCCCCCAGGGGAAATCACGTGGGCCCCCAGGGGAAATCACGTGGGCCCCCAGGGGAAATCACGTGGGCCCCCAGGGGAATCACGTGGGCCCCGGGAATCACGTGGGCCCCCAGGGGAAATCACGTGGGCCCCCAGGGGAAATCACGTGGGCCCCCAGGGGAAATCACGTGGGCCCCCAGGGGAAATCACGTGGGCCCCCAGGGGAAATCACGTGGGCCCCCAGGGGAAATCACGTGGGCCCCCAGGGGAAATCACGTGGGCCCCCAGGGGAAATCACGTGGGCCCCCCCAGGGGAAATCACGTGGGCCCCCAGGGGAAATCACGTGGGCCCCCAGGGGAAATCACGTGGGCCCCCAGGGGAAATCACGTGGGCCCCCAGGGGAAATCACGTGGGCCCCCAGGGGAAATCACGTGGGCCCCCAGGGGAAATCACGTGGGCCCCCAGGGGAAATCACGTGGGCCCCCAGGGGAAATCACGTGGGCCCCCAGGGGAAATCACGTGGGCCCCCAGGGGGGCAATCACGTGGGCCCCCAGGGGAAATCACGTGGGCCCCCAGGGGAAATCACGTGGGCCCCCAGGGGAAATCACGTGGGCCCCCAGGGGAAATCACGTGGGCCCCCAGGGGAAATCACGTGGGCCCCCAGGGGAAATCACGTGGGCCCCCAGGGGAAATCACGTGGGCCCCCAGGGGAAATCACGTGGGCCAGGTGGGGCAATCACGTGGGCCAGGTGGGCAAATCCCGTGGGCCCCCAGGGGAAATCACGAGGGCCCCCAGGGCAAATCACGTGGGCCCCCAGGGGAAATCACGTGGGCCCCAGGGGAAATCACGTGGGCCCCCAGGGGAAATCACGTGGGCCCCCAGGGGAAATCACGTGGGCCCCCAGGGGAAATCACGTGGGCCAGGGGCAATCACCCAGGTGGGCAATCACGTGGGCCCCCAGGGGAAATCACGTGGGCCCCCAGGGGAAATCACGTGGGCCCCCAGGGGAAATCACGTGGGCCCCACGTGGGCCGGGGAAATCACGTGGGCCCCCAGGGGAAATCACGTGGGCCCCCAGGGGAAATCACGTGGGCCCCCAGGGGAAATCACGTGGGCCAGGTGGGGCAATCACGTGGGCCAGGTGGGGCAATCACGTGGGCCAGGTGGAGCAATCACGTGGGCCCCCAGGGCAAATCACGTGGGCCGCCAGGGGAAATCACGTGGCCCCCAGGGGAAATCACGTGGGCCCCCACGGGAAATCACGTGGTCCCCCAGGGGAAATCACGTGGGCCTCCAGGGGAAATCACGTGGGCCAGGTGGGGCAATCACGTGAGCCCCCAGGTGAAATCACGTGGGCCCCCAGGGGAAATCACGTGGGCCCCCACGGGAAATCACGTGGTCCCCCAGGGGAAATCACGTGGGCCTCCAGGGGAAATCACGTGGGCCAGGTGGGACAATCACGTGGGGCCCCAGGGGAAATCACGAGGGTCCCCCAGGGGAAATCACGTGGGCCCCCAGGTGAAATCACGTGGGCCCCCAGGGGAAATCACGTGGGCCCTCAGGGGAAATCACGTGGGCCCCCAGGGGAAATCACGTGGGCCAGGTGGGGCAATCACGTGGGCCCCCAGGTGAAATCACGTGGGCCCCCAGGGGGAATCACGTGGGCCCCCACGGGAAATCACGTGGCCCCCAGGGGAAATCACGTGGGCCCCCAGGGGAAATCACGTGGGCCCCCAGGGGAAATCACGTGGGCCCCCAGGGGAAATCACGTGGGCCCCCAGGGGAAATCACGTGGGCCCCCAGGGGAAATCACGTGGGCCCCCAGGGGAAATCACGTGGGCCCCCAGGGGAAATCACGTGGGCCCCCAGGGGAAATCACGTGGGCCCCCAGGGGAAATCACGTGGGCCCCCAGGGGAAATCACGTGGGCCCAGGTGGGGCAATCACGTGGGCCCCCAGGGGAAATCACGTGGGCCCCCAGGGGAAATCACGTGGGCCCCCAGGGGAAATCACGTGGGCCCCCAGGGGAAATCACGTGGGCCAGGTGGGGCAATCACGTGGGCCAGGTGGGGCAATCACGTGGGCCAGGTGGAGCAATCACGTGGGCCCCCAGGGCAAATCAGGTGGGCCCCCAGGGGAAATCACGTGGGCCCCCAGGGGAAATCACGTGGGCCCCCAGGGGAAATCACGTGGGCCCCCAGGGGAAATCACGTGGGCCCCCATGGGGAAATCACGTGGGCCCCCAGGGGAAATCACGTGGGCCAGGTGGGGCAATCACGTGGGCCAGGTGGGGCAATCACGTGTGCCCCCAGGGGAAATCACGTGGGCCCCCAGGGGAAATCACGTGGGCCCCCAGGGGAAATCACGTGGGCCCCCAGGGGAAATCAGTGGGCCAGGTGGGGCAATCACGTGAGCCCCCAGGTGAAATCACGTGGGCCCCCAGGGGAAATCACGTGGGCCCCCACGGGAAATCACGTGGTCCCCCAGGGGAAATCACGTGGGCCTCCAGGGGAAATCACGTGGGCCAGGTGGGGCAATCACGTGGGGCCCCAGGGGAAATCACGTGGGCAGCCAGGGGAAATCACGTGGGCCCCCAGGGGAAATCACGTGGGCCCCCAGGGGAAATCACGTGGGCCAGGTGGAGCAATCACGTGGGCCCCCAGGGGAAATCACGTGGGACCCCAGGGGAAATCACGTGGGCCCCCAGGGGAAATCACGTGGGCCCCCTGGGGAAATTACGTGGGCCAGGTGGGGCAATCACGTGAGCCCCCAGGTGAAATCACGTCGGCCCCCAGGGGAAATCACGTGGGCCCCCACGGGAAATCACGTGGTCCCCCAGGGGAAATCACGTGGGCCTCCAGGGGAAATCACGTGGGCCAGGAGGGGCAATCACGTGGGGCCCCAGGGGAAATCACGTGGGCCCCCAGGGGAAATCACATGGGCCCCCAGGGGAAATCACGTGGGCCCCCAGGGGAAATCACGTGGGCCCCCAGGGGAAATCACGTGGGCCCCCTGGGGAAATCACGTGGGCCCCCAGGGGAAATCACGTGGGCCAGGTGGGGCAATCACGTGGGCCAGGTGGGGCAATCACGTGGGCCAGGTGGAGTAATCACGTGGGCCCCCAGGGCAAATCACGTGGGCCGCCAGGGGAAATCACGTGGGCCCCCAGGGGAAATCACGTGGGCCTCCAGCGGAAATCACGTGGGCCCCAGGGGAAATCACGTGGGCCCCCAGGGGA